>OY744617.1:12312829-12370329 GCA_963556255.1 Allolobophora icterica | reverse complement strand
AGATGGCTGCAGCGCTGTCAGCGGACTACGTAATCCACGCAGGCCGGCATCGATGCAGGCATTTCCTTCGCAGACGTTGCAGCTCATCGGACCATACGTCTCATAGCTACACGGATGTACTGACATGCCGTATCGTTTGGCTGTCCGCTGATAACATTCCATCTCTTCAGGTTCGTCCACGGCTCTTGCGCTCACAGTCGTAGTGCAGTTTGGCGAAGACATACGTACACAGACGGGAGATTCTCAGACCTCCAGGACTGTAGATCAGATCAAGGAACTTCGCTGTTAACGAGGGACGGTCGCGGCATCTACCGGCAATGCTCGTCTCTTTACTGTTTCTCGAAATTACAGCTAATAAACTCGAAGGAAGGAATAGACGGAGCCATTCGTAGCATTTTCACGGATCGTGCGAGACTTGTCAACGGGTAAGTCGGAGTTAGATGGAATAGCAGCAATTCAGGGTGATCAGACTGGTTGAAAAAATGGGACAGGGTTTAATGTAAAAGTAGACTGCTTTATTGGTGGGACACAGTGGCTGTGGGGTTAGAGCGCTCGCCTCTTTACGCGGTGCGTCAGGGTTCGAGCCCGCACTCCTCAGGCGGTTACTTACTATGTAGGGACCTTGAGCAAGTTGGTGAGAAGATGAGACGGCGAGGGAATGACTGACAATCCGCTCTCATAAATTAAGAGACTCTTCTTCTTCTTCTTCTTCTTCTTCTTCTTCTTCTTCTTCTTCTTCTTCTTCATCATCTTCATCTTCATCTTCATCTTCATCTTCATTAGATAATGGCGCTTAATAATACGTAATAATGACACATCTTTAATGTTTAGGTGCATTCTACGGGAGCGAACATCATTTGATGTTTTTTTGTTTTTAGTGATTACGGTTCTACAGAAATGATTAGATTAGATTGAATTAGATTGGATCAGATTAGATCAGCATTGGCGTAAAAGCAAAAATACACATTCCGGTTATACACGACAAGAACCTGTGTGACATACAATAACTTTGTTAAGTAAGAAAACGCAGGCTACTGTATTTATGTAGGTAGATAGAAACAACTCTGTTAATCAGTGCGTGTGCTTGTAGAGGTGAGCAAATTAATCTTCCCATTGTCTCTATGATGCTCAACAATCTAGACGATTCTATTTCTGGCTTCTAAACAAACGCTAACATCGTTTAGGCACTAGATTTAAAATAATCAGAACTCTAAACGGTTCCTTGAAAGAAATGTCCGAGTCTAATACGACATAAATATCAGATATTCAAACTACATAATTATATTATATATAATGCAAATACTTCGTAGTGTAGTTTCCATAATGCAAAATCCAAAAATTGTAACTCGGACGATTAATCTTCGATGAGACTGTTGCGTTGTTTCTCCGAACTTCCACAATGCTTTCTCTTATTTCTCTGTTGTCAGTTATTCCTTTCGTGACAAACTGCAAACAACATGACCCTCTTATCCCTCAGTCTGCCTCCCTTTTGTAAGCGGATGGACATTTGATTACAGTCCTGTGTTGTCGGGAAGGCCTCTGAGGAATATCCTCGAATAGACGCTGTATAAATTTATAGTAACGATAAAGAAGTAGAACAAAGCTCTTCTTTAACGTCGTCACAGCAAAGCCAATGACCTCTGGCGCTTTTATCTAACTAGGTCAAATGGAAATGTAAACAGCTAACTGGAAGCGTAGCAGCCAAAGCTATTTCGATCGCAGACGTTCTGCGAGTAAGCATAAGAACTGGAAAACTTCTAGCTACACATAGGCCTACGCTTGGTGGTAACACGAAATCATAAGTATTGGTGCATTTGTTACTCGCAGTTCACGATCTCTTCTTAAAAGGCGTTACACTGAGGTTGACCAACTTTCGACTTAAAACACACACACACACACACGACGTTTTTCTCTTTACGAGTATAAATATGGGTGTCGGCATGTCGCACCATTTTTATCATAAATCCTATGAAGTCTACTCTAGTTTATCGAGCGCTGACACCCTTGGGACTAATGTCGGAAAAAACAGAACGCAAAGGGTTACAAATAGCCACAAATAGACCCTAATATGCGAAAAATAGAACGTGAAATTCGACAGTAAATAATCATTTGACACCTCTGAAGCGTTCTTGCGTCGCTCCAACCGCCGTGTGTCCGTCCGTCCGCCCGTCCATCCGTCCATCTGTGTGTCCATCTGCCTAGGGGTCATCCATAAAGGACGTCCGCAACAAGGGGGATGGAGGGGTCATCGAAATGCGGACAAATGCGGACAAGGGATCTGAAGTTTAAAATTTGATAGTTTTTTAAACACCACCTTGTTTCAACCTTCCCCGAAAGACGAAAATGTCAGTGAAGTGATTGCCTAAGACCTCATGCATGGTATAACCTTTACTGCGACTTTAAAGAGGCTTTTATTACTGCACATCCTGCGATATGAAACCCAAACTGTCACTTAAACGTGCACAGGAACTGTAAACAGAATGATGATGACATTAAAAATTGGCTTATAGGCATGCGGACGTCCGCATAGAGGGAGGTAGGGAGGGTAAGGTCCAATGCGGACAAATGCGGACAAGGGGGGAGGGAGGGGTCCAAAGTAGTTCATATTTTGCGGACGTCCTTTATGGACGACCCCTAGCCATCTGTCCGTTAGTTCCTCCGTCTGTATACAAGAGTCCCAGTGTCCGGGACACGCGACTATAAGTGTCATCGGGTGCCTATAGATTATTTCTTTCCATAGGCGTGCGAAGCGTTGGTGCATATGCGTGGTTGTGGACGCTATGTGTATATGTATGCGCGTGTCAGTGTGCGTCTGTTCTTGTTTGTTTGTCTCTGTGCAGTGTATGTATGAGTGTGCGTCTGTGTGTGTGTGTGTGTGTGTGTGTGTGTGTGTGTGTGTGTGTGTGTGTGTGTGTGTGTGTGTGTGTGTGTGTGTGTGTGTGTGTGTGTGTGTGTGTGTGTGCGCGTCTGTGTGTGTCGAAATCCGCCAACTTGTTTTACGAGACAAGGTCCTCGAATTGACGTCAACATAATATTTCTGTCAGTTGTAGATTAGATGGATGTATACACTGTTCAGGGTCCTGTCTCCATCTGTCTGTCTATGCGTCTCCCTCCCTCTGTTCGTCTTTCTCCGTCTCTGTTCTACGATTTCACTCCAAATATTACAACGACCGTATCACCTCTCATATGGACATAAATTGTACGGCAGCGTATACATTAACTGTGATCTATCTACTACGAGCAGGCACTTTTGTTTCATTATCGCTGAAGGTCACATTAAATACATACTTTATCTTGCCCTATTCAGACTGCAAATGTAAGCAGAAGCACAAGCCACAAAGGAAAGTTACAAACCTAAAAGAAAACTCAGCTGTCTTCGCAATGGAGACGTAACTGTTGTACACATACACATGGGCGTCTGGAGGGGGACAATGGGGCATTTCCCCCAGATTTTGCAAATATTTAGAAGAAACAAATTTTTTTTATTATTATGATTATTATAACAGTCCAAACATGATTTTCAGTGCAAAGAAAAACACTTGATTATTTAGGTTAAGTCCTTGACCATTATTTATTATTTTCTATGCACATTATTTTCTGCACAATAACGTCATTTAGCCCCTAAACATTTTTGCCTCCCTACAAAACCCCCTCTAAAAAATTCCTGCGCACGCCCATGCACATACAATCTACTAGCGTCTCAAGATATCGGACTATTTTTCTAGCGCTACGATCTACCGTTAAAATAGGTGAAGTCCGAGTCGCCAGAGACGTGAATCATTAGTTCATCTCGATTCGTCATTCAGTCCAAATGTAACATGGTTTTAGGTTCCCTTTCCGTAATCTGGTAAGTGGAAAAAAATTACGACACAAAACACGTGACATGATGGACTGTTTCTGTAATTGATCGGTTGGTCCGTCTAGAATATCAAGACAAAATGACCGAATTGTCAGTGAGAGTGCGAACGAATGAGTGAGTGAGTGAACGAATGGACGGGTGAGTGAGCAACGAGCGAGCGAATGAAATAATAACTGATTAAATGACTGAACAATCAAATGACTAAATGACTACATGACTACATGACTGAGTGAACGAATGACTCAATGACTGAACGATCAAATGACTAAATGACTGAACGATCAAATGACTGAATGACTACATGACTACATGACTGAGTGAACGAATGACTAAATGACTGAACGATCAAATGACTAAATGACTGAACGATCAAATGACTAAATGACTGAACGATCAAATGACTAAACGACTGAACGATCAAATGACCAAATGACTGAACGATCAAATGACTAAATGACTGAACGATCAAATGACTAAATGACTGAACGAACGAACAAATGGGGTACCCTTCCCTCATTGTTCTCTGCTTACTTTACTGTGAATGGTGCATTGCGTGAACATAATACCTGTTCCAAGCATAACTATCGACTTGAGGCATGTAGAATTAACAATGTCCGTTACTTTTCTCTCCAATAAAAGGCCCAAAACTCTGGACTACTATCGATCCTGGTAGACGTTACTCACCTTCATTGAATTTGTTTAAGTCTTCATATAAATCATATTTGATTGACCAGTATTGAATTGTTTACGTCCCCCGTGAATGATTTTATCTTTTCACCATTGTATCCTATGTTTGGGATGTTTGGTTACGTTTCATTATAATCTTCACATCATTTCATATTATGCTTTAATGATTATTAACAACGGGATGATTAGACAAGCTCTTTTAGCTTTATTTCGATTATTGTATATTTTCAAACTTCTATTCTTACATACTCTCTATTATAGTCTTGTATAATTGGTCCATGTTGACTAGTTGAGTATGGCCATTGCAACTGGTATTCAGTAATTTATCATTCAATTGATTATGTATTTCGATTTGATTTGATTTGATTCAATTCAATAAACCTGAAACTAAATGACTAAATGATCGAACAAACAAACGACTAAATGACTGAACAAAATATGACTAAATGACTGAATTATTGAATGAAGGACTAACTGAAATGACTGAATGAGTGACTGAGTGAGTAGCGAATGAGTGAATGAGTACAAAAGACGAGTGAGCAAGTGACCGAGTAAGCTAGCGAGCAAAGGAGCCAGTGAGTGATTGAGCAAACGAGTGAATCAGTGAGTCAGTGGGTCGGTCGTTCAGGTGGTTGGCGCTATATAATTAAGCTATGGTTCAGGTGTTTTTGCGTGGAGCCTTTTGCGTCGATTGCACTCAAGCACAAACTTCAGTCACGCAATCTGTTCCTAATTATCTGTAAAATTCCAATCGGCTCGAAATCATCAAATGGCGTGTAAGTCCTCAATGACAACGGACTAGAACGAATTCCACATTCTCTTTTCTCCAGAGAGCCCTACTCCAG
Organism: Allolobophora icterica; assembly: GCA_963556255.1. Classification (NCBI taxonomy): domain Eukaryota; kingdom Metazoa; phylum Annelida; class Clitellata; order Crassiclitellata; family Lumbricidae; genus Allolobophora; species Allolobophora icterica. The sequence goes on along the minus strand of OY744617.1, from coordinate 12,364,938 downwards.
TTCACTAATTGTCCATTTCACTTGTGGATGTAAGTACTCCGCTTGCATTCTCTCCTGGGGACCTTCACTCCACTGAAACACGAACCTTTAAAATCTTTCATCCTGTACCAATCCTAGACTAATCTACGACCATTGCTGGCATGAGAGCTATCCCTTAATCAGGGCTGTAGTCGAGAGTATACGTGGGTATAGGTCCTACAGCGTGTACTCACCTCTAGAGACCGTATACTCACCTCACAAAATGGTTGTATTCACTTCTAATTTGTTTCGGAAAACTAACCGGTAGTGTGTATTCACCTAAAATTTTACCGCTACAGCCCTGTCCTTAATAGGCCTACATGGGCAGAGAAAAACATAATAACGCCTAATTCTGCGCAGGACTACGTCACGAATGTACCTATGTTTAGATACAATACAATACAATATTTGATGAATTACAAATACCATTAAACACGAGAGCAAAACAACATCCATGGACCCGAACAGAATCAGCCAACTCAACAAACGAGTAACTTAGTTTCAAACATTTAAGTCATCCAATTTTTTTAGGTTGTTTTGGAGTGCCCAGTAGCATAAATCCAGTTTTCGATGGGTTGAAGAGAATTTTATTGGCCACCATCCAAGACTTCACATCCTCAAAGGCAAGTGGCGAACAGCTGCACAGACGAGTGACTTATCAAACTGTCGTATGAACGTATGTATCATCAGCATAGAAATGTATTCCAGTGAATGATAGCCTACTCTGCGTACCTTCACTAAAAGAGGCGCCAAATTATTAATGTTATATATGTAATGTCCACAGTTGGCGGAAAGAGCTTTTAGGAATGTCTGAGAAGGGAATCTATATTAGATCGTTTTTGTTCCGGTTGAGCATAGTGTATGGAATGGACGTGGACTATATTTTGTTGATGAGTTGCGACCCTATATGACCATCGTGCAGACACGGTCTGTGGGCAATGGTCGCCCTCTTGACAGGTTATCATATGACGGATCGAAAATAGGCTGGAAAAAGGTTTATGACCAGTTCAGCAGAAAGGAAGGCAACGTTCCGCAATTGTGGATGCACAAAACCCAGTTTTATGCATACACGGCCATTATCAGGAACTTTATAGTGACTCTCTCTCTCTGTGTGTCTGTCTGTCTCTGTCTGTCTCTCTCTCTCTTGCCCTCTCCATCTCCATCTCCCTCTCTCTCTTCCTCTCTCTGTCTCTGTCTCCCCCTCCTTCTCTCTGTCTGTCTATCTGTCTCTGTCTCTCTCTGTCTGTCTCTCTCTCTTGCCCTCTCCCTCTCCATCTCCCTCTCTCTCTTCCTCTCTCTGTCTCTGTCTCCCTCTCCTTCTCTCTGTCTGTCTGTCTCTGTCTCTCCCTCTCTCTATCTCTCCCCCTCTCTCCCCCTCTCTGCCTCTGTCTGTCTCCCTCTCTCCCGCTCTCTGCCTGTCTTTTACCTCTCTCGGTCTGTCTCTGTCTCCCTCTCTCCTTCTCTCTCTCCCTCTCCGTTTCTCTCTCCCTGTGTCTCTCTGTCTCTCCCTTCCTCTCCTGCCTTTCTGTAAGTCCATTGCTCTGTCTGTTACTTCGTCTCTTGCTTCGTCGCTCTGTCTACTGCTCTTGGTTTGGTTCTGTATCTGTTCATCTGTCACGTTGTCTCTTGCTCTATCTCTGTCGCTGTGTCTCTCTAGCCCTGTTGCCATTTCTTGCTGTCTTTCTTGTGCCATTTAGTTTTCTCTTTACTAACTCCGTGTCTCTTTTCAGGTCTTTCCTCCTCCTCCTCCTCCTCCTTCTTCTCCTCTTCCTCCTCCTCGTCCTCCTCGTCCTCCTCCTTCTTTTCCTTCTTTTCCTTCTCTTCCTCCTCTTCCTCCTTCTCTTCCTCCTCTTTCTCTTCCTCCTCCCCTCCTTCTATTCGTCCTCCTCTTTTTCTTCCTCCTTGTTCTTAACTTCCTACTCCTCCGCTTCCTGTGCGTATGTTCACGCTCTCATAGATGGATGACGAAATCACTATTGTCTTCACCATCGTGGACAGACAGACAAACAGACAAACACACACGTATACATACATACATACATGCATACATGCATACATACAGACGCAGACAGCCACAGACAGACAGGACAGACGCAGACATACAGACACAGGCACACAGACAGAGGGCGTTTAGTGGCGTGTTCATTGCTTCGGTTTGTTACGCATATGTGGAGAAATGCAATAGCGTCTATGGAAATCCGTCGCAAAACATGAGTCGACCTTTTGTGTGGGCGTTCAGACGACTGGGAGTCCGTCCTCACGGAACCAGCCGAGTGAATCCGACTGCGACCGAGTTCGATGATTAATCATGCGGTCGAATAATTGATTAAGCTGTGTCGCTGTACAGTCGGCTGGGGACGCAGGGGTAGAAGAGAGGGTTAGACAGAGCAATGGGGCGAAATTGCTATGCCTTCTCAAAACTAAGCAAAACAAGTGGGAATTATGGAAGATCATGACATGCCTGATTTGATTTAGGGGGTTGACCCCCAAAATCTCAGAGAGAGTCTTCAAAATCTGATAGAGTAAGAAAAGAAAAAGGCAAAGAATACTGTGCTGAGCGAAAAGATCGAAAAATTGTAGATGTTTAAAAAAAGAAATGCGTGCTGTGTCTGAGTTGAATGGAACCTGATTGGTGCATGTGACCTGGGACGTCACGCATATTCATTAGACCTCATTCTTTGAAGCAAGGCAGATTCTTCTCATCTTTTTCCATCTTGCTGTTGCGAAAGGCAGGGGAGGGGTTCAGGAGAAGGGCAGTATTTGGCCTTCGCTGGCCTTCGTTGGCCTTCGATGGCCTGCGCTGGCCTTCCCTTGCCTTGGACCTTTGATGCAACTTAATTAAGCAAAGCCAAGATCACCACCGGCTTTAACTGCCCCTCATTAGTAACGTATAGAGGAATTATAACACGCTGCAGACTGTATTCGACCACAGGTGTAGAAACGCCAGCGTGTTACAGAACCATGAAAATAAAATGCATCATATGCACGTGCGTGCGTGACGTACATGTAGTTCCAGTTTGACGATGCTGGGTCGTTACAAAGATGATTAGCGTCGCCCTCCTTCTTTAAGCCATCTTTGGACAGACACCACTCGAAAAAGGCATTGGTGGATTTTGTGATTTGAATGGATTTCTATACACACAGATCCACACTTAACTGGTGCATGTAAATGATGTAATGATATAAATGTGCACTTAACAGTTACATAATCCTTAAGTTAAGGATTATTCAAATAATTCAAACAATTCTGTCCTCGGATGCATGAATTATTAAGTTAAAGAACTGAGGAATATTATTTTATAGGCACTGATCAATTATAGTCAATAAAAATCGTGGTATATTTTTTATAAGGATTTAGCTGAACATAAGTATGGATGAGTGAACGCATGTACGCATGGATGGATGGATGGAGGATGGATGGATGGATGAATGGATGATGGATGGATGGATGGATGGATGGATGGATGCATAGATGGATAATGGATGTATGGATGCACAAACGGTGGATGAATAGATGCATGTATGTATAGTATGTATATTGTATATAATACAGCGCATGTCAAGTGCGTTAGAGAACAAAACAGATGCATGGATGGATGGATGGATGGAAGGTTCCATGCATAGATCTGTCGCTGCCTCCATGTATTCGATGCACTGATGCATGAATGAATGTTTCCGCGTGAATGCATGGCTGCATGCGTTGCACGGTCGCAGACCGCCAGTCAATTACAGGTGGGGCATGAAAGAGATTCATCTGAAGAAAGGCGGCGATCAAGAGACAAAGACGGAAGAGGTATGGAGGAACAGAGACAGAGGGGCAGAGACAGAGGGAAAAAGGAAAAGGGACAGAGAGCAAGAGAGGTAGAGACAGAGGGACACAGAGACAGAGAGGCAGAGACAGAGGGACAGAGACAGTGGGACAGAAACAGAGGGACAGAGAGTAAGAGAGAGGCAGAGGCAGAGGGCAGAGGGGTAGAGAAACAGAGATGCAGAGAGAGAGAGACAGGGAGGAAGAGAGAGACAAAGGGACAGAGACAGAGGGACAGAGACAGAAGGACAGTAACAGAGGGACAGAGAGTAAGAGAGGTAGAGGCAGAGAGACACAGAAACAGAGAGGCAGAGAGAGAGAGAGACAGGGAGGAAGAGAGCGACAAATACAGAGGGAGAGGAAGAGGCAGATATAGGGGAGAGAGAGAGAGAGACAGACAGACAGACAGAACAAAAGGATAAAGAAAGGGAAGAGAGAGTTGCGATGACAGGGACTGAGCAGTTGCAGAGGCCAAGGGAAGACGCAGGTGTTGGATACTGCAGCAGATGTCATGTCCTTTTAGACTATAGGACATTGAAGTCGATCGAAGAAAGAGCCCACAGCGCAGTTCCGCTCTTCTATCTTTAGTGCAATGCTTCCAATGGACCCAGCACACACGCACACACATACGCATGCATACAGTGTGTCGTCAAGTACATACATATACTATAGATGTGTATATATACGCATTACATACACAATTACACATGTTATTATACGATATATATATATCGCATCTTCAACACATGGTCTAGTGCATATTGTATATGTAACATCTAGTATATCGTCTAAAGGATCAATATATATATATATATATATATATATATATATATTCCTTTCTACGTATGTAGTGCATACATATATATATATTGTTAGATATATTGCATACTTAACATGAAGTGAAGTGCATAAAAATCTTTTTGCATGTAATATATATATATATATATATATATATATAAATACCCACATATATTGTGGCGAATAGATTGTGTTGGCGGAGACCCAACTACTCAATCACTGTTTTACTGGTAGGAGCTTAGCAGTTTCTTCTTACAACGACTTGACTTGAGAGATTTCCTTCTCCAATACAAATACATTCGCTTCTTCGGTCTTTATCCCGCGTGTACTTCATCCTGATTGGCCGCGTCTCAGTACGCAGTGTTACATAAACTTGTGTCTGCACAACTTGCACCAGAGCTAATCAGCACAGCATTCCACACCACCACCAGCAGGCAACTGGAATAGTCTTTTCCTCTGAGGTTAGGGAAAGGAGCATTGATCCTCTTTGATCCACCCTGAACAACTGACCTGGCTCTTTGTAGTCGGACAAGAGGAGACATGGCGAGACTTGGGCACCCCTTGAAATTATCGCTTGTCGGCAGATAACCAGTAAGTAGACGCGTCACCTCCGCCTCTTTATTATTCTAATTGTAATCGCAAAGTTTTATAGCGCCACTTCAAGAGAAATTCATCAGAAGGGTTCACGAGCAGACGATACAAAAGCACGAGACCTTGAACGAACAGAAATGCCTTCAAGAGCTTACAGAAAGAAACAAAGAGTTATCGCAACTGTGCTGTAAGGCATGTCAAATGATATTCGAGCAGCAAAGTACTTGTCAAGTAATGTTGATTGCGATTTAATTGCGAATTAATCGGTCTTTTTCTACCAGAAATAGATATAAACCATTGGAATAAAAGAGATTGGAGTTTGCACAAATTGGAGGTAGAACCGCTCTTCATGTTAATAACGCTGTTAAATTGGGCATCGTATCACATTAAGCCTCAGGCGTACACAGTATGCCTGTATCGTTGTATCATATTGGCCACATTGTAAATATCAAGTAGCTTCCAGCACCACTGCAATTAGCATAGAATGACATAGGATATTCTTTATTGGAACCAATTGCAACCGCATTTTGGTGTGCAACAATTTGAGCTTGTTAATACAGATTAACACCAAGCACTTTGTTAAGAAATTAACTCATGTATAAATGATACACAGGAAAGAGGGGCGCTAGGGTAAGCTATTACCTTTTTCTTGGCTCCTGTTGCACTGTACTTGCTTGCTCATGACTGTAATTGTAATGCTTGTTTTTGTGCAATAAAACACTTCATTCATTCATTCATTATATACAGCTAATAACATGTGCATCCAATTCGTGAGGCGCACACAACCTTTGGCGACCCAGATGTTCCGTCCCACAACCTTCAATTTCACAGCGCGTTGGACCAGAAATTGTAGCAACAACAATAAAAAGAAGCACAGCGATTAATCGATCACTGACAAGGAACTAAATTGCCATAGCGACAGAACGTGTTTCTACGGTTGGCGCCCACGGAATTGACATAATATTATGATCAAATGTCTATAATGAATGTCTTGATAAGAGTCCATAACTTGCGCTGACCGTTCCGCTGCTGAGATCATGGCCGGCTGCTGAAGATTGTCGTCCTCCACAGAGCTGAGGACTGAGGGATGAGTCCGAATGCAGCGTGTCCTACCATCTGCGAGGGAGTGCTTGGTGGTGAGGTTTGGTGTTGCGAGAGTCGTTGCTCTTCTTTTTCAACGGCTACGTAGTCTTGGAACTCCGAACGTGGTCAGCTGTGGATGAAAACACGCCTTTTAGGCTCTACGCGTCTGCGGGAGTTGTATGTACGTGTCTGCAACTTGTAAAGCGCTGTTTACGAACCTCACAAGTTCGCTAAGCATGACAATCTAACAGATTTATAAAGAGATGTACATCGAGATAGCTTGAAAATGTTTCTTGAGATGCCTATGACGAAATAGTACGTATCTTTAATGGTAGACTGTTTTAGGAAGATGGTCTAATGCATGAGAAAACACGATGTGTCCGCATGGTCGTACGGATGCGCAGGACCAACAGATCTTCACAGGCCGATGAACGCAACGATTGCTTGCATCTTGGGCACACAAGCCAGTGTGTCAGACGGAAGGCAAGATAAGAACAACTGGACGTCATCAGTATACTGATGAACTCGGGCTCTAAGAATGGAAATAATCTTGGTCAAATCGGCTTAATTTAGGTTTGGAAACAATCTTGGTCAGATCTGCGATATTCAGGTTGGAAACATCAGCCGAGGATGCAGTCCGTGGAACATTAAATACAACAGGTGTTCAAACTAAGCTGTCCAAGCCAATGATCAGCTTTACTGCCTGCCTATCCAGGAAAGATCGAAGCCACTTGAACGACTGGTCCACAACTCTAACGTATATGAGGTGTTAAGTCTGGTCGTCAGGATGTCGTGAGACACCGTATCAAACGCCTTGTTCACGTCTAGGAGTCCGAGTTTCTTGACGTTGCATACATCAGATACAAGTCTCCGAAGAACTGTCTCTGGCGAATGGCTTTTTCTAAAGCCGGATCATAACTTTGGTTTAGGTTTCAGCATTCCAAATATCGCAACAGCTGCCACACAACTACTTTCTCGATGATCTTATAAATGAAAACGTACGGTTCGAGACTGGCTGCGTATTTGTTGATATTAACCGGGTCCAGTCCAGGCATCCTGATTGATGACTTTATAATGGCACGCTTCTGACTCCCCTACATTCATCTCTCAGTCAGAGATGCATTGCAGAGCTGCGGCACAATGGCAATGGCAGCAGCAGCTCATCAATAAATTCTGACTCCTCTATTTATCTGACACCATTAGCTGATTGATCAACTTTTGTTCATTGTTCATTTAACATTATTTTGCTTTGTGTAGGCGACTCTATAGTGAGGTAGTAAGGCCCTATGGTGTATGCATGCACACACAAACACACACACACACACACACACACACACATATCTAAGGGCATACATGTATACATACATACATACAGACATGCACACATACATATCCAAGTATAGTTATAGGTGAACATAATAAATTATGCACATATATTAATGAATCCATATATCGGTATTGTTATATATGCAGGGATCGAGAAAGCAGAGGTCTAACCCTCCAATCATTTGGTAACCTTTCTTGACCTAGTTAGTTTTCTAGGCCTATGATGATCATTTACGGTTTCAATGACCTTTTTACTTTACAAGTTCAGTGAGTATATATAGCCCTAAAATCTATAACGGTCCACCGGATTCCACCCTTGTACTTTGTGTATATGGGTTATGTCTATGTCTATATCTGTCCTGTATATTTTGCTGCTGTTATATATACTGTATATTATATATAGACAATTATACATATATATATATATAGCAGTTGTTTACCACATACATGTATATATGAGGTAGTGCATGAGGAAGTGGATAAGACACACGCTGAGAGGGGATTCCATACTAAGAACTGTCCTAGAGGGATGAATGGAGGGGAAGAGGGACAAGAAGAAGACAAAGACAGATGATGTTGGACTGGATGATGGAGGATAGATGCAGCAGACTCAAGAAGGAGGCTTAGCATCAGGAGGAGTGGCGACGTCGGACTTCGAACCTGGCTGAGGCAGAGAACCAGAAGAAGTATATATATATGGTTTCGTAATTAACTGACAGTCCAGAACTGTTGTGTGGCTTGATATTAACCGGGTCGCATATTACGAAAGTACACATGGAAATTGCTCCAAGAGTGTCCCTCAACCAATCAGACGAGCGTGAATTTGCCTAATGAATATGCATGCGGAATTTGTCTCTAGACTCGAGAGTCGACTCCAGTGACAGACAGCCGATTGTGCAAAGGGTAACGTGGCTGACGGTGGAGTTATCCCTCAATCTTATACTTCCTTTGCTTAGCGTAACATTGTACATTTTGGACCTACAAGCAAAAAATGTCATATTTGAAATCAGGAATTAATGTAGATTAACGCCTGATATAGCCACACTGTGAGAAATGAGAAAAAAATTAAGAAAATCTAGCATGGGGTCATTCCAGCTCAACTCAGCCAACTCTGAGGAAGGTTCCCACTCAACCATATCCGAATTGGCTGAAATTTTAACCACATCTTGCAGAATGTTTTGGATGAAATCTTTATGTAATATTTGAATTACTTTCCAAGATATCGTGAATTTCGTGACCCCACCCCCAGAGGCATTTCGCGAAACTTCGAGATCTCCATGCACTTGTTGAGAATTGATATCTCCAGAACTGTTTGACCAAATTAGATGACTTTATTTTCAATACAGTTTCTTGCATAGATTACAAAAATGTAACAATTATTATGGTGTGCCCTATAATTTCAGCTAAGCTTATACTAAATGTCAAAAGTGCGTGAATATTCGTTTTATATTTAAATTCTGCAATATTCAGCCATCAATATCTCGATATGTACTAGGCACAATACATTCCATTTTTATATGTATACTGTCTATGTGGATGGAAATTACTTGGTAAAGTTTGACTTGATTAGTTATTCACATTAGGGAATTTTCGAAGATTAAACGCAAGGAATAAATAGCAGGAATGAAACGCGTTTAAAAGGTGTCGAATGTAGTTGAGCGCTTTGCAGTTAATATCTAGTGTTTATAACGACAGCTTGGCATAACATAAAAACATCACATCTTCACGTGAAGAGTGAAATTTAAAGTTAGAATAATACAATTAAATCGACACGTGGCGTAATTACGCGTTCATATGCCACGCCCAAAACCATATTTTTCATTCTACAGAGTGTTTTACGAACGCGTATCTCAGGGCTAAACCCTATAAACTGACCATTTTCTACCTCTCCGCAAGTCTTTAACTCTGACTGTCTGCCTGACTCCTGTGGATCTTGACCTGGAACCGATTTTGACTCTACACGTAGGCCTACCTGTCTATGGATTTTTTTGTTTTGACATCTAAGCTCCTGTGTATAAACACTTTGGACGCTGTAGAAGTCTCGAGATTACTATAATCGTGAATATTCATTAGGCAAATTCACGCTCATCGTCTGATTGGTTGAGGGATTCCCTTGTATCAATTTCCATGTGTAGTTTCGTAATATGCAACCGGGTCTTGTTGACCAGATGCAGCGACCTGGTCATCGAGAAAACAACGTGTGATATAAACGAATGATTCCATCAGAAAAGGTCATTTAATTGTGACAGTGATCATGCAGAAAGGCTTCTAGGTCTATATATTAGCCGACAACTAATATAGATCTCGCACACTTTTAATTACGCTGAGCTTATGAGTTGGCCCGCATAAGCTGGAGATTTCTCGCCTTTTTTCTGTAGACAATATAAGCTCCGCCTGATCAAGGTGCTCGCTGTACGTGTTTCGGACTGGCCTTTTTTCAATAAAGTCACCTGGTTTCTTACTACCGGTCGGTGTTACATGTTTTTCGACCTAACAAAACACTCTTTCACTGAACTTTCCTTATCATTGTCCCCTTTTCAGTTCACTGTCATGCATTGGTTCTGAAGATCACCAGTTATCACTTCCTGTTGTTGTTGGAACAAACTCATCTATTTATATCAATATTCTTCTGACTTCACAGAAGCTGTTGGATCTTCTATCTGCCGTTGGCCTCATACAGCACATGTCCTATCCAACCCATAATTTGGGCCAAACGCTTGGTCTCCATACTTTTCCGCTACCAGAAATATATCTGCTTCTGGGTCGCATTTGTCTGATTATGCCAACATTGCTGCTCAGGGTTCCTTTAGTCACAAACCTACTTCCTCATTAGTTACAGACCTAGGAAATTGCTTGAAGTTCCACCATTCAAGGCCGACATTCTTGCCTCTCCCACTATGGTCATACCCATCACAGAGAGCCACCGATCTCGTTGTTCATCTAAATTCAACTTCATATCAAATCCTTGACATGCACACACTCCTATTAAGTCCAAGAGAGTTGTTGCACGCCCCTCCCCGCCCTGGTACAACTCTGAAATAGCTGCATCCAGGAGGCTGCGCCGTTGGCTTGTGTTGACAACACACATCTATGGATTGCTATACCTCGCACCAAACCAATGTCGGGCTATCAAGAGTTCTTGATTTCCATCCCGAAGCTTTGGAATTCACTGCCAAGTTTCGCGCTTATTGTTAGCTCTCTAGTGTCAGTCAGAACAGAGCTTAACACTCGTCTGCTTTAGAAAGCTGACCCTTCATTGCGTGACTTCCTGTTTCAATGACTTATCGATTTCCACCTGACTTCCCTAATGGACTTATAAGAAAATGGCTACGGTCTCACAGCAATCAATCGATTGATACCTTGCGCTGTAGAAGTCATTGGTTTAGATTAGATAGAAAGATGGAGAGAAAGGAAGAGAGAGAGACAGGTAGAGAGAGAGAGAGAGAGAGAGAGAGAGAGAGAGAGAGAGAGAGAGAGAGAGAGAGAGAGAGAGAGAGAGAGAGAGAGAGAGAGACAGAGACAGAGACAGAGACAGAGACAGAGACAGAGACAGAGACAGAGACAGAGACAGAGACAGAGACAGAGACAGAGACAGAGACAGAGACAGAGACAGAGACAGAGACAGAGACAGAGACAGAGACAGAGACAGAGACAGAGACAGAGACAGAGACAGAGACAGAGACAGAGACAGAGACAGAGACAGAGAGACAGAGAGACAGAGAGACAGAGAGACAGAGACAGAGACAGAGAGACAGAGAGACAGAGACAGAGACAGAGACAGAGAGACAGAGACAGAGACAGAGACAGAGACAGAGACAGAGACAGAGACAGAGACAGAGACAGAGAGAGACAGAGAGAGACAGAGTGAGACAGAGAGATGGACAGACAGACAGGCTGCTGGAAGTGGGAGGGAAAGGCTAAGACAGAGGCAATGGGAGATGCAAAGACAGAGGGTATATAGAAGGGCAGACAGAAGAGACAAGGAGATAGACAAGGAGAGTCAAAGAGGAAGACACAGAGGCAGTGAGGCAGACATTGTGTGTGCATACAGGGAGAAGCAGACACGAAGGAGCAGATGTAGAGAGACAGAAAGGCAGATAATCAGACACCGAGAGAGATATAAGACACAGAGACTCAGAGAAACAGAAACAGAGAGACAGACAGGGTGAAACAGAGGTTCAGAGAGAGAGAGAGAGAGAGACAGACAGACAGAGACAGAGAGAGACAGAGAGTGACGAGACAGAGAGAGACAGAGACAGAGACAGAGACAGAGACAGAGAGGGAGGGAGGGAGGGAGGGAGGGATGGAGGGAGGGAGGGAGAGGGAGAGATACCGAGACAGAGACAGAGGGAGGAAAAGACAGGAATTGACAGAGACAGGAAGAGACAGAGACAGAGAGTCAGAGAGACAGAGAGGGAGGGAGGGAAGGAGGGAGGGAGGGAGAGAGGGAGGGAGAGATACCGAGACAGAGACAGAGGGAGGAAGAGACAGAGACAGAGTGTCAGAGAGAGAGAGACAGACAGAAAGACAGAGAGAGAGGGAGAGAGACAGGGAGAGAGGGAGAGAGGAGAAGTGCCACTTGAGGCCAGTCGTGTGTGTTATTTATCTTTCTCTCAGGTGTTCATACATAATTGTAACTCTCCTAAGAATGAGGATAATAGATCAAGGACGAGGATGAGGATGAGGGTCATAATGATGTTGAAGATGATGGGGATGCAGCTCATTCAGTGGGCTGCTGAAGAGAATAGAAAATGCATCGAACTCTTCAATCGGAAGATGTGTTGACAGCGCATCTCCTCTCCAACGTTTTTCATTGCCAACAATGAATCAATCATCAACGATAAAAAAAACTATCTATCTATCTACCTTTCTGGCTCACTACATCTGCCTCTTTGAGTCTGTCTCTCTGCGTCTACATCTCCAGGTATGCTACTCCATGTCTGTCTCTAAGCTGGTGTGTCTGCCTCTCTGACTCTCCGTGTCTGTCCCTTTGCCCCTTTTTGTCTGCCCCCATCTGTCTTTGTGACCCGGAGGAAACGAGAAAAGAGAAATCAAAAGAAGAGGATTTTCGAAAAAGAAGGAAAATGGAAAGAGGAAGCAGACAATAGGAATCGGCATCGAAGAAAGGGGCAACAAGACAATGAATCCAGAACAGAGGAATAAGGAAATCGGAAATCTGGGAAGAGGAATCGCTTCGAAGAAAGATGAAGCAAAGAAGAGGAATCGAGAAGACAGGAATTGGGAAAGAGGAAACTTTTCAATCGGAAAAAGTTGAAGCAAAATAGTCGTAATCTCGACATTTCTAATCAGCTACTTAGAAGCTAAGCGAAGGGCACCAGCTTATTCACGAGCGCTGCAATATATAGAGGAATCGAGAAGAGAGGACAAAAGGAAAGAGGAACCCGGGGAAGAGGAATCGAAAAGACAGGAATCGATTACAAGAGAAATGAATCAAAGAGAAATTGAGAGAAATTGAAGGAAGAAAAGAAAAGGAGATTGTTGGACGGAATATACTGTGCGATCGAAGAAGAGTTATAGAAAAAGTTAAGATGAAGAGAACAACAAAGAGATCGAGAGAAAGAGACGAATCGATAGACAGCAAGAAAACGTGATCGGAAAGATGAAGGCAGAGACAAAGACACAAAGGGAGAGAGACAGAATGAGAGAGATTAAGTAACACGCAGATTTTTAAGTGGAAAGGATTGAAAGAATTAGTCAGACAATGACAAAGGACAAATCCGAAGCCAGAGACTGCAACGAAGATTGCCTTTGACAGAAGCACGCACAGAGAGAATCCATCCGTGAAAATAACAACCTATCTCAAACGACTAAACATATCCATAAGGTCTAGTGCGCTAGAGTCTAGTGGTCCACATGCTCGACTCTCAACCGAGAGGTCGAGGGTTCATATCTCTGCCACAACAGAAATTTACTTCGAGATTCCTGCTCCGCCTGCGCCCCTAGCCAACTCAGCTATGATGAGTACACTGACCGTACACTGACAGTTGGAAGACGAGACGGAGAGAAAGAGGATCGGCCATCCGCCCTCATACGCCGAGGCTAAGAAAATGAAGTCGCAAACATTTCGTACCTTTAGCTGACTCATGGCTAGCTTAAAGGACTGCTCATCTTCTCTTCTTTATAGTGCAATAAGACGCAGCCCCACGCTGGTTCCCGGCTCTGCTTTGACTAATGGCCCTCATAATGCGACTAATAAAACCGACCCCAGGCCGACTAAAGGCGTCGCAGGCAGACCTATCCCGCTACAAGAGATGACGATCGCTGCCGTAAATTATGACCACAGTTGTCGCACGTCTTACTTACTTACCAACACCGGCTGAAATTTTTAGACAGTCAAAGGACTCACACTCTCACGCCCCATAGTCTTACGTAACGTACTTTATGTTCAAGAAAGGTGTCACAACACTGAACCATTGATGCTACCACCATTGATGTAACTAACCATTGATGCTGTATAAAATTGCATCATAGTTCCTTTTGAGTTCTCTCTTTGACAACTGTTGACGTGAAATTGATTGCTGTCTGTATATTTTGTAAGCTTTTAGTGACTACTACTACTGCTACCACTAATGCTTCTTCTGCTGCTGCTGCTGCTACTACTACTATTTAAATTGCGCGTATAGTTTGATTTGAAATGCATTACATAGTTAATTTATTTAATGAATTAAATTAAAATTTAATACATAATTCGTTTATTGAATAAATTCAGTTATTTCTTGCAAATTTAATTATTTTGTTAATTATCAGATCATACATAGGCTAAATCATACATAAATCATACATAAATCATACATACTATCAAATATATTTTTTGATTTTTTTCTCATATTAATCTAATTACCGATTCGTATATCGTAAATATATTTATTTAAATTTTAACATCTTTATGTGGCGTCAATATGTAATGTTAGGCGTCACTAGATTGTTGTAAGCAACTGTACTTGTAATTGGAAATTTTAATATAGCAGAATCTCAACAGCAAACTAATTTGCTCTGCATTAAACACTTGATCAATTACCCCACATAGTCTTATGATGATGATCTTATGGTTTAAATTATAACTAATTAAATTATAATTACTTCGAACCCACACACTCAGCGTTAGCAGACAAATGCCCATCCAATCGGTTACCATGACAACGCATCAATCTCTCAATCTAATTATCGAAATACATCCCACTGTGACACTCCTCAGTCTCCCTCGTTTTCTGGTCTCCTGGCAACTGGACTTTGTACAGTCTGTTACGCTTTTTTCATTAAGCTTCCAATGGTTCTACGGACAGTGAACGTGTCAAATAAGGGTCGAATCTTTTTGTCCCTTTCTGTTCGGTAGTGTGTCGCACCGAGAAATAGGTCATTATTGCCTTGACCTTACCAAACTCCGCCACTGCCCGTCCTCTGTTTGTGCCAGTCCCAAGCCTGGATAAATAAGGAGGGCGACATCAACTGGTCTGGAAGCCAAAAGATGTCGTACACTTAAAACTAATAAAATTACCTTACCACTGACATAGGACGTCTTATTATCCTTCATGAGAGAGCGCTAGAGCTATATATGCACGCATACATTAACATAACATAACATAACATAACAAGGGTTTTAAGTGGTTCAGAAGACGTGTAGTCTGTGTTAGAACCACTGCAAATTTACCTCGAACTCTTAATAGCCCACTTTTCCTAGCTTCTTCTTAAAAGCTGTTATAGTGTCCACTGAGACAGTACTATCGTCCAAACCATTCCACAGGTCTACAACTCTTGCACTAAAGAATTTCTGCCCTAATGTTCCCTTCGGCCTCTTAAATAATTTATACCTGTGTCCCCGAGTTGCCTTGTTCGGTGCTAATTCAAAGAACCTCTCCCACTGCAGTGCTTCCTTTCCAGTGATAATCTTATAAGCTTCAATCAGATCTCCTCTGCTCCTCCTTTTCTCCAATGTTGTTAGTCCACACCTTTTCAACCTTTCTTCATAGCTCAGATCCTTGTAGCCCCAAATCATTTTCGTAGCTCTTCTTTGTACTTTCTCCAGTTTTTCCATGTCCTGTTTCAGGTATGGATTCCATACCTGGATGCAGTATTCCAACTGTGGCCTAACCAGTGATTTGTACAACCTTATTATTATATCTTTGTCTCTGGTGACTATTGTCCTTTTTATCATACCTAAAGTTGAATTAGCCTTTTTTGCTGCTTCAGCACATTGTCTTGAAGGTTTTGCACTCTTGTGCATAATCACTCCCAAGTCCCTTTCTTCATCACTCACTTTCAACACCGTGCCCCCCATTTCATATGAAAACTCGTTGTTTCTCCTCCCCATATGCATCACTGAGCACTTTTCCAAATTGAAGAGCATTTGCCAGTCTTGTGACCATCTGAACATTCTTCGTAGATCTTCCCGCAGTATCTCTGCTTCTTCTTCATCGTCCACTGCTCTACATAGTTTTGTATCATCCGCAAACTTAGAAATTTTAGATAAAATCCCATCGTCTATGTCATTAATAAAAAGTACGAAAAGCAGTGGCCCAAGCACTGATCCTTGTGGCACTCCGATATAATACAAATGCATCTGCGATTTCTCTCTTACGTTCTACATAATTTACATATAAATTAAAGGAAGCACCCTGATACATTCAAATGTAAAATGAGGGTCACAATGTATATACATACATACATATATATAATATAGATACACATATAACGCACAGATCTTCACCATGTATATATGTACAATAGTGCACATGCTCAATCTTGGTTATTTGTATACAGTCCAGAATACCAGTATATATGTAAAGGCTTCTATTCTTGCACTTGTGCTAATTAGCGAATGAGAGAGACAGAAGGAGGAAGACGAAGAAGACGAGAAGGAGGAGGCGGATGAGGAGGAAGAGGAGGAGAGGAAAATAAAGAGTAGAGGAGGGGGAGATTGAGGAAGGAGGAAGAGGAGGAGGAGGAAGAAGAAGAGGAGGAGGAGGAAGAGGAGAAGGAGAAGAAGGAGGAAGAGGAGGAGGAGGAGGAGGAGGAACAGGAGGAAGAAGAGGAGGAAGAGGAGCAGGAGTAGGAGGATGAAGAGGAGAGGAATGTTTGCTGACATAGGGAAGCGGCAGATAAAGGAATCCTTTTAGCATCATCTTCATTTGATGCAGTACCCTTCTCCTCAGCCTCCAACTCCTGGGAACAACCGACGCATCCCAAGGAAGAAGCGAATCAGTCGCAGATGAAGAGCAGCACATAATGTATCGCCCGATGTATCGCCATCTAACATTGTCACTAAAACGTTGCTGCTTCTATCCGTCTGTCTGTCTGTCTCCTTCTGTCTGTCTGTCTCTTTCTGACTGTCTTGCTGTCCGTTTATCTCTTGTTTTCTGTCCGTCAATTTTTGTCCGTTGTCTGTCTGTCTGTCTCTTTCTGTTTGTGTTGCTCTCTGTCTGTCTGTCTGTCTGTTTATCTCTCGTTTGCTGTCTGTCTGTTTCTGTCTGTTGTCTGTCTGTCTCTTTCTGTCTGTTCGTTTATATCTCGTTTTCTGTCTGTCTCTGTTTGTCTGTTGTCTGTCTGTCTGTCTCTTTCTGTCTGTCTTGCTGTCTGTCTGTCTGTCTGTCCGTTTATCTTTTGTTTTCAGTCTGTCTCAATTAGTCTCTCGTTATCTGTCTATCTCACATTGTCTACATGTCTCATTCTGTCTCTCGTTGTTTGTCTGACTCTCGTTGCCTATCTCTATCTGTCTCGCGTTGTCTACTTCTCTCTGTCTGTCTCTCGTTATCCGTCAGTCTCTGCATATCTTTCGTTGTCTGCCTCTGTCCTTGTGTATATGTCTCTTCGTTGTTTTTATATGGCTAAGCCTGCTCAGTCTGTGGTCGGTTGGACATGATGTTGTTCTGCCTTTGAGACAGTCTCCCGTGGATCTCCCGTCGTTGGCTTTATGAGGTCATTCTACAAAGGAATTGCTGCTTATAGCCGTCCGGTCTTTTTGCAGTATTAATGCCCTCCTTGTCGGTCGACTTTCGAAGAGATTTTCAGTCGGACGGCATCCATGTCTTTTGATATCAAGTTCAGTCAAGTCGATTTAATTGGTTTTTGAGGCCACAGTCGCTAGACTTTTGTCTTTATCTTTCAAGCATGTCTTGAGCGCAGATTGCTGTCCTTCTGTGTTGAGGACAGCTTCCGAAAATAGCTGCTCTTGTCTTTCGAGGATAGCTTCAGTTATCTGCTCTCCTTTTCTCTTGAGGCCATGTAAGTACGTGTGTAATCTTTATTAGCACGAAACACAAGCCCATACTTTACAACTGATAGTAGTATTTTAGAGTATGTTTAGGTCAAGGGGGTGCTCGGTAGTCTAGTGGTTAGCGCGCTGGACTGTCAATCGAGAGGTCGGGGGTTCAAATCCCCGCCAGGGCAGAAATTTGGTTCGAGATTTCTGTTCCACTTGCACCCCCTAGCCAACTCAGCTATGATGAGTACACTGACCGTACACTGTCAGTGGGAAGATGAGACGGCGAGGGAGAGGACTGGCCACCCGCCCTCATATGCCGAGGCTAAGAAAATGAAGTCGCTAACACTTCATACCCATGGCTGCCTCAGGGCTAGCTTAAGGGACTGCTCTTCTTCTTCTTCTTCTTAGGTCAAGACACTTTATAATATAGTGTCTTTTAGTACCTATTTTTGGACGTATATATATACACGTCTTCCCCAGGCAAGGGGTTAATATAGGCCTACAGTGTTCAGAAACATGCATAGACCATACACACATTTAGTAACATCTGTAATGTAAGGTGTCGTGTAATTTATATAGCCCTGATTTCAGATATATAACGTGCTTGAGATGGCTAACTGTGTAACCCCTCGATTGCAAACCAGCTAAGATATATTTTTAAAAACGTACACATGCACGTACCAACACACACACACACACACACACACACACACACACACACACACACACACACACACACACACACACACACACACACACACACACACACACACACACACACACACACACACACACACACACACACACACACACACACACACACACACACACACACACACACACACACACATACACACATGTGCGTCACAGTTGTTCACCATTATCAAGAAATCCCCAACTGGAATAATCTTCGCTGTCGGTGTATTTGACGCCGGCCAAATTGTTATGAAGTGCTATCGACCGGTTGTTTGCGTCAAGTATAGATCCCCAATGCGGGCACTCGTCAGCCCCGTTGACGCCACGAAATCTCCCCAAAAGCCGTCGAAGAACGAGCTGTCGTGTCGTTTTCGTTCTAATTTTCCTTTTATTTTCGTTTTTTCTCTTTCTCAGTGCAACGTGTACTGAAGTGGAAGGTCTGGAATAAGCAAGGCCTAGATTCCGACCGTTTAGCCTTTGATGTACCGATGGCTATCGACGCATGGCTTTAGTGTCAGCGCTGTTGGTACGATACAATATAATACATCCAGCTGTATTTCATATTGTCCTACATCCGCAGTTTATACGTGCACATATGGACATACGACAACGCATCGATGGCGCTGAGCTGTTGTGCATGAAGGACTTGTTCAAAGTTCCTAATTGCCTCGAGTGAGTTTCGAATCCGTACTCTCCGTGTTGCAGGTCGAGCGATCTAATCAGTCGTCCACTACGGCATGTGGTGGTGATGGTTGTAGTGTTGACGTTGGTAGTGTTGCAGTGTTGTAACTGGTAGTAGTGTTTTAGTGTATTGTGTAGGTCAATACACTGTATGACATAGTGTCTGTTACTGTTAGTACCTCACCAAAGTGCTGCTGAATGGGTGGGTGTCTGACTGTTATAAAGAAGCGCGTTTGAAGACAGTTTGCACATGCATGATGCTCAGAGTCAAAGGCAAGAGTACGTAAGTGGAGTGGGAGACTGTTCCAAGAGGATGGTCCAACGCACGAGAAGGCACGAGTTGAAGTGCAACAGCGTGGCGCCTGAGTTTCTCCACGGCTAACTGAGCGCAGCGATCTTCCACCGGTTGAATTGAGACTGGAGATCTCAATACCTTCCCGCCACCATCGTTACCCCTCACCCCACTTGGTGGTGTAAGCGTGCTTGGAACAGTCTTCCTGCTCATATTCAGGAAACTAAAGGCATTCATATTCTACATGTAATAAACAGTTTAAACTTTGCTTGCTAGGTAAAAATTCCGAGCAGTAGCATTTTGCGCTGACAGTCGACAGTGTGCGTAAGTTTGTGTGAAGCATCCTAGAAGTAGCTTGCTACCGACAATGCTATAATAATTGCCGTAATCACAATTACAACTACTATCAATATTGATGGGGGCGGTAGTGGTCGTAAGTGTGGCGGTGATAACGTGGCGGCGACACCGATGGCGGTATTGATGGGGTGGCGGTGGTGTGGGTGCATGTGGTGGTCTGGCTGGTAGCGGTTATTGCCATGTCACGACGGTCATGAAGATCAAGGTGATCTTTATGATCATAATATTTAAATTCAGAACCAGTGTCTTGGTTATCGGCGGATCCCCCAATCCTCCCCCCCTAACTCTTCTTCTAACCTTCAGCTAAGTAACTGAACAGATGTTGGGGTAAGGAAACTATAATATTTCATGAGTCATCCGTTATTCATGTGCTTTGGTGAATCTGGTAATTCTCCACCCCAGCTTATTTTTCACAACTAAAACACTGTGCATGACCACGATACTGCTTCTCCTGACAATCACTTCGATGATGAACACGATGATATGACGATGACAACGACGACGATGATGATGAAAAGATAATTCAACGGTTATAACACGAAGGTCGGCGTATATACCGGTACACTGAAACAAAACCCCAATGCCTCGCCTTTGATTCTTTTTTCCGTTTCACCGAAAGAATTCTTTCTTCACGCATCCTAGTCTTTGTTTGGGGTCACTTTTCCTTTTTATTCCCCGTTCTACCTTCCCTGTTCTTCTTCCCTCAGCATCTCTCTCTCTCTCTCTCTCTCTCTCTCTCTCTCTCTCTCTCTCTCTCTCTCTCTCTCTCTCTCTCTCTCTCTCTCTTCTCTCGTTTCCTTTCCTCCGCTTGCTATACCTTCCCTAACATCGCCCCCGTGTAATACACTGGCCAGACGATACTGATTTAGACACGACGTTATTCCCTTAGAACCACCGTTGAAATCGACAGTTACTTATTGGCGTCGACGAAAGTAGCTCAGAAACCGGCTTCGACCGCCCAATTATCCTCGGTCCCCGTCTCCCTCCGTCTCTTCTTTCCTCCTTCTCTTTTTCTCTGCATGTCCCGTGTTTTTCTCTTCTACACTTCGACTCTTTGCTTCAATCGACTCTTCTCTTTCATCCTCATTCTTTTAATCTAATTTAATGACTTCCATTGGGCAGTTATCCGAATGTCCGAAGCATCAGTCAATCTGCAGCGTTGGAGAATCCAGGTACGACTTTCTTGTAATCCGTTGAGCGCCTCTGATTAGCTTGTGTCGAAGGGGTGATAGATAAACTCTCATTACGATTACGATGATTACATTTCCTTTCTTCTCATTTCCAGTTCTTGTCTTAACCGACTGATCTTCTGGATATTGATGTGATTACGGTTTAGTTTTGATGTTGTGCATTGGGTCGATGCCCTGTGCATTAGACACCGGTGCGATAGAAGTTACTAATTGATTATAGGCTGGCTGAATAAGATGGTGCTCTGCGCTTAGCTTTACAGTGGTGCCTTAGAAATTGGAGATTACGAATAATTAGGCCTACTATTTCATTCTCCCGATTTTCTTTTCTTTTTCTACTCTTTCTTTTCTACTCTTCCTACTCCTCCGCTTCCTATTAACCTAGGTATTCTTTTCTTCTCTTTATTTCCTTCTCCTCCTCCTCCTCTGTTTTTAAAATAACTTCTTGAATTCCAGAAATTTTAATTTATTCTTCTCTTGTCTATCCTCCTCCTCTTCTTCTTAGTCCCTTCCACTACCATCCAAACCATCTTTAATTCCTCTTGTTCCTCCGTATAGACCGATTCATCCTCATTATTGTTTCTTATATATATCTGTCCGTTTTCTCTTTCTCATTTCCTGTGTGTCTTCCTCTTGTTTCTCCCCTCTTCAGACATCGCCAGAAACGCCCACGTATTACATTCCCTTCCTTCTCATTTCCAATTCTTCCATTCGTATTCCTCCACTTAACATTTCTTTTTTATTGGATACGTGATACTCTTAACAGTTAGCGACCTGGAAGCTCTCTGGCGCCCGTAAAGTCACCGTATATCGACTGAACAGGTCGGAGATTCAAATTCCCGGAGAAAGCTATTTCGAAATTCTGTCGCAGTTGCATTACTCTAACCAACTCAGCTTTAATGAATAAAATGGTCGTTCACTGTGAGACCAGAAGGCGAAGCAGAGGACTGTCCACTCTCTCGCATGATACACGCAAGCCTTAAAAATGGTCATTAGCGCTTCATGGCCATCGCTGCCTCTCAGCGTGAGCTTAAGCGATTGCTGTTCTTCTAATCTAAGACTCACGTTACCCTTTTCTCCTATTCCTTCTCCTCGTCATACTTGTTTCTCCGTCGTTTCTGTTAATTGCTTTTCAGTCTTCCTTAACGTTCTCATCACCTGCTACTTTTCTTCTTCTTCCTCGATGCCTTCATCTTCTCTCTCTTTTCCCTCCTTCTCTCTTCCCTCTTCCTCTCCTCTCCTTTCCTATTATCTCCTCTCCTTTCCTTTCCTCCCCTCCTCTCTTCCTCCCTCTTCTCTTCCTCTCCTCTGCTCTCCTCTGCTCTCCTCCCCTCTCCGCTGCTCTGCTCACATTTCCTCTCATCTGCTCTCCTCTGCTCTCTTCTGCTCTCCTGTCCTCTCCTGTCCTCTCGTCTCCTTTGCTCTCCTCTGCTCTCCTGTCCTTTGCTCTCCTCTCTTCTCCTCCCCTGTCCTCTTCTCTCGTCTCTCCATCCCCGCACCATGTAACTTGCCGAGTACCAATTACAGCGGTCTAGATGTCGCCACTGCGTTGTATCCTCTGACATCAGAAAGCTCTTAGACTGAGATTAATGGCGCGTCTCTATGACAACCGACTCGCTTAATACGGAAGCACAAAACGGTCTTCGAATGATCTACGAGCGAAGAAGAGTTTAGCTAGCGCACGTATAATGCTGACTGACGCGCAAGGCAGAACCCTATAATCGACGGATAATTTCGGACACAGTCCATTCTCGGCTCCTCCGAGCACATCACACGTTTAATGCAATTCCCCGGCAACGCGTAACTAACTCCTCGGCAGAATAGCGGCTGTTCTATCGCCTCCCGCGGGGGTCGGATATCACACTTGGATCTCGTTCCTATTCGGTTCAGCTTAAGCGAGAAGTGAGCCGTCGCTTTGTGTAAGGGTTCGTCTGTTTGATTAGCTGGCTGCTTGTTTGTCTTCGTCTCTATGCTTGGAGTGGAAGCAAATGGGAGAGTCTATGGATTTTATCAGATCGAGCGCGAATGTATGTGTTCTAAAAAGGTTATTTTAAATTAAGTTACCATACGATGAATTGTTTCATGAAAATGGTTGTTGTTCCCTCAGTGCGTCGTTTACTTCCGTTTCCTGATTTCAAGAGACTCCAAGAATGTCCGCGAATGTTTTTTTGCAGAATAAAATTTAACTGAAGATGTTAATACCTAAACACACTTGGATCACACTTTAGACGCTTAAACGCTTTAGAAATTGAACTCCAACAGGTTTGTTAGTTTGCTGCATGGTTGGTTAGTTATTGGACCGCTTTCATGGAACAGTCTCCAAATTGAAATTAGAACTTTACCGCCACAAATACATCACAAACATTTTCAGCTCATCTGAAGATTTGGTTACAGCGTCTCTGTGAGGTTCCTAAAACGCACTATACAGTTGTTCAGATAAATACATACAGCTTAGCGACACTATGTAATTAGAAAGATGATTAGCGTCGCCCTCCTCCTTTCTCCAGGCTTGGAACTGGCACCACAGAGTTCGAGCAGTGGCGGAGTTACAGTTCTCAGTGACTTCTGAGCCTCATATATAAATCGGCCAGTGTGGGGGTTTGTTCTCCCATTCCTATTGGGGGTGGGGGGGGGAGTAAACGCCACTGAATATGACTGGCCCTGGGTTCGAACTCGCGTTCAGAGGTGCAGGTCAACGCGTTATCCGCCAGTCCATCGTGCCACTTCAGATGTCAGAGTGGATGGTCTTGGTTTTGTTTCAGTTCCTGGCGATGCCATAAAGATTCCGAGGCCTTTGATGCTAAAAATATTCCTTCACGGCATCCCAGTCGAACATCGTAAAACCATTTATTACAAGCTTCAAACGACCTGCTCTGTGACATATGCACATGACAATGCAACGCAAGCAAGCCCGTGCTTAACGGATTACGACCGTGGACCTCCATTTTATATCGCTGGACAAACCCTTCTGACTCGACGCAGCGCTCGTGAATAAGCTGGTGCCCTTGCGCTTAACTTTCAAGTTGCACTTTAGAAATTTGGAGCTTGCAGTTACGACTACAAATAACGACCTCCAGGCTCCAACCCCGTCTGTTGCCCATCACTCAATGGGGGAATAGACGGGATGAAGGGTAACCGACCAATTGTAGCGATACAGACTACAGAGTACACTGTTTGGTATAGGCGGCACTTAGGTTGACGGGCCCCTCCCCTTTGACGGATAGGGCCAAGTTTATTTACACACGCACACACAGATACAGACAAACATACGCATAGAGAGAGACAGACAGGCAAAGAGAGAAAATAAGAAAAGAGAGAGAAAAAGAGAGAGAAGAGAGAAAGAGAGAGAGAGAGAACAGAGAGAAGAAAGAGAAAAGGAGAGAAGAAAGAGAGTAAAAAGAGAAAGAGAGAGATGAGATATAGAGATAGATAGATAGATAGATAGATAGATAGATAGATAGATAGATAGATAGATAGATAGATAGATAGATAGATAGATAGATAGATAGATAGATATAGATAGATAGATAGATAGATAGATAGATAGATAGATAGATAGATAGATAGATAGATAGATAGATAGATAGATAGATAGATAGATAGATAGATAGATAGATAGATAGATAGATAGATAGATAGATAGATAGATAGACAGACAGACATACAGACATACAGACAGATAGACAGACAGACTGAGAGAGAGAGGAGAGAGAAAGAGAAAGAGAGAGAGAGAGAGAGAGAGAGAGAGAGAGAGAGAGAGAGAGAGAGAGAGAGAGAGAGAGAAAGAGAGAGAGAGAGAGAGAGAGAGAGAGAGAGAGAGAGAGAGAGAGAGAGAGAGCGAGAGCGCTAACAGTGTCATTTGCCTTCCCGAATACACGCAGAACATGGCAGATTAACACCTTTAGTAATCACTTACGCATTGAATCACCATGGATAAGCCAAGGAAGCCAGGTGTTCTCTCTCTCTTTAGCCGGAGCTTAAGCAGTCAAGTATCAACTGACTGCGATATGACGGTATACGTAGAGAGACATCCAAGCAACGTGGCTTGCTGAGGAGAGAGACTGATTATCTGATGGAACGTGTTGATTAGAATACCAGTTTAAATGCCATGGAAACTAAATCTACTATTAGTCATTATTATGAACTGAAATAATTGCACCAGCTACAGACTACAGCTGATCAGATACACATCTGATCTATGATCTATGGATGATAACATAGTTCGAGAATTCGCATTTTACGAATTTTACGAATTTTAATATTTCACGAATTTTAACGAATTTTAAAACTGGCAACGAATTTTATCATTTGTTTACTTTTAACTTTTAAGCAAAGTAAAAGTCAATTTCATAGGCAATCAATCAATCAGCCGTAAAAGATAGCTGATAGCAACATAGCAGTACTGTTATTCAGTTACTATACTACTTAGAGTCTTGAACTTCACATTCTATCATAGTTGGGGCGTGTGACTGTGAGTGTCAGTCAGTAGATCGAAAAACCACCAGTGCTCCAGCTTCAGTGTGACCAGTCAGTCACTGAGACAGCTTGCAACCAAACATGGTTAATGGTTGGCACTTGGCAGCGTTCCCTGAGTTGCCTTCTTCGTCGTTTTCTGATTCTGAGTTAGGAACAGCCCACTTCTCCCACTCGACTGAGGATTCTCTATTTTCGCCATACAAATGCTCCCGAATTCGGGCATAACAACCAACTTCTCTGAGCTATTTTAATTCCTCGTCACAAAAACAACACTGTGTTTTCGGATTACCCTTTTCCTTCTCCTCCAAAATCACAACATACTTCCACTCCGGTCCATGTTCTTTCATCTTTAAGAAATTAGATTTAAACTAAATTAACTTTTATGTTGAATTTTACATTAAATTCTAAGCAGAAGCTTACGCAACAAATCATGACGTCATCACATTTGTTGTTGTTGCTTACGCTGTGTTTGCAAAACGCCACCGTCAATGTAAAAAAGGCCCAACAATAGCCCAAAGAATTTTTACGAATTTTTACGAATTTTAAATAGGCCTAAATTCACGAATTTTTACGATTTTTAAACCCGGAAGTCGCGGATTCTAGAACTATGGTCTAGGTATAGCATCAGTAGGCTACGGATGTTATTGTTGAAAATTAAAACTTGTCAAAAATAAAGGAAATAAATTTCCGATTGGATGTAATAACTCTACTAATGACAACACAACAGATCTCTCATAAATAACAGCGGGATCGAGGCGCAGAATATAGTAGAAAAGCAAGATATTGGCCACAACAACAATAGGAAGCGAAGCGTGCGACAGATTTGAACGGATGTTTCGCCGGGAAATCTATTCTGCGGGCACCTGCTGCGATTACATGATGATGCAATCACAGCGTTGTATCGGAAACAAGAGCCTTTGGTGGTGGACTTCACATGATGCGTGTTGTCATCGTGAATGACATTTACAGTACGCCTGCCTTGTTGTTTTCGTTTTTCTCTTTGTTCGGCTGTTGTGAATCTTCTGTCGGTTTGTTTTAGTTGTCGTGTTGTGAGGATCTGGCTAACTGTATGTGTACGGTATGCAATGTAATGTAATAAAACAGTTATATAGCGCTTCTTAAGAACCTCTCAGAGGCGCATCTATGTATCTAAAAGTTTTATTCAGCGACTTTCAGTACCACAAAAAATCGCTTTTTGCGCTATAACCCAACTATATGAGGCCTAATATCATCGTTAATTAAGAACTAAGAGCTCATATATAAGGAAATGAGAACAACACTTCCTCTTTTGGTCTTAATGCAGTGTCAATCACATTTCGAATACTTCGGACAAACTTCATTTTATTGTCTTTGCTGACGATATCGGTGTGTTTCCTTCTGGTAGGATATGGCTGTTCTAATAAAAGAATTTAATCGAGAATTATGATTGGTTTTGGACTAATAATGTATCATTTATTGTGGATGAAAATAATTGCATTACATCCGGATCACATCTCAAGGTTGTTCAGTTGATCAATAGCATGAAAATTGATAATAGAATTGAGCAAGTAAGTTAAAAATATTTCTTGAAGGGTTCTACACTGATGAGCACTTGGCGTGGAAAGAACAAAGCTCGATTTCGAAATACCTGAAAACTTTGGCATGGGCATAATCTCCGATGTTCTACAAAATCTGTACTTTTAATCTCTAGTATGCATCAATGTATCCTTACTCAAGGTCTCTAACGTCCCAGGGGAAAGTCGAACCCATATTTTCCACGTTACAATACGACCACTTTAACCAACCGGCTACCGTATCCCACAATTAACTAGAAAGTCACAAGTGGCGGGCTTCCACAGCAGATATTCGTACAGTTCGGTATGCAACCGAATGTTTTATTCGTTTGATGCTGGAAGTGTTTCCTTTCGTCTTACAGTTGATATATACGAATCGACGATCGTTGCTCCGTTGTTTAGCACTAGTGCGTCAATACGTGTGTAATCAGGAGAGCGATGGAATGCCTTCGTCTTCTATGATCCATTGCAAACGGTGGCATCCGTGGGACGATTAACCTTTCGCCAGGCGTAGGATTACGTAAGCCGGTCACGCAGGACTACTTTGACCGGAGTACGCCGAGGTTGATCGCTCCGCCAATTGCCCGGTCACGCTGCGTAAGGTTCGGTGAACAGGTCAGTGAATCAGTGGACTCGATGTCGTCGACTGGTTAATGAATGACCGGGTCAGAGCGATCCCTGCATCACGTATATCGTCTTTGGTGAACGTAGCCGGATGTTTTGGCGAGAGGATGACCGACGGAGGACCATGAAGTGGATTCATGTCATCTATCATTCGTTTTGTAGTTATCTGCGTTGTTTAGTAACAGATAATCTAATCTTAATCTGCGTTGCTTAGTAACAGAATGATAATCTAATCTTAATCTGCGTTGCTTAGTAACAGGTAATCTAATCTAAATTAATCTAATCTAATCTAATCCTATCTTATCCAGGGTGAGAATCGTCAGGGGTTGGGGGGGGGTTCAACCCCTAGTCTTTCTTAGGACCCCCACAGTTGAGTCTATATTGCACACCCCCAGGGGGTCGTTTACAACCCACTCAGTTGTGCTAGTGTGATTTCGCATTATTTGACCCTGAGTCTCTGACAGAGAGAAGAAATTTCCCAGGCGTATCATGTATGGTAATGCCTTATCGTGAGATTTGTGACCATGTGAATATTATTGCTTACTAATAAATTTGGTGATGTCATCAATTTAAGCTTTCTGTTGCATTTTTGAATTTTCTCAGTTTGCAAAATGCGGATAAAATATTCAACTTCACATGGATCAAACTCATCGAAAGTCTAGCCCCCCAGCTATTTTTTTTCTAAAATTCTCACACTGATCTTATATTATCTAATAAAAAATGGTTTAATCGAACCTAATCACATCTATTCCGATCTAACCCAATATAATCCAATATAATCCAAACTAGGCAAATCTATTATAATTCAATCTATTCTAATCCAGCCTAACATGAAATTGCTGAATCTAATCTAATCTGCAACTCATACCCCTATCAAAAAGGCTATCATAATAATAGACTAGGTATCGATTTATTTCTATTTATTTCGGATATTTCTATAGCGCCTCCTGAAGTCTACTACTACTACTATTCAGAGGCGCTCCCGACTACAGCATTGGTATACTGTGTCGGAGTTTTGACGCCGAAGCGCCACGAGCAATCGCGAGTGAAGGACCTGCCCAAGGTCCGTATACTGCGGCTAGAGTGGGATTCGAAGCTGCAATCCTCCGGTCACAAGGCGCCGAACTTACCACTGAGCCACCACGCCCCACACGATTCCTTTAGGCTCGCTTCCTGTGAGCTATTCACGGGAGGCAGCAATTGGCATGATCAGACGGCGGATCCTTCTCCTCAACTCCTCAGCCATGACATAAGAGGGCTGATGGCTAGCTATCTGCGCTTTTATGTCGGGCGTAATACTCACCCTCTTATTAGTAAGTTGGTCAGTTGATGAAACAGATGCATGTACGTCGTTCGCGTACAGAGTTCACAGAAAATGTTTAGTAAATATGCTGATATAGAGTAGACTACTGATAATTTTCTACATCTGAATAGACTATATATATATATATATATATATATATATTTTGTCAACCCAATCCTTCCGTTGACAATCCTTCTTGCTAAGTCCTTGTTCTCTTGTACTTAACGCCTATTTAACGTTCACCTTTTGAACACTAATTCTACGTATAAGTAGCTTTTCCTCGTACGAATCACCAACACAGTTTAATATCTTTTAGTTTAATAAGAAACAAACAGACAGAACTCAATTCGATTACAACTCAACTAGTCAGTAACACTACTACAGCGAACATCGAATTCAAACTTCTCTAGTCAGCATAATTCTTCGCGCCTCTTGACACACCTGTCTTCTGTGCGCATAAGCGAACTCTAATAATATACATATAGCGCGCCGCTGCCGATATCGGCCGGCCGCGCGTGTCACTAAGACTAAACGTTATACATCTATCATATATACATATACACGTGAAACTAAAGTAAGCGCACTAAATATATACGCTAAATATCTCGCACTGCAAGACTGTACACAAAACTCAGTTCACATTACCTCCTTCCTTTTTCTGGAATTGAGCAAATTAAATTTCAAAATTTGCGAAATTACCAAAATACATGAAACATATATATATATCTAACTAATTAATGAACAGTCTTACGATTACTTATAACCTTGACAAACAATCAGCAATAACATTCAATCTGCCCTTCTTGTACTTCACCTCAACATCAAAAGTTTGTAAGGCTAACGCCCAACGCACAAGTTTAGCAGACTTAGACATTGACTCAGTCAAATATGTAAGAGGATTGTGATCAGTAAAAATGAAAATTTTTGATCCAATTATAATTTCTTTTAACTTGTTTAGAGCCCAAACAATAGCATAGGCCTCCTTTTCCACAGTAGCCCATC
The DNA here is from genome assembly GCA_963556255.1 of Allolobophora icterica. Taxonomy (NCBI): domain Eukaryota; kingdom Metazoa; phylum Annelida; class Clitellata; order Crassiclitellata; family Lumbricidae; genus Allolobophora; species Allolobophora icterica. Next base: position 12,334,924 of record OY744617.1, on the reverse strand, counting down.
TCTTCTGGGTATCAGTTAATTTCTGACTGATAAATGACACAGGGCGTTCTATTCCCTTGTCGTCCATCTGTGTTAAAACAGCACCGACTGCAAAGTCACTACTATCGCAGTACAAATTGAATGGTTTTCCCACTTCAAAAACATATAACACTACTTTGGATCGCACAGCCTCTTTAGGTAAATCAAATGCTTGCTGATGTTCAACAGTCCAATCAATCTTATCAGAAACACGTTTACTAGTTAAATCAGATAAAGGTTTCGCAATCTGTGCAAAGTCCTTAATAAACTGTCTATAATAATTAAAAAATCCAAGCAGTTGCTTAACTTGCTTCTTAGTTTCTGGGATCTTCAAATTAGTCAAACTTTCAATTCTGTCTGGATTCATCTTTATCTTACCAGACCCAACCACATGACCGATAAACCTTACCTCACTCTTACCAAATATGCATTTTTTCAAATTCAAAGTAACGTTATGCAATCTCATTTGCATCAAAAATGCATCTAGATGCTGCAAGTGAACTTTCCAACTGTCAGAATGCACAGCAATGTCATCAACATACGGTTCTGCAAAGTCACTTATAGGCTGTAAAACTAAATTTATCGCCTTAACAAAAGTTCGGCCTGAATTTATCATTCCAAAAGGAACACGAGTAAATTCATACAGTCCATTATGTGTTACAAAAGCTGTCTTCCATTGATCAGATTGTTTTACAGGACAAGTCCAATAAGCACTTCGACAGTCCAAGATGGAAATCACATTAGACTTTCCAACTTTGTTCAAAACGTCTCTGACAATCGGCATAGGATATTTACAATCCACTGTGAATGAGTTAATGTATCTGTAGTCACAGGCAAGTCTTAAAGATCCGTCTTTCTTTTTAACAATAACCAAAGGGCTTGCCATTCTGCTCGATGATGGTTTAATAATGTTTGTTTTTAACATTTCTTTGATCTGACGTTCCACTTCTGCTCGATAAATCAAAGGAATTCGGTATGCTGCAAATTCCTTTTCACGAAATCCTGGTTTTAGTTCAATTTCATGTTCAACCAATGTACATAATCCGGGTTTTTCTGAAAATCTGTCACAGTATTTGTTCAAAACTTTCAACAACTGTTCTTGCTGAGTTACTGTCAAATGGCTAATTTGTTCAGGATCGAGGTTAAGTGAATTCTTGTCATCTTGAACCTCATTCCTCATTGGTAATTCAACCACTGAACCAAAATCTTCATCTTCTTCAACGATTAGACCACAACTTAATGCTCGAGTAACATATTTTCTGATCTTGTTGGCGTGAATTATTTTTCGACCATTTTCACCCATATCGACTAAATAAGAGTACTTTGATCTTCGATGTATGATCGTACATGGACCATGCCATCGAGAAATAAGTTTGTTCGTTGACGTTGGATACAAAACTATGACTTTCTCACCAGCTTCAAATTCTTTGTGCTTTGCTCTCTTGTTATACTGATTCGTGTATTGTAATTGCTTTTCTCGAGAGTAAGATTCTGCAAACAATAATGCTTTCTCCATATTTTCTTTGAGTTCTTTCAAATACTTTTCTGGCTTAACTCCAACATGAGGTGGTAAGTTTATTTCTCTAGTCCAACTCTCTTTTAATATTGCCAATGGTCCTCTCGGAATTTTCCCATAGACAAGCATATATGGTGATACTCCAGTAGTTGCATTCGGTACTTCTCGTAATGCCCACACTGTGAAAGGAATTATCTTGTGCCATTTCCTCGGGTTGTCTATTATCACATGATGGATCATCTTTTTAAATGTCTGATTCCATCTTTCTACTAATCCAGCAGCCTCTGGGTGTCCTGGTGTGTCGAATCTTGGACTACAGCCCATTAAATTGAGAAATTCTCTTGTCAAACTGGCTGTGAAGTTCGTTCCTTGGTCACTTGTAATCACGGACGGCACACCAACGTTCATGAACAGTTCCGTCAACGCTTCACACACAGCCTTCGCTGTCAGCGATTTCAATAAGAAGATTGTAGGCCATCTGGTGCACGAGTCCAGAATGCATAAACAATACTTGTGACCTGCAGCAGATACCGGATCGATCGGGCCAACGAGGTCCATCGTCATTCTCTTGAAGGCGACCTCTTCTCTTGAGACCGGAGTGATAGGTACTCTATCCATCACCAGACTCCTTGCCTTTAGTTGACACTTCTCGCAAGACTTACAAAATTTCACAATGTCTCTTCTCATCTTTGGCCATACAAAAGATAATTTTATTCGTTCTCTTGTTTTCTCTTCTCCTAGATGTCCTCCAAATACCGATTCATGCGCCAATTCCATCACTTTTATTCGTCTCTCTTTTGGTAACACTAGTTGATATATCGTCTGGTCTAATATCTGATATTTCTTATGTAATAAACCGTTGATCACACAGAATTCAGATTCTTTCTCTTGTGCTAACTTCCACCACGGCTTCAACGATTCATCCTTTCTCTGTTGCTCTTCGAACTTCCTCGAATCGGCAATCTGCACCTTTTGTTCTTCGTCCATTTCTTCATCTCTATACAAGTCTCCTATCCCCACATCACATTCATTGTCTTCTTCAATTTCATTTAATGTGCCATTCTCGCATGCAGCCATCTCTTGCTCGTTTATCTCTGATGTTACACCATCTCGCGATAAGCTTCGTTGCTCATTAGGGTGGAGTGAAAATGGCAAAAAAAAAATTTTTTCTGAATTTCAATTAGCTACATATGTCAAAAGGTGCCAATAGATCAATAGAACACTGTGTAAAAATTACAAGAATTTTTATTAATGTTTTGATCGCCCTTTGCAACTTTTTATTTTGCAATACTAAGCGACATCAGAACGATATAGGTAGATTAGTGTCTACAGTATCTACACTCTAGTCTACAGTCTACACTCTAGTCTACACTAGAGTCCACACTGCTCCACAGTCTAGGTAAGGTAGTCAACTAGTCAATAGTCATCTTAATGCAATCAGATGCCTTGATTATTACAGTATCTTTGATTTCAAAGTCACAAACAGTTACAAGGTGAAGTGAGAGAAGCCACGTTTTGACTCGAACGTGGGCATTAGCTGTCGAGAAGCGACGCGTGCACGGATGAAGCCATCTCGCGATTTCTGTCCACAAACAGCTATCGCCGCCTCGGTCACCAGCTTCACGTGTCTTTCCACAGCTTGCGTGTGGCTGGGGAATTTTGGGAAGGTGACTGTTGGAGTCACCTCCGTCGTGATGAGATCCCTTAGCTCAGTGTCTGTCATTGCCTTGATTACGGGAGGCTCCGAGATAGGCTAGGGCAGACTGCCCAGTCGATCATGTCGAAGTATTCCACAGCGTTGAAGTTGAGTTTTGCGGGAACCTTGAACCTCCGTATTTGTCCATTGGGATCTGCTTCAGCTCTGGCCTTCATCACTCGTCGCAGGCCCAGCTCACGTATGTGTGGTCGATGGTCCGTCATCATGGCTAAGAGGAGATTCTCCGGGTGAGCGAAGTATGCGTTGCGATGAATGACGGGGTCGACGATCTTCTTGTGCTTAGGGCTGAGGTATCGTGACTTGACGAGGATCTGGTGAAGGTGCCTAGCTCCATCTTTGCATGACGACTGGGCTTTTATGGCGAACCACGTTGGAGCATATACGCGAATGATGAACGTCACCACCGTTTTCAGATTCTCTGACGGTTCCATGTCGCTGACATATAATCGGAGGATTCTATTGGCTGTCATTAGCCATCGTGAGTGATTCAGGCAACCAGGGTTTCGCATTGCCAGATCGATGCTACATTCACCTTTGCTGATACTATTGCACATTTCCAATAGATAGCGCTGATCTGTGCTCAACTCCTTCGGGTCGACACTGGACAGTTGCTCGGTCAGTTGTACTGGTGCAAATGAAGAGACAGGCTGTTCGCTACACGTCACTAGCCTCTTTCCGATAGGTCCAGAGAATCCGCGCGGGCCTGTGGTCTCGCCGTCGAGTGCCTGAAATAGATGGCGCAGGGGCAGCTCATTGGCATGGAGCAGACATACCAGCCACTGCAGAGGATGCTGGAAGGTTTCTTCCAGTCGCCGAATAACGCCCGCTATGTGTCCCGTGTTCACATTTGTGCCGTCACACCCTAAAACTTTAATGTTCTCTGTCTTCGCATTCCGCTCTTTCAAACTAGCGACTAATGACTCAGGTATGTCTTTGCTGGAGCCTGATGGCTCAGTCGTGTGGCTGAAGTATGAAGAACCCGGCTCTGCGATGATGCTTATGTGTTCTTCCGTGAGGTTTTTTTTGTGGTACTTGTTGTCGTCGCCGAGAACTTGTGTCAAAGTTTGATCCTTGCGGCCATCAAAGAATACTCCCTCCATGCCAGTGTGAGTGTGGTCGAACTGAAAATCATTCTGCTGAAGTTCCTTACGAGTTTTGCTGCGTTCTCGGCGGATCTTGCTTCGATCGATTACTTTAGATCGGTCGATCGGCGACACGAGACCAAGATCATGCAGAACTGATGTTACTAATACAGCAGCCGATCTATCCGAGACTCCGGTCCGATCGCAAGCTTTAGCGAGTGAAGGTAGCGACATTGTCATTCTTCGACATTGGCGATTCTGCTTTGGCTTAGTTTTAACTGATTCTGGAATGTACTCAATCTCATCGACAGTGGCACTGTCACTGTCAGTGTCCGACGAGTCCGTGTCGTCTTCGGCAGAATTGGCATCGTCGAAATGCTTCATTTAAACGCCCACTTAAATGGTTACAATGCCAATTATTTCAATTGGGCGAAGGGCGATCAAGCAGTTGTCAGAAAATAATATCATTTGGCAGGATTGTTACTATGGACATTTGGCACATTTTTAATAGTCTAGCTTATAAAAAGGAAAGAATTTTTTTTCTCACTCCACCCTATTGCTCATTACTTTCGTTTTCCTCATCACTTGAACTTTCAGTTTCACTCTTCTCATCAACATCTACCATTTCCTGTTTCCGACTCTGCGCTCTCGTCATTACATTTGCTTGTACACTCACATCTCCTTGTATCGTTTTGACCTTCATCTGTGGTACGGCTTTTAATTCGGCAATTATCTCTGGATGCAACAAGAATCTTTCTGTACTGCCCATCTTTGCAATACTAGCACACATCAAGGTGACATAAGGTGTAAGTGAACACTGGATTTTACGCGAAAATCCCTCTTCTTCCACGTCACTACCACACAGTCTAACATCGACTTTCACTAATTTCGCAGGAATGGCATCTCCTGCCACACATTGCAAATTCACTTTTCCAATTTGTTCCACCTTCATGCCTTCCAGTAATTCTTCACTAATCACCGGAATCTCTGCACCCGAGTCGCTCAGTGCTTTGACTTTCACTGGCTCTTTACCGTCTACTGCACGAATTTCAACCTCGACATATTGCAAGAACGATTTCTTCAATATTCGACTGTCATCTTTTCCTATGACTTCTCTCTGAATTTCAGCATCCAATAGAATTTCTTTTTGAATACCACATTTCATTACTGACTTTACTTCAGTCTCTTGGTTTTCTTGACCCGTGGTTTGATTGTCTGTATCACTAACCACTTGAATCAAATTCACCCTTGTGTGTTCTTGATTTCTGCTAGAACTAGCTGCTGCCACTGGAACTGGACAAAATTTAACCAAATGTTTGTCTGAACCACAGTTGTGACAACGCTTCACAACTGTATGGTATGGTTGTGAAATACCTCGTTGTTCATTTCCTTCATATCTCTTATACTGCGTAAACGATGTGTTGCCTTCCCTCTTGGCAAACGGCGCTGACGATTTGTTAAATCCCTGACGACCAAACGTCACTTCTCTGGTCTCATTGGGTACAGGGACACTAGCCTTGACTTCTTTACCTTTGAACTGATTCCCTATTCCTGGATTACTTTTCCACTTTCCACTCTGGCTTTGGTTTACGGAACGTTGAGAAGGATAACTGTTTATATTTGGAAACGCAAACCCAATTCGATTGTTTACATGAATGTCTGCTAGGTCTGCCACTGCACTAGCTTGGAGACAGTCAGTTCCTTCCTTCGACAATACAAACTGTAGTGGACCTGGCGGTAAACATTCTTTTAGCTTATCCGCTACCAGCAAATCAAATAGCGTATCATACTCTCTGTTCACGTTTCGACTTCTCACGTAATAGTTTAGCAAGTTCTTCAGTCTTGCCGTAAACATCGTATAAGTCTCTTCTGTTGTCTTCTTAGCATCCACAAATCTGGCTCTGTATTCTCTCGAGGTCAATTTAAATTCTTTTAATAAATGCTGCTTGACTCTATCATAATTGTCTAGATCATCGTATGACAATCTATTCAGAACGGTTCGAGCTTTCGGCGTCATCAATGGTAGTAATAATTTCACCCAAAACGGCTTTTCCACAGCAAAACTACGAAATGCGTTCTCGACTGTTTCAAAATATAATGGCACCTCCATCATATCAGTTGGCATTTGAGGCAATACATGCTTCATTGCATCACCTATTTTCTTAATTTTTGACACCAAAGTTTCACTTTCTTGCTGTTTCCTTCTTTCTGCTTCCCGTTCTTCTCTCATTTGCGTTTCTTTCAATGTCAATTTTGATTTCTCCAGTTTCAGACGTTCCTGTCTTTCTGTCTCTGCCTTTTCCAAACTTTCTTTCTGAAATTTGAGTTCTTCTTGTCTGATCTGTTCGGCGCGTTCTAACTCTAACGTTCGCGCTTTTTCTTTTTCTTCTTCACGCATTCTCTTTGCTTCAATCTGTTGCTGACGAACCTCTTCATCACTTTTTCTAGCTCTTTCAAATTCAATCATCTGCTCCAGTCTTCTTCTTTCAGCATCTTCTCTATCTCGTTTCAACTGTTCTAATTGAATCTCAAACTGATGCTTTTGCAATTCCAGTTCTGCCTTACGCACTTGTTCTGCTTTATCTTCTCTCTCTCTCTGCAGGCGCAATTCTTCTTGCCTTGCAAGTTCCGCTTTCTCTTCTTTCTCTCGCTGCAAGCGCAATTCTTTCTCTTCTTTCTCTCTCTGAAGACGTAATTCTTCCTGTCTTAGCTCTTTCTCTTCTTGTCTCCGTTTCTCCTCTCTATCTTTCTCTTCTTGTCTCCGTTTCTCCTCTCTTTCTTTCTCTTCTTGTCTCGTCATCATCATCCACTGCATCAACATCTCCATAGACATAGGCGCAGGAGGTTTTTCAATAGCCTTTTCTACGGCACCGCCAACGGCACCTTCTTCTTCGACTTCTTCTTTAACCCACACTTCAGCGAGTTCCTGTATCATGTCACCACGTGACATACCTTCTAATTGTTCTTCTTTAAAACCGGCTTTCAACAAACGCTGTTTCAGCCTTTCCGTAGACATCTTCTTAATATCTGCTTGTCTTTCAGCACTTAGTTTCTCCATCTTACTTGTTTACTTTGGTGATTTCTCTTTTCAAAGAAGTCACAGTTTTTCTTAGTGTGTGAATCGATAAACAAACGGGATTTCTTTTATATTTGTTCGTGAAAAACAACGAAATTTTTTATACCGTTTTCTCGTGTTCCACCGTCGTAGATTCTTCTATCCGCCGAAGGAGGTGATAACGTGAATTTTAATCCACCGTGAGTATTTATCCACCGTGAGTAATTATTCCACCGTGAGTATTTATCCACCGTGAGTATTTATCCACCGTGAGTATTTATCCACCGTGAGTTATTTATCCACCGTGAGTTCTTATCCACCGTGAGTTCTTATCCACACCGTAACTGCCACCAATAATGTCAACCCAATCCTTCCGTTGACAATCCTTCTTGCTAAGTCCTTGTTCTCTTGTACTTAACGCCTATTTAACGTTCACCTTTTGAACACTAATTCTACGTATAAGTAGCTTTTCCTCGTACGAATCACCAACACAGTTTAATATCTTTTAGTTTAATAAGAAACAAACAGACAGAACTCAATTCGATTACAACTCAACTAGTCAGTAACACTACTACAGCGAACATCGAATTCAAACTTCTCTAGTCAGCATAATTCTTCGCGCCTCTTGACACACCTGTCTTCTGTGCGCATAAGCGAACTCTAATAATATACATATAGCGCGCCGCTGCCGATATCGGCCGGCCGCGCGTGTCACTAAGACTAAACGTTATACATCTATCATATATACATATACACGTGAAACTAAAGTAAGCGCACTAAATATATACGCTAAATATCTCGCACTGCAAGACTGTACACAAAACTCAGTTCACATATATATATATATATATATATATATAGTAAATATCCTGATATAGAGTAGACTACTGATAATTTTCTACATCTGAATAGACTATATATATATATATATAATTATGCACTCATAGGATGATTATACAGAATGTAACATGTTCTGTGGATTATTATCCTATAAGTGCATATATATACTATCTTGTCTGTTGTGCGGAGACAGATGAGTTGTAACAGTTGATGTCGTCGACAGAGCGCCGCCTCTGGATTTACTGATTTAATCACTATCTAGTAATGGTAATTGGACATTTATATAGCACCACTCACTTCAAGAACAAACTAATCAGAGGATATCACTCTGCTATAGCCTATATAGCGCCTCTGAGTAGGTATCTTCAAGGGGCGCTATATCAAGATTAGATTGATTGATTGATTAATTGGTTGATTGATAGGCTGTTAAATGTAATTACGATGGGAGTTTAATCAATAATCCAATCAATGCACAGAGAACTAGAAGAGTCACCGACGGCGTGTCCACGCACACACGTAGAGCCCTTTTTATAACACAACTAACAGTGTCGTTAAACAAAAACTAACGACGTAATCCACTCTATCTCTAACGCAGGTGAGTGTTGTGTTACAGGTATGTGTCAAATGCCGCGGAATAGCCTGGGACAATCAGTCATCAACATAGCGTGCTTGACATCAGCGACGTTCAGGAGCGTACAAGGATGAACCTCACAACGTGTACATATACAGGGAAAACCTGCAGCGAACAGATAATCTTTGGATGTCAATCGTACAGAGCTCATTGAAGCTGCACGCATCGGTTTTATGGTTCGAGGAAAACACATTCGTTTTCAAGGCTACACCATTCCTTGAAACCTTGTTGGGTGCTCTAAATGGCCGAGTAAAAAAAACCGACAACGCTAACATCTCCTACGGCATCCTTTGAAAAGCAAGCACTGTACAGTTGTGCACGGCAGGTCCAGGTATTTCAAACGCACAACTTGTACACAGATTGGCCCACGGATGAGAAAACATTTCGGAATTTGCCGAATCAATAAATCGCTTCACAGTTGCGTCTGGCCTGTAGACTTCACGGTGACTGGTTGCGCAGATACATTGCACAAGCGCTATTCCCTTTCGACGGGTAATTTTGTGTTATTGTGTGCACCGCAAATGATCGGGCCAGCGGCACACACATGCTGCCAATGGATTTAATGCGTGTGCAGAGGAATAATACTGCGAGCTTCTGTTCCAACGACATTGTTGCCGACTGAATCGGACGTATATAAATCGCCATCAGTGAGCGACGTCGGAATGTGAAGGCAATCGATTTCGTATCGTATGTTCGTCGTTATAAGTCTACAAGTCTCAGAAGACGAGTCTTCTAAAGTCGGAAGAGTCTTATTGAATCTTCCGCTTTCAGAAGGACGGTGTAATTGGAGAAGAAGAGCACAGCGTGAAATTTTATCCCCGAGGGGAGGCAATGGGTATAAAGCGTTAACCACTTTATTTTTCTTCGCCTTGGAACATGAAGGCGGTTGATCAGAGTCGCCATCTGTTCTTCGAGCCGTCTGCTCGTTTCATAATTGACTTCGTTATCTTGACAACTTTCTGCCCTGGTGGGCATTTGAACACCCGACTTCATCACTAGACTATCGCAGATGAAAGCGTCAACTCTTCTTAATATCAACCCGTAGGACGATAATTACCGCAGAGAGAATGGTTTGAATTCGTCCACCTTTTATCTAAAGAGCTTTCTTGACCGACCACAGTCAGGCTCTTGATTTGATACAGCGTCGGTGAATAATCCGATCTCTCTGGGGGCATCGCTGAGAAATTCCGGATCTTTACATTACATTACAAGACAGACGACAGCCGTAGAAAATGTCGGCGGCAGAGGACCCAACGATCGATGGGTCGTTGACGGACCCTTCGAGGCAGTGCATCCTCTACTACTCGAACCCCAACTTCCTCATGGACCAAGAGACGACAACGTTGCGCTTCGGCATCGAAGAAGACGACGACGTCGAGGACGACGACGATGACGACGACGTCGGCGGCGCACAGAAAGACGGGGAACCAGTCTCGTCGTCGGCGGACGTGACGTCACAGCACCGCCATCTTGCCCACGCCATGGACGCCGACGCCGACAGAGGCAGTTACGACGATCAGGACCTGGAGGCCGAGTCGTACATCGATTACTACGACACGGACAGCATCGGTCGACTGAACACAACGACGGCGACGAGTTCACTGAGGCGTCACCAGAGGACAACAGCGCTTCAACATGGACAGTTACTCGGACTGCAGCCTCAGCTCCGTGTTCCTCTGCCTACGTTCTCGGCCGTGTATGTTCTTCGTCTACGTATTCGTCGTGCTCGTTCTACTGTCGAGCTTCGTGTCCATCGTTCTCGTAGGGGTGCTGGTCGCCGAACCGTACTCTCGTGTGGCCAGGTTCCGCAACGCCACCTGCCGGACGGTGGAGAAGAGTCTGGCGCGGGACGAACAGTCTTGCTCGTGCGGAAAGGGATGTAACTCGAGGTATCGTTGTCTGAGGATTAAGGTCGAGTACAGGGACCTGAGGACAATGACCGCCTATCAGACGATGATGTACGAAGATGAAACGTCTCTAAACAGACCAGTAAGTATCTTATCTAATGCGATCGAATCTGATCTAATGTAACCTAGTGTAATGTAATGTAATCTACTGTCATGTAATGTAATCTAATGTAATCTAATGTAATCTAATGTAATCTAATCTAATCTAATCTGATGTAATGTAATGTAATGTAATCTAATGTAATCTAATGTAATCTAATGTAATCTGATATAATCTAATCTGGTGTAATCTAATGTAATCTGATCTAATGTAATGTAATCTGATGTAGTGTAATGTAATGTAATGTAGTGTAATTTAATGTAATCTGATGTAATCTAATCTGATGTAATCTAATCTAATCTAATGTAATCTAATGTAATCTAATCTGATGTAATGTAATGTAATGTAATGCAATGTAATCTGATGTAATGTAATATAATGTAATACATTACATCTAATGTAATCTGATGACTTCTATAGCGGTGTTATATATATTCCATGGACAAAGGATCAAAGAGTGACAAGGCCGCGGATTGAATCGGTGACTCTGTTGGGACCTTGAAGAAGTTCTTAGCGCATAAATATTGTTCAGCTCAATCGACTGATGCTTAGTAATTAAACAGTGCCGCTTAATGAATTAAGAATTACAACTACTACTGCCGCTATTCCTGAGCTTCTTTAGGAACCGGGGAAAGCATAGATACATCGTGCATTTTAAAAACAATAACAATTACGACAACCGTGAAACGATATTTATTAACGAACTTGAAATACTTTACATTTCAGCATTTGCTTAAATAGAATCTTAGGCCTTATATAGCAAATTAACGTATAGGCCTACTGAACTTGCATAGGCGTAATTTGCGAGACGGGATGTACGGAGAAATTACGAGGGGCACCCGTACCCCCCCTTTTTGGACTGGGGTACCGTACCCCCCACTTTTGAACAATGCCAATCAATATTTTATTATTGTGCCTTCCCAGAGATTGCAATCTCCGCCTTGCTTCGTGTATGTATGAAATTAGTACCCCTACTTTTTTTACCAAAGTTACGCCCCTGTGAACTTCCATATGAACGGGTCGTGAAATAAAATCCTAGGCCTACCGCTGGTAACTCGTCTCATGAGCATCACTGAATTAGTAACATACTTGTAACGAACGTTGGGCTAATGTCAGATCCAGGCCAGCATATCAGCGTTGGTCCAGATCCAAGCCAGCTTATCGATGTTGGCCCAATGTTTATCCAATGTTACAAAAGCCACGAATGTTGGCCCAATTTCGTCCTATGTCGTAAATTAGTTGTCAGCTTATTACAGGGTGTACAACGTGTATTCTAAGTACAATTATTCTTACTAAAGGCGCATCTATATATTAGCTCAATCCCTGTTTTGTCTAAGTGTATCCAAGGACACTGAATTAGACATATGACATATCACAGAACATATCCCGCTCTCTTCTTGTCTGCTCTCGCCTTGATTATGCCAACTTTGTGTTTGCAGGCATATCAGATCTTCAAGTCAACAGGGTTCTGCAGAGGCGCGTTTACACATAGGGCGCACTAGGCGCGCGCCTCGGGCCCAGTGGCGTAGCCAGGTTTTCACACCAGGGGGAGCGAACGCATTACAAAAGGCCTCAATTACCAAAATAAATAATTTCAATTAGGCCCCTTATTACATTCATCATGATTATACGTAGTTATTTTTGTATTTTAAATAAAAACACTAAAACACCCAAAAGGTGGCAAAAGCAATATGTATAGTAAATGAGTAATAGTATAGTATATTATAAAAAGACATAACAGTAGGCCTACAAACATAAACCAATTAGGCCTACAACTACTTTTTCGTCTTTGCTTCATTTTAGCAAAGTTATCCATTACTGCGTTATAATGCACTTCACTAGCTAACTGTTTTTCGATCGTAATCAAGGCTAAGCCAAACAATCTGTCCTCGCCCATGATTGTAGAACTCTATGCTACTTATAGTCTTTCAAAAAGAAAGAAGTTCCACGAGGAAATGTCAGTGGGTGATAGAACATCCGATTCCAGAAAAAAATCATTGTTGAAACCTAAATAGTGTCATTAGATTGTGTCATAAATAGCCAGTGATGGGCAATAGTAAACTAAAAAGTTGCTAACTTTTAGTTTAACTAAATTTTTTTAGTTAAGGATGAAGTTTAACTAAAAAAATAGTTTAGTTAAAACCATAGTTTAACTAAAAAAATTTAGTTGCTAACTAAAAAGTTTAACTAAAAAAATCAGCAATTGTGCAAGTATTTTTCCACACTGAACACTGAACACTGTCAACGAAAAAACATTCTAACACTGCATGGTTTTAGCATTAACAGCCTGTGTTTTCAATTTCATACACTATTTACAGTGCGCCTGTAACTGAATGCCAGAACAGTACACATTGCATAGTTTGAAGGTGAAATTGTCATTGACGCTCTGCATTATTACAGTTCACTTAACCTCTTTTATTGTGAAAATGTTTGTCGTAAAAAGTTGGAAAAAAGTTGGAAAAAGTTTAACTGCTTTTTTTAGTTTAGTTAACTAATTTTCAAGATCAGTTGCCAACTTTAGTTAAACTAATTTTTTTTGTTGGAAAATAGTTTTAGTTTAACTAAAAAAATAGTTTAGTGCCCATCACTGTAAATAGCACAAGTTAAAGATTTCAGCATTTTACAAATGTGACTTCCAAATTTAGTTGTTTATAGATCCAAAGCATTTTACCATTGTCGAATGTCGATAATATGACCAAATTAGAATCTTTGGCAGATATGTACTCGGATGTCATCGAAAGTCTATTAGCAGTAGTAATATCAAATTTTTGACCCAGTTCCGTTGCTTCATTTTCATATTCGTTCAAATTCAGATTCAAATTCATATCGCATGTTTTTTATATCGTTTTCAAATAATTCAATCAAATAAGAAGATGTTACCAAATCAATGCTACTTCTCTGTATATATGTGGATAAACTGAAAGCCTTTTCCAGCATTTTTTCCAGAATATTAGAAGAACTAAGAATTCGAACGTATCGAGTGTTACAAGAATAGGCCTACCCTTTGTCTCAGCTAACTGTTGTGTAGTGCAGTTTTTAATCTCACCATCCACGATTCTTTGCAGGGCAACTACTATTGCTGGTAAATTCTGCAAGAGTGCATCTCCTGCTGATTTCTTTAATGCCCATCTGGCATCGCAGTCTTTTTAGATTCAACGCGAAAGATTGTATACGATTGCACTGTTCTTTTAATATTGAAAGACGAGGTTTACCGTTGAAGGTCAATGTGACATGTTTCTTATATCGTTCGAATGATTGGAATAAATACATTTCGAACAATAGGAATAAATAAATTGTCAAAAGGCCCCACATTCTGGAAAATGGTCTCAGAGGGAGCGGTCGCTCCCTCTGCTCCCCTACTAGCTACGCCTCTGCTCGGGCCCCGAATCTCGGAGAGCCCCAAATGATGGAAAATATTTTTTCCAATTATAGAATTATCCAATACAATTTGTGATGAGTTTATCACAATAATGGAGACAATTTAAGAGCTCAATTTAGTCAAGAAGTAAAAATGGCCACGTTTTTTGATTGTTGATTCAACCCCGATGTCAGTTTTTTGACTAAGATATAATGCATTATATCAAATGACTTCACATTCCTTGAAAATAGCTTCTATAACTTATCATAGTTACAGTGGCAGTGTCACAAAAACGGCTTCAAGTTCAACTTCAGACTCTCAGTCTACAAGTTCAGAAGGGCCCCTATAACGTTTGCGCCTATAGGGCCCCTTTTTCTGTAAACGCGCCTCTGGGCTCAACGCATCCAAAATTCTCTGGCTCACATAGTTCTGCGTACATCTCCTCATTCAATTCCTTAACTCTGCTCCTTCAGTTGCATTGGCTTCCTATGAATTCGGAATAAGATTTAAACTGACTTGCCTGACCTATAAAACCCCCACAACGAGCACTCCTACCTACCTTCAACTACTAGTTTCTCCGTACATCTTGCCTCGAGTCTGCGATCTTCTGTTATGGGTCTCTTGGTTGAGCCTCGATAAATTTAGCAATGCCATGGGCTCTCGTACATTTCGTGTTCCTGCCCCCAGAGAATGGAATCGACTGACAATGTTTATCCGTTGCTCGAACTCCTTTTTCTTCTTTCAAGAAACGCCTCAAGAAACTCACTATTTCTCATTGGCCTTCAAACACCTGGATATCTAATTGCTCTTCACCTGGCTACTAACTAACCGTGCCTCAGATTCGCATTTCTGTGGGACTTTGCGCGCGTTAAAAATGTTTGTAACAATAGTAATAATAATAATATGTTGATAGATTATTAATATATTTATTCTGTTATTCTTGATGCATATACAGTTAAGCCACATACATAGAAGCAGCGTTGGACTAATGTCAGATGTTCAATATCACAAGAACCACAACTGCTGGTCCTATGCTCTTCCTATAGATGGTGTGCATTATTTGTCGGGTCCATGCATATCGCGTATAATATTCTCTTAATAATAGCACATATATATTAACCTAATTCCGGTTTGTTTTCTACACTATCGTGTCCTGCAGGGACTCGGAATTGCTCATAATGCTGATCTTATATATAGGTCTGTTATTAATTTTGATAGTTTATGATGCAGATGTTGTAGCACGACGTTCATCAAACCAGTGTTGATGAAACGTCAGCCTCCAGCCAGCATAACAATACTGCGCCAATGTTCTTCCAAATATAAAACACCAGAAACATTGCGTCCTATAAATTTTATTTCCTTGCGTTCGGCATCTCCTTTGAGATGCTGCCGATCCTGGTCTTTGGCATGGACCTGTTTCCGGAGTTGGAGAGTGCGTTCCCGTTTTGATAATCCATCTTAGTGGCCTACGTGCCAGACTTTTTTTCATCTGTCTGAGTTCTTTGTTTTTCAAATCCCGGCCTCTGCACCGCCATTACGTTCATTCCACAAATCATCCGCCGCATCTAATGTGTGCATCACCGCTCCTCCTCTTCTTCCTCCTCCTCCTCCTCCTCCTTTTCCTCCTCGTCCTCCTCGTCCTCCTCGTCCTCCTCCTCCTCCTCCTCTCCATCCGCTGCATCGCCTTTCATACTCCCTGCTCCACTCATCCATGCGCAACTTGCAAAACAGCCACGGCTGAATACTCCCTCTCAAATGCACCAAATTATCTATACGTAACACCATCACCCAGATATCAGCCTGGATGACCGCCAACCTGCTATGCTTAAAACCCTTCATAAATAAAATTCCTCATTATTGGCCTCCACGAGCAATGAAGCAAAGTAACCTATCCTTCTAACCTTTCTCCGACAGATCTCACTTTCCCCGTGCTTTACTCTTCTCCTGTCCCCGATCTTCGATAGAAACCTTACCTTTGCCGACCACATCACCCAGGTATCTCGCACCTGTTATTTGCATATTTGTGCTCATTACTTGATTACAAGACCGCCTGCACAATAGCCACCTCAATAGTTCATTCCAAACTCGATTGCTGTAATTACCTTTTCGACATCATCGACTCTTCTCAAATAAAATGGCTACAAAGAGTCCAGAACCCTCTCGCCCGCGCAGCCACCAAAACTCCCAAACACCACCACATAATACCTGTTCTGAAATCAATTAATTGGCTAAAAGAAAGTCCCTAAACGCATCCATCACAAAAGTGTATATCTTACCTACAACGCCCTTCACCCTCTCAACCGCCAGCTTTTCGCCATCCAATCGTCCAGTTCTACTCGCTCATCGACTGTCTCTTTTCTATATCCGCCTCCAGTCGCGTCCTCTATGAATTTCTACAACCGTTGCTTAGTCTATGCTGCACCAACTCTTTGTAACGAACTCCCAAAGATCTCCTCCAGTTTGCTCATCCTTCTATCTTCCCCGTTAATTTCACCTCTCCTCCGCTTCCATCCTCCTCTGCTACTCACGACTGATAACCGAACTCTTCAAGCTATCCTATCCTGATTCTACTGCTGCGCCACCACACGACCATCATCAACGATTTACACCGTAACACCATTCTGTTTCCTCGGCTTGACCTCCCCAGATTCTGACCTGGCACCGGAACGAACAAAACAACCTGGCCACATAGCGGACTTCATTTGATATAGCGACGGTGAATAAGCTGGTCTCCCTGACGTGGATTTTGTGTGGCGCTGAGAAATTTCGTGGTTTACGTTACATTACATAATCAGAGTTGGGCCAACGCCGTAAATGGTCGGCAGTCGAACCCTTTCTGTAAACTTATGACGTGGCCCAAGAATAATTTCATACCACGTACTAAGAAAAAGTATACGTGGAATGTGCGTCGTACAACCTACACGATGACGACTTATAATATATGACACAGGATGACAATGGGGCCAATGTTTGTGGTTTTGCGACATTGGATAAACACTGCCCTAAATGTTCGTATACTGACTGAGGATTTGTTGGTGGAAGGAGAATTTCTACCATATGCAGTGGCTTCTACCATCCCTCAAATTGGTAGGCATTTTCGAGTCGTTAGGCTCCTGCCATGGGTCTCTTCTCCCACTCCTTGCAATCACAAATAGCAACCTGTAGTATGCATATATCTACATGCACATGGTGGTGCTAACGGGTATGATGTAGGATTTTATGTACATACAGTATCAGTACTCTTTCGTGTGTGTGTGTGTGTGTGTGTGTGTGTGTGTGTATATTTATGCTCAGAAATAAGCCTACACCATATATATATATATATTTCCCTGAAAGATTAAATGTAACCCAGACCATCCATAACAAACCTAGTCAATCTTTGCCGCTCTCCTTAGATAACATTTTGTGATAACGGTCTACAGAGTGAGGAAGGAAGAAAGGTAGGAAGGAAGGAAGGAAGGAGAGATCTAAGAGAATCGATACAATGAAAGATTGATTACCGTATTCGCACCACAACCAACTATCACATTGCGCAAGCATAACATATGCATTAGATATCCAGTGCTCAATCTTAAGGAGATGTACGCAAACTTGGCTACGATGCAAGTAACACGATATGCTGTAAAACATGATTGATTATCTTGGCTTCTAGGGCTGCATAAAAAATACACTTCACGTTTAGAAACTGGTTTAAAATTGTAAGTATATGCATGCATGTGTGTACGTAGGTATGTATATGAGTATGTATGTATGTATGTATGTATGAATGTATGCAATACTGTATGTATGTATGTATGTATGTCTGTATGTGTATGTATGTATATGTGTATGTATGGCATTGTATGCATGTATGACTTGTATGTATGTATGTATGCATGTTTGTCTGTATGTGCATGTGTGTATGCATGCATGTAAGTGTGTATGTATGTATGTGTGTAGGTGTGTATGTATGTGTGCATGTTGTTCGTACGATTGTATAAATAGTTTGCATACATGTATGCATGTATATTTGTACGTATGCGTTTACAGAAATGTATGCATGTAAAGACAAGTCAATACACAAGTGTATGTATATAATACACATGCGTATACAAGTTTATCTATTTGTATGTAGCCAAAGGCTTAAATAACCCGGTATTCACAGCAGTAAATTCACTCACAGAATAGATGATATGTAGTACGTGAGTATAATCCGGATCATTGCTGTCGTTATAAATGGGTTTCTGGCCGTGAAGCTGACGCAGTTACAGAGACAAACAGTTTTACGGTGACTTTTCACGCATGACTGGTTCGGGGGGCAGCCGAGCATACAATCGCTGACGAGAGTCCCTCCCCTTCTTACACTTGTCCATCAAAAATAGAACTAATCCATAACCATCAACAGTAGTTATAATTGTAATTGTAATTACGACAATTGACCTAACATCGTTAGTAAATAAATTGTCATAATCACAATTGCAATTGTAAAACTACAATGACAAACAAAGCAACGTGGATTAATAATTTTGGTTCTGTATGGATGGATAGACATTGCTAAAAGTTGCGGTTTTGGAATGCATTTCTAGATGATTGTAAGTGTAACACCGCGGAAACAATTACAAAGACATAGTGACTCTACGGCTGTCTCGCTTGTTATCGGAAGCTAGGTTTCTGTTGTCGTCAACATATTGCTAAGAGTTTTATCTGTAGACGTATTAAAAACAATGCACGCGCTGATCTTGTGATGTCTAGCATTGTTACGCTTTCATAACCCACACGAGTTGATGCGTCGTGACTACAAAGATGTGCTGACTTTGTGATACTGATAATCGTGACATCCGTTCACAACAGACGCTGATACATGTATGTACGTACGCCTCTGTATGTATGTATGTATGTATGTATGTATGTATGTATGTATGTATGTATGTATGTATGTATGTATGTATGTATGTATGTATGTATTTATGTATGTATGTATGTATGTATGTATGTATGTATGTATGTATGTATGTATGTATGTATGTATGTATGTATGTATGTATGTATGTATGTATGTATGTATGTATGTATGTATGTATGTATGTATGTATGTAAATCTATATATGTATGATGGTATGCAGGCCTATGTATACATGTATATAGAGTAATGGATAACACACTGGCGTGAAGAGCTGAAGGTACCAAGATCGAATCCCGTAGACCCCGAAAGGTTTATTCAGCCTTCCACTCGCTAGGTGAGGGCGGTGGTTAAATGAATAGTAGGCCGTGATTGGCGCCCTTGTGGCTGCCGTATAATACAGCTATATTCGACTCCTGTAAAACTGTTATCATGTGCCTCTACTGTATACATGTTTGTAAGGCGCCCTGTGTGGCTGCCGTTTCTACTATATGTATGTTCACTGTACAGCGCAGTGCGTTTGCAGGCGCTTAAATAAAGAAAAGATTATTATGATTATTTATATCTATTGATGTACACATGTAATGTGTGTACCCGTATGTTTCCATGTATGTGTGTTGTACATACATACCGGTATGCATATATCTGTATGTATATCGGTACACACATATCTGCATGTATGTATGTATATATGTACCAGTTATATATGCATGCGTGCATGTGTGCAAGTATACATGTAGGCATTTATGTACGTACTAGTATTTATGTGTATAGGTTTATATGCATGCATGTATATGTATTGATGTTTGTAGGTTTGTTCTTATGTGCATGAAAATTCATATAGCGCCGTTTATGAAGTTCTCATTCATTGATGTGAATCGAAAGTTCACAGATAGGATAGAACTTGTCTTGGAATAATGCACAGTTGACTGTCGTGTCTTGATGTAGAGGACACAACGTGCAATTCATTCCATGGTTGAGCGCTTGCCTTGTAAGTCGAAGGTAGTGGGATCGATGCTTCCATGTAGCAACCCTACGAAAGCCCCTAGGGTACAATAGCTTGGCGACACTAACATTAGATAGTGCCTCTATTCAAATAAATAAAGTACTTAAGGAAAAAGGAAGTAATGTCTATCCTATTTGACCAGACAATTTTATGTCGCATTTAGGCGCCTGGCCACATTAGTCTGTAGAGTGGCGGCATGGCTGAAAGGAGCAGCGTTACATCGATTGTCTGGGTGTTGCCGTCGTTGTATATTTGCGCAGCTCAACTACACAGATAAAGGAACAACTGCAGGCAACGGGTGACAACCTTTATTAGCGTCACAATGGCAACATACGCGAACCATAATTGATGACCCGTCAACGTCACATTCCCGCCCCCAAGGCTGTCTTGACCTCCTTCCGTCTTCATTGTCCTCACTTCTATCTCCCCACCCCTTCCCCAACCCATTCAAAGGCGAATGCTGAACCCGGAACGAGGAAGTTACGCTTATACAAACCCACGGACGATGGCTGACGAAATGTTTGCAATAGCTCTTGATTGCGCGCACATGCCTGTACATTGTGTTCACGTACTTGTACAATGTTTGTACATGTCTGTACAGTGTGTTCCCGTGCTTGTACAATGTTTGTACATGCCTGTACAGTGTGTTCCCGTGCTTGTACAATTTGTGCACATGCCTGTACATTGTGCTCACGTGCTTGTACAATGTTTGTACATGCCTGAATAATGTATCTACATGCCTGTACAATGCGTGCACAGAGTAATACACAATTATGTGTTTTGTGGCTGGTGACGCCAAGTGGGTATTTGCAGGTCTCTTTGTCTTGTCGCATGCTGCAAGCTTACACTCTGATTATTTCGACACAGACTGGATCAGTTATAAATACCTGGATACATACATACATACATGCATACATACATACATACATACATATACATACATAATACATAATACATACATACGTACATACATACATACATACATACATACATACATACATACATACATACATACATACATACATACATATACATACATAATACATAATACATACATACGTACATACATACATACATACATACATACATACATACATACATACATACATACATACATACATACATACATACATACATACATACATACATACATACATACATACATACATATACATACATAATACATACATACATACATACATACATACTGCATTTACGTACGTACAAGTATGCATGCATACATACAAACACACATTCGTGCATTTATGCATGCATGCTTATATGCATCTATACGCACAGATATATACAAATATACACAATGTGTACATGCATACATTCAGGCATACACAGAGGCATGCATACATAAATATAAAAATATATACAAATGCATTCATACATATATGCATACATACACACATAGATACATGCATACATACACACATGCATACATACATACGTGCGTGTATGCATTCATACATGCATACACAGATATATACGAATAGGTGATGCAGACGTATCATTTGAACGCATTTCATCAGGGACGGGAACGAGTACAGCGTTAGTCGTAATAGGAATTGATAGAAATCGTGTTGCAATTTCTTCACAGCCCAACCACGTATCGTCTATGTTGATTGTGTGCCAAGCGGGAACACAGAACACGCATCAATTACCTGTTTAGCATGCCTGTCTGTCTGTCTGTCGGACTATGTCTGTCTGCAGGCCTGTGTCTGTATATCTTCCATGCAGTCTCTCTACTTGTGTCTTTTTGTCTGTCTGTTTGTCTGTCTGCCTGTCTGTCTGCCAATCTGTTTGTCTATCTGCGTGTTTGCCTCTTTCCCTGTCCGTTTGCCTCTCTCTTTGTTTCTTTTCAGTCTGCATGCTTTGCCTTTCTGTCTGCGAGTCTGCCGATATAGCTATCTGTCTGCTTGCATGTTTGCCTTCCTGTCTGCTTCTTCGTCTGTTTGTATGTCTGTTTGTCTCTGTTTT
>OY744617.1:12000329-12307829 GCA_963556255.1 Allolobophora icterica | reverse complement strand
AAAAAGAATTTCGTATTTACTCCCTCTTAAAATTTTATTAACCTTATATTACCCTATTTATTTATTTATTTATTTATTACAGAGGTCTTATATAGCGTAGATAACCTGAGTAGATAACCTTGAAGGTTATCTACTCAGGAGCGCTCCCAGTCCAACCCGGTCAAACATGACTGTTTTAAGGCAAGAGTGGAACAGAGAAGAGCAATCAATTTGGGTCAGGTGCAGCGCTACTGGGAGCCCATTCCAGGTCGCTGGGCCAGAGACAGAGAAGGCACGGTATTGCCGGATAGCAGTCCGTGCACGGGGACAAGGAGCTCAGCCTGCGCTGCAGAGCGAAGTGAGCCACGACGCTGGACAGCCACAGTGGAGCAGCAAAGTTCCCGGAGGTAAGGGGGAGCCAAGCCCTCAAGGCACCGCCGAACCAAAGCAGAGACCCGATAAGCAATGCGCTGCGGGTAGGGGAGCCAGTGGAGCATCCCTCGCATGTTCTCCGAGACCCGGCCAAATTTGGGGATGCCACCCATGCACCTATATGATATATCCATATTTATCTTACTGCAATATGGTTTGGGCTTCTAACTATGGTTGCAGACTCCATAGATGAATTATATTTAAACAAATGATTGTCCCTATTATAACTGGCTCTCAGTACTTAACAAATAGGCCTACTAATCAATTATTCTCCCACCTGGAAATCTTTAACTTAACTTACCAAATTTCAGTGCTTCAAATTAGTGACTTTATAAATCGTAACCCGACGAATATATTACATGCATAGCTTACATGCATACATACATACATACATACATACATACATACATACATACATACATACATACGTACATACATACATACATACATACATACATAAATACATACATACATACATACATACATACATACATACATACATACATACATACATACATACATACATACATACATACATACATGTGTGCCTCAGTATACTTAGATCTGAAAATAATTGCAATAGCATATGATTAAAATCTTCACTTGCAAAATGGGAACCGGATGATTAATTTTCCGGTCGGTTGGGCGTTGCGGTTGATTGGGTAACGATGATCTTGTTATTCCGTGCGATGCGCAACACGCTTAGTTATCATTTCCATACAGTCTTCTAATGATGTGTTACTACGCCTCGGGTGATTTGATGTGGAAAAAATATTCCGCCATAATAGGCTGATGAAACAGGTCATTAGTGTAACAGGTGGTCGAAGCATGGCTACATAGAATGAGCATATATGTATCGACCTATTTGTGTGTATGTATTGCATGTATGAATGTATGACTATATTTGTTTGTATGCATATATATATACTGTTTAGTATGTATGTATGTATCTGGCGATTTATTTTTTTTTAATTTCTATTTTTAGGAACCATACTAAGGCGCTATATAAATTCAAACATTACAGTGAAGCTGTGATTCCATGCAATAATGTAAGGCTCATACATTGGGTTGTCAGTGTGATTGATAATCGAAACAAATTGCGGAATCGTAATTCAATCTGTAGCAGAAATGCAATTAGGGAGAGATTGATTGGGGGAAAAATGATTAAATCCAGAAATAAAAAGAGGGACTCGACCTGGCTTCCTCAAGTTGACTGACAGCAGTTCCAGAAGGAAGCCGGGCAACGCTTCTTCTCGATTGCCTAGCTTCGGTCACCGATGCTAACAACCTGACTGTCTCCAGTCTCCAACCGTCTGACTTGACGTAGCCTTAACAAACTCTGACCTTATTAACTGTCTAACGAATGTCTTTTGACAGTGTGCATGTTAATAACCACTACATTATCGAGCAAATATTAATAATAATTAAGTAATATATTCAGTGTTTTTTTCGACGCGTTCCGTCACCTCTTTTCAGCTACTAAAAATAATTTATTTATTTTAATAATAAAAGTAATAATTTAGTTACTTTAATTTTGATTTAAGTGTTGTGAACTGTTTTAAGTGTTTATTGAGACCCCTCCCAACCTCTAATCCTGTTTTTCTCCGGATTTTAGTCCTTCCATAATTGTTCAGTTCCGGAACCTACTGTTCAGTTCCGGAACCTTTTTTCTATAAGAAAAAGCACTGAATATATTCGTGTTTATTGACAAACCGCAGTACTTAAGTTACATTGAAACATTGAAACATGACGGTACAATTATCAAGATCTTACTGAACACACGTCTTGGCAGCCTGTTAGGCGCCCGCTCACGCATTTTCACGCGGTTTAGCTTCGGCGCTATATTAATCCAGAGTTTATGATTACGATACGATTAGTCCTACGATCCTGATATACAGCGAGGAGAATATGCGGTGTATACGCGCAATGGTGCCTTTGAGAATTTCACAGACAGAATACAAACTGCTTATTTAT
Organism: Allolobophora icterica; assembly: GCA_963556255.1. Taxonomy (NCBI): domain Eukaryota; kingdom Metazoa; phylum Annelida; class Clitellata; order Crassiclitellata; family Lumbricidae; genus Allolobophora; species Allolobophora icterica. The sequence continues at coordinate 12,305,444 of OY744617.1, read as the reverse complement.
TTAAAAATCCTACTTTATTCTTGTTTATTTCAGTCGTTTCTTGCAGTAGTTTAGTCGCAGATATGAGGGAATCGCCCCGTTGTCTGGCCGCAATAGGATTAGTCCGTCGGAGGGAAGAAGCTACTTGGGGTGCATCGATAGTGTCATGCTTACCCTGGGCGAAAACAGAAGCTCTAGAGAAGGACTAGTTCGCTCCCTCGTAAAGGCAACGTACTACATGAGTCCATTATGACGCTAAGCCGAGCATCTTGACATGCATATATATATCAAACCCGCCTGTCCTTCCTTGAGAGGATCCTGCGGTCTGCGGCGCGCCTTGTTGGCTCCATACCCCGCTATGGTAGTGTATCCTCCTACATGCATCATACTCTTCATTGGCTTCCCATCCGGCAGCGTATCCTGTATCGGCTTTGCTCTCTCGCCTGGCAATGTGTATTGGGTATGGCTCCTTCCTACCTATGCTCTGTTTTCACTCTCTCTTCTTCTCTTACGGGTCGCTCAGCCCTCCGTTCCTCTTCTCGGGGCGACTTTATAGTCCCGTATGCCCGCACTGCTACTATGCAGCGCCGAGCATTCTCTGTCGCTGGCCCAACTGCGTGGAATGACTTACCACCTCTCCTTCGCCTGTCTCCTCGTACTCACCCGTCTTCTTTTTACGCTCTATTGAAGACTTTTCTGTTTGATCAGGCCTGGCTTGGGAGTGCCTCTGAGTAGAGCCCTTGAAGAGGCGCTATATAAATTCCATGATTGATTGATTGATATATATATATATATATATATATATATATATATATATATATATATATAGCATATATATATATATAGCATATATATGTATGTGTGTGTGTGTCTGTGTGCATGTATATGCAAGTCTACTTATATGTATACTGTCTAATTTATATTGAAGGTATCGCCAATGGTTTATATGCGACACGGTATGTTAACGTTACAGAGGGGATCTGGATGCATATTTCCATACGTACATATACATAGGGAAGACCGGGGCATAATGTCACACTTGAGGCACATTGAATTTTATGGCATGTAGTTAATAATAACTGAGGGTTTCTTGCACTCAGACCGTATACCAGCAGACATAAGGTGCAGCATAGACTAGATTAATTGACTCACTTCGCCCAGACTGAAGATAATGCTATCCTACTATTGTGTCCAAAAATCCCGTTATGCCCCACCATAAAGGGTAAATGGGATATGATTTCCCCGTTATGCCCCGTGATATGTAACATCTAATATTTAGAAAATAGACCAGAAAAAACTTTATAGCTTGACAAACTGTAACTTTGAACTTAGGCTTGCAGAGAGGGGCCATTCATATATTACGTACGCAAAAATCCGGAAAAATTGGACCCCTCCCTGTTCGCATGCGTACTTTTTTCCACCCCCCACCTGCGTACGTACAGTTGACGCACCTCCACCCCCAAGACCAGCTGCAGAATGTGTCAGTTACACAGGTCCAGGCAGCGACTGTCTGCACTTTAGGCCAGATTGAAGGGTGAGTAATCCATGGACTCACTGTTGAGTTGTGTGATAGTTTAATAATAGCATTCAGAGGTAAGGTGGCATACATGTGACACCTCTCCCACAGTCCTACTTCCTCTGTTAGTACCAGATAGCTGGAAAGACTGAACTCTAACTCACTGGAAGGCCAATCAATTGCGTACGTACATTATCAGTAGACCCCCACCCCCCCGTTCGCAAGCGTACGCAAACACATGCATTTCGGTTAACCCCTCCCCCTCCATGCGTACGTAATATATGGATGGCCCCAGAGGGTTTCGACGACAGGCCGAGCGCCGGATAGAGTCAACTAAACAATAACACGACAAAATCAAAGTATGATGGAAGAATGCAATAATGTACCAATAAAGAGTCGAAAGGCATCAAACTGCAAGAATAACGATGATATAAATGAGCGTCTTTACCGTTGTGAGGCGTACTCTGATAAAGGCTGGAAGAGATTAGATGTGCTTGAAGTGGACTTGTAGCCAAAAGTAGAAACATCCTCACCTTGAAAGATGTTTCTACTTCTGGTTCAAAACCAGGGCTGTAGTGGTAAAATTTGAGGTGAGTATACGCTACCGCTGACCAGCGGCGTAAAAAAAATTTGAAGACCTCTTTTTAGGAATTCGTCTCAGAAAAATGTCAGAATTTCACAAATTCCCTTCAAATTTTCTGACTTTTTACGATTTCGTCTCTGAAAAAGTTGATGACCTTTTTTTTTTTTAGTCATTCGCCCTAAAAACCTTAAAAAACCTCTCATTTTTGAAAAATGTTCGTTCCCAGAGGTAAGTATACGCTGTATACCCGCGTATACCCTCCTCTACAGCCATGAGTATACGCTCTCAAATTTCTCTAGAGGTAAGTATACGCTGTATACCCGCGTATACCCTCGACTACAGCCCTGTTCAAAACGTCATCCTTCAATAAAAATAGGCCTCACGTAAGAAGGATAATATTGAAGTTTCCCATTATGCCCGGTATCCCATTATGCCCTAGTCTCCCCTATTCTTACGCGTAGACGATTATCTGTATGTAGAACAGCGTTTCCCAAAGTAAGTTCTGCGGGGTGAACACAAGGGTTCCGCGAAAAATTGTAATTTAAAAGAATTTTCATTGAGGTATTTCATTGGAATAAAGCATTCCAAGCAGTTTCTAAAAAATACACAAAAAGTTTTATAAAAGTTTAAAACTGCCGTCAGTCGTCTCTTTTGTATGTTGCCCCCACTGAGTGATAATCCGGACATTCAATGCCCTTTAGATATCCAGTAATTATACAAAATTATAGACTGTTGAGGTCACTGCAGGAACCTATGTAGCTCAGAGCCGTAAGTGTGAATAAGGACGTAGCCATCTTTGTTATCGTTACCTCGACGAAACGAATCCGAAAATGATTTAAAGCAAAAGTTTTTAAAAAGTACAGCTGAGTCTGATAATCGTACAACAGTATTAGCAATTAATTTTTTTTTATTTGCTGGTATGAAAATCTGACCTAGAGCGTTGGTTCAAGGAAGGAAATTTAAGGGTTTTGTCTATGTTCAGACTAGTAATGTGGACTGTTTTCCTAGCTCATATGAGTTTTTAGTTTAAAAGGATTGGGTTCTTGACCAAAACATTCGTTCAAAAATTGCAGCTCACATTCATGACCCGGAAGCGAACTTGGTTAAATACTTTCCTGCCATGAAGGGTGATCATTTGATTCGAAACCCATTCAAAGTAGCCGAAAACCAGCAAACTTTGTAATAAAGATTATGAACTTCTTATTGATAAAACGTCGAAAGCGCAAGTGAAACAGACTTTCACTGAACTTTCGTTAATGAATTTCAGGATTGGGCCAATCGCGAAATGTGCAGTTAGTATACTTCTGCCATTTGCCACAACGCAATTTGTGCGAAACTCGATTCTCACAGTAGGCTATACTGCAACGAAAACCAAATATAGTAATTGACTAAATGCTGCACCTGACATAAGAATCCAGCTTTCTAGCATTAAACCAAATAAAAAATGGCACGATAAAAAACAAAATCACTGTAGGCCTACACATATTTAAACTTCATGTACTCCCAATATTGTGCTTCATAAGTCTTGGTCTTAAAAACTGTACGCTTTAACATTTAATAAAAGAGAAAATAAATTGTTTTCATAAACTCCTTATATGGGTGTGTGGTATATGGGTGTGGTATATATATATATATATATATGTATATATATATATATACATACCGATTCCGCGAATATATATGCAACATTAAAACATATTGAAGGCGTTTATTTATGTGTCAATACGAAAACTTGCACACCATATACCTATATATATATATATATATATACAATATGTGTGTATGTGTGAGTGTATACATAGTGTGGTGTGTGTGTACGTGTGTGTCAATAGGAAGCGCAGCTTTCACACAAAATGCCCACACATATCCCTCTGTAATCAGGCGAAGTGAGCGTATATGGCGCATAGAGGCATGTCGTTGCATACGACTGCCGTGCAGAATTGATGCAGAGACTGAAATGTCTGCATTGAAATGGTCGATGACGAACTCAAGGACCGAAAGAAGGTTATACGAAGTCATAAAAAGACAGTGAAAAGGATTCAATGTGCAGATGGAGTGCAGTGCTTATAGCGTGCTCTAAAGGAACCGCGTAAAGTCATACAGATGTTCGCACACGTACACAGAGCTTTGACGTAGAATAGAAAAGGCGCTATATAACGTCTCTAGGTTCATACATGTCCGCCTCGTGTGAAACTAGCATTTATTGTCAATCAATGAAAATCGATTTAATGTTACCATTTGGTTCCTTCGTTTTGTCGAATTGATACTTTTTTATTGAAGTACTTTCAGTGTTTCATTCATTCATTCATTCATTCTGAGAATTTATATAGCGCCCCTTAAAGATACCCACTCAGAAGCGCTTCCAGTCCAGCCGCGGATAAAAAAAATTGAGTGATTTATTTGGGTATTATTAGCCTAAGTATCTTTAAGTGAGTTAGTATCTTGGTTACATTCTTATTTTATATATACATTAGGCCTATTAAGCGCCACTATCTATTGACCAAGTATCAATCATTGGTGTCGAGCAATTCTGATTGAAGGACATGCTCCTGGTTCCTGTACAGTTATCGTCTCAGGGGAGGAGGATCGAACCCGTACTCTCTGCGTTACAAGGCAAGCGCTCTAACCACTCAGCTACCGTGTTCCCTGTTTATGGCGTGTGGATCAGTGTTCATCCTGCGTGTCTTTTGGAGTGTACTAGACGTGTTTATACACTGTTCTGTGTTGCGTTATCCCAGTAAATTAACATATTTACGGCAGGAAAGGCTATCCAGCTATTAGTTGCCATTATCGTATTTGCAGAGCTCGTTAATAAGCTGGTACCCTGTGCTTAGCTTTGGAGAAGCGCTTTTGAAATTTGGAGTTTACGATTACGACTACGACAGCTGTCTTTAAATCTCGTGGCCCTGATTCTGAAAACTGTTCTTGACAGATACGTGTAATAAATGAACAATCACATTACATTATCCATGATTACATTACCTGGCTATTGTAGTGGGTAGACTGGAGAGAGCCAGACAGACATACAGACAAACAGAGAAAGAAGGCGCGAGAGAGATGTGGACAGAAAGAGAGAGAGAGAGAGAGAGAGAGAGAGAGAGAGAGAGAGAGAGAGAGAGAGAGAGAGAGAGAGAGAGAGAGAGAGACGGAGCGAGAGGGATGTGTCTTGCTCTCTCTCTCTCTCTTCCTCTCCACATCTCTCTCGCGCTGTCTGTCTCTGTTTGTCTGTATGTCTGTGTGTCTGTCTGTCTCAGTATAGCCTACGTCTGCCCGCTACATGTATTATCATACCTTAGTCGATATAATGGATGGAGCAGCGCAAGGGATGTCTGGCTCATTATATAGAGATAACTTTTTCTCTGCCAATAGTGATGAATCAGTGGCACCTAATGCGGTTAACTGCATGTGTGTTTGTTTGTGTGTGTGTGTGTGTGTGTGTATGTATTTATGTATGTATATATGTATTTATGTACGTATGTATGTGTGTATGTATGTATGTACGTACGTACGTGTGTGTATGCGGACCCATTAGCAGACGTAGCGGAATAGGGATAATACAAATTGATGTGTTTGTCTTCAGCTAAATAAATAAACGTGAGCGTTATGAATGGCCGGCCGTTTCCTCGTACGTGGCATAACAGATGCTAGTGAACAAATGTTGGAGTCTGTCGTGGAGAAAGTGATGACGTATATGACCATAATCATACTGTGTCCCATCTCGATCATTTTTTTCCTAATTGGCTATATATAAACTGGGATTCTGAATCTACGTGCATTGTATAGTTCATAAATGTCACTATGTATAGGCCTACAATTACAATTGAAATGTGGTCCAAGCGTACAAAAGCGATGCAAGGCGTTGTCAGCAAGAGATGTAGAGACAAATGAAAATGGAATAAACGATGGAGGTTACGGTTGGGAACATGCAATAAGAATCAATGTATTGGTCAGAGCAGAGAAAAGACACTGAAAAAGAGACATAAAACGGAAAAGAACAGAGAAACAGGAAAACAAGCCGCTGTGATGGCAGATGATACTTTTTGCAGAAAGAGAGATAGACAAAGACATCAAGAACAGAAGAGTTGGGGATACACGGAGAGAGGAGAAGGAATTAGAGACAGGCAGAGAGAGAGAGAGAGAGACAGAGAGACAGAGAGACAGAGAGACAGAGAGACAGAGAGAGAGAGAGAGAGAGAGAGAGAGAGAGAGAGAGAGAGAGAGAGAGAGAGAGAGAGAGAGAGAGAGAGAGAGAGAGACAGAGACAGAGACAGAGAGAGAGAGAGAGAGAGAGAGACAGAGACAGAGACAGAGACAGAGACAGAGACAGAGACAGAGACAGAGACAGAGACAGAGACAGAGACAGAGACAGAGACAGAGACAGAGACAGAGACAGAGACAGAGACAGAGACAGAGACAGATACAGATACAGATACAGATACAGAGACAGAGACAGAGACAGACAGAGAGAAACAGAGACAGAGACAGAGAGAGACAGAGAGAGACAGAGAGAGACAGAGACAGAGACAGAGACAGAGACAGAGACAGAGACAGACAGAGAGAGACAGAGGCAGACAGAGAGACAGAGACAGAGACAGAGACAGAGACAGAGAGACAGAGAGACAGAGAGACAGAGAGACAGAGAGAGACAAAGACAGAAGAAGAAGATGAGATTGTATTACAAAGTAACGCTTAGGGAAAATGTCAGACATATGCATACATACATGCATACATACTCACAGACAGACAGGCATGCAGACAGAGGGGTTACTTGTATGGTTTGTATGGCTACTGTAGGTCTGTGTAATTTGACGGTTTATCCGTTTGTCTAAATGAACGACGTATATTTTTCTCAGAGACTTTGAGACAGACAGACAAAGAAACAAAAGAGAGAGGAAAGAAGACAAACAGACAAAGAAAGAAACGAAAGAGAGAAGAGAAGAGAAAGAAAGAAAACAATAGGGAAAGCGGACATAAAGAGGAGAGAGAGACAGAGAGAGACAGAGAGACAGACAGAGAGACAGAGAGACAGAGAGAGATAGAGAGAGAGAGAGAGAGAGAGAGAGAGAGAGAGAGAGAGAGAGAGAGAGAGAGAGAGAGAGAGAGAGAGAGAGAGAGAGAGAGAGACAGAGACAGAGAGAGACAGAGACAGAGACAGAGACAGACAGAGACAGAGACAGAGACAGAGACAGAGAGAGAGAGAGAGACAGAGACAGAGACAGAGACAGAGACAGAGACAGAGACAGAGACAGAGACAGAGACAGAGACAGAGACAGAGACAGAGACAGAGACAGAGACAGAGACATAGACAGAGACAGAGACAGAGACAGAGACAGAGACAGAGACAGAGACAGAGACAGAGACAGAGACAGAGACAGAGACAGAGACAGAGACAGAGACAGAGACAGAGACAGAGACAGAGACAGAGACAGAGACAGAGACAGAGACAGAGACAGAGACAGAGATTATTCCAACAGCTTCTTTATCTACATGAACTTTTGTCGTCTACGATCCTCTCTTTTGATCTAACTGTGATTGCATCCACAGATTGACACAGAGCCTCTCCCAAAGAGACAGATCCATCACCGGCCTCCGGACCTATATAGACAGAAAACCAAAATCGAACAGATCTTTTCTCTCTAAATTCATACCGGATTTATTTAGTCCTTGCTAACTGACATTCTTTTGAGGCCTTAGCCTATAGATTCTAGAGTAACCGTGTTTCTGTTTCATCGTTGTAGTGTTCCTTCTATCCGCCTTGCCGCAGCTCACGCCAGGAGAACGAAGAAGCCGTAATGGCTTACGAACGACACTATGGCATAGTTGGACTCGAGTTTGACTGTTGGCACAGTCCGGATACAGCGGCTGAGGTCATCCAGAACAAACGCTTCAGTCTCTATCACGTCGTCAACGGCATCGTCTGGTCTGTGATGCTGTTTGTCGTCTCATCATCTCTGCTGCTCTACATGCTGCGGAAGACAGGATGCTTCTGCTGAATCAGCAATTCTGAGGTCGAGTCGTGAAGAGTACTGACTAATAACTGCAAGGGTTTATTACACTGCGTATACAAGAGCAACTAAAACGCTCGTCGGCTTAGCTTCTCTAGTGTGAAGTTTCAAAGAATCTGCGTCGGGTAGTGTGCCCAGCTGGGGCAAAAACACTTGTGGTTAATTACAAGTTACAATGACCATCAACTCCGTCACCGTTCAATTTCTGAGCCTAGACACAACGCATTGAAGCAATTCCTCTTCTTACCTCTCTGTCTGTCTCTGTCTGTCTGTCTCTGTCTGTCTCCCCTCTCCCTCTCCCTCTCCGTCTCCCTCTCCGTCTCTGTCTCCCTCTTTTCTCTTTCTCTCTGTTTCCCTCTCCCCTCTCCCACTGCCTCTCCCTTTCCCTCTCCGTCTCTCTCTCTCTTTCTCTCTCTGCTCTTCTGGCAACCATACTTTGCAATTCACATGGTGTCTTTGGACAAGCACTCTGACTTGACGCAGCGCTCGTGAATAAGTTAGTGCCTGCTCTTATCATTTAAATAGCGCTTTACAAATTTCCGAGCTTACGATTACTATTACGACTATGGCTGAGCGTTAACCACCGTTTGCCAGACTGTCTGCGAGTGCAGCTAGAAGATCGGAGTCATAGATTGTCTAGTACTCAAGTACTAGTCTGCAGTACACGCAGTAATGTGGCCTATTGTTGCAAGGAAACAACCGTTGTTTGACTGCCAGTAACAATGACGCTTAAGAGACTGTTCTGTAGCGTATACAGAACGCTTAAAAAACAGCGTATGTAGTACCACACTGAGGAATATCTACGGCAGAACCACTGATGTTCTAAGCCGTAACAATCAAACACAAGTGGTTGATTGCCATTTACGATGACTGCGCATTTGCCAAATTGTTTACGAGCGAACCTACGAGTGTCGCGGTGACGGTATACGATTCCAATGGTGCACATCGACAAGCCTATCCTGTTTAAAGTGTTTCTCCGAATATCGACATAATCGACGTTGACCATATCGCATCCATGACAGCCTGGACGAACAGACTGTATCGCTAGAATTCGCTTGCAGCCTCAAATAAGGCAAGGCAGCAAAGCACATACGAGTACTGGATATGTCACTTGAACAGGAAAGGCCCGAAGGAAAAGGTAACCGAATTATTGTATTAGTCTGCTTCGAGAGATGACTGAACTACAGAGACTGCGTTACCAAAAAGTTATAGGTAACTGTGAACCGTTTGGGTATCTCTGAACTTTATGGGTGACTCTGAATGATTTGGGTGACTGTGTACCGGTACCTTTTTGAGTGACTGTGGAACTTTTGGGTAACGCAGTCTCTGTAGTTCAGTCATCTCTCGAAGCAGACTAATACAATAATTCGGTCAGACACCTTGTACACAGTCACCCAAAAGGCACACAGTCACCCAAAAGGTACACAGTCACCCAAATCGTTCAGAGTCACCCATAAAGTTCAGAGTTACCCAAACGGTTCACCGTTACCCAAAAAGTACTCAGTCACCCAAAAGGTACACAGTAATCCAAAATGTACACAGTCACACAAAAGGTTCACATATTAGCCTTTCCCAGGTCATTCAGTAAGAACGTTATGTCGCTGGGCGTGTGTGCAGGCGGAACCCGTTTTGCATACCGATCGTGACTCTTATTCAGAGAGTTTTTATGTCGGGCTGGAAAGACCAAGCACCAGGACCATTCACACGGACGTTAATTCAAATGGGGAGTGGTGGTCAAGAATAGCAATCGATAAATGCATAAACAACTGAACAGATCCGCGGCAAAATGGTCGCTATAGAAAAACGCATGCACATGTGCGATTCATTCCTAGTCAAATGACAAGAAGAGACGATGACTAGCAGCGAGATAAGGGACCACAGAGAGAGAGAGACACAGACACAGACAGAGAGACAGACAGACAGAGACACAGAGAGACAGAGAGACAGAGCGAGACAGAGAGAGACAGAGAGACAGAGACAGAGACAGAAAGACAGGCATAGATACATGCAGACAAAACAAAAGGACAGACAGAAAAACATACAGTTGGGCACACTCACAATTATACTGAAAACTGTAACTTACTGCGGTATGTCAGTGAGGTTGTCAATAATCAAGAATATTATTATTATTATTATTATTATTATTACTATTATTATTATTATTATTATTATTATTATTATTATTATTATTATTATTATTATTATTATTATTATTATAACAGTAATAATTAAATAATCTGAAGCGCCATCTCAGCGTCACTCAGTAAACAATTTATCACGAAAAGGTCGATGAGAAGCAGATGGCGTTCCCGCGTTGGACAGCTATCGACAGTCTCTGGAATAGGTAGCTTGTCTCAAGCGTGTCCTGAGTTGAATCCCTCAACCTACGTCCCAGTTCCAACACAAAATCCAATCCTTCCGAACTCCATGCACCACTGGTCTCCACTGCTACCGCTACAAAAGCATGCGTTCGGATGATAGTGGCGTATTTGGATCTTTTGGCGGCGGCTGCCCGGTTTGCTGCCTCACCTGCTCCGGTTGATGTTACAGCCAGATGTGACGCTGCATAAGTGTCCGAAACGGTCACATCCCAAGTGAGGCACCTTCCGCATGACCACGGGATAAGCGTCACGCCGTCAGGTCGCTTGCCGTCCTCTCTGGTGAGGCCCAACGGTTCCTTCTTGGAAGGGATGTTCGCTCTACCAAACGATCTCCATATGATGTCGTTTAGCATGTTATGCCGTTATTATTATTATTATTATTATTATTATTATTATTATTATTATTATTATTATTATTATTATTATTATTATTATTATTATTATTATTATTATTATTATTATTATTATTATTATTATTAAGTGACAACAGTCACATAGGCTAAAAAGACTTGCTGTCATTTGCGGACCAACAATATCTGGAAACAAGTATCCACCACGGAGTATCATTTGCGCGGTAGTTCGGTAAAGTGTTTCATCTGACTAAATTCATTTGTTGCTCCGCATTTCATATAAGAATTGCTGGCAATTGTGAAAAACTGTCTCAGTTGTTACATGAATGATATATAAACTGTGTGAGACGATACTTATAAAAAGCGAATTGAAAGTATTTTACATATTTACATATTACGAAATAAAAGCCTGCATTTTATATAAGACCTTTTGTAAACAACAACTTTCTTATTGTCATAGTATCGTCGCAGGTGAGTATGAAGTATGAAATGTTTGAAGTCTGATATCAGAGATAAATCGGTACACCAAGGGCTGAGTTCTGAAGCTGAGAGTTATTTGCCGACCATTTAACGTCTAAAACGAGTACACTGACCGTACGCTGCCGGTGGGAAGATGAGACGGCGAGGGAGAGGACTGCCCATCAGCCCTCATACTCCGTGGCTAAGAAAAGGAAGTCGGTAACACTTCATACCCAGGGCTAGCTTAAGGGGCTGCCCTTCTCTCTTCTTCTAACACGGTGATGGCGCAGTAAAGACCAATTTAAACACAGTTAACCATATCTTCGACGAGAATTTCTGCGACCTTAAATTATTATCTCGTCAACATTATCGTAATCTCGAAATTTATACAGCGCCCAAAAAAGCGAAGTCGCGTGAACCAGCTTATACACATGCGCTGAGTGACTTAGTCACAGCATCAGTGACTAACGGTCGAGTTCACTCCAGCGACTCACATGGGTCATCCATCATCCAAACTCCGCCACTGCTCGTTCTCTGGCAGTGCCAGTCCCAAGCCTGGATGAAGGAGGAGGGCGACGCTAATGATCTTTGGTATCACACAGTGTCGTTAAACTGAAACTACTACTACTCTTTCGCCGAGACAAAAAAAACCGGCTGTATACGACGTTAAACGGTTCGTATATCCCAACCTCGATCGCAGATTAGGAATGATGGGCCTAGCCTACCTGTTGCAGTCACGAAGGCCAAGAGAATTTGAGGACAACGCACCTTCTAAACGTACAAAAACCGTGGCAGAAGCGAAGGATAAGTACGGTACGTAAACCTATAACTGTAAACTCCAACATGTTCGAAGTAACTGAACAAATTCTGCATTGACACAGAATATTAGGACTTATTAGTGGGTCTAACGACCTGGATGGACCTCCTCCCTCTGCTCATGGCCAAACTAATGACTGGCTTTTCCTCATCGGTCTCGCGTTCCATAAAGGCATTTATGTTTCCCCGGGGCTTCTGTGCTGAGAGCGCCTCTGAATAGTTGCGAGAGGCACTTTATAAATTTCTAGATACGATACGATATTATAGGAGACATTTCTACTGCGTTTCCAATATCTTTTAATTTAGAATGTTTGGGTAGCTTATAACACTGCCAGGCATCACGATTACAAAAGGAAACTTATCAAGTGTCTTCAACTGCCTTCCACTGATGTAATATAGGACAACTGGTTGGATTTTAAGACGGCTGAGTATCGTGGGACTGTTCACACCAGAAATATTGTTGTTCTTAAATTTTGCACCTGCCCAGAGACGCTTCCCACATTCTTTCCAAAAACAATTTGCAACCTCTCGCTGCATATCAAACTGCATCCGTAAAACCCTTGATCATCGACAATTGTGTTTTAAGCGGTGTAAGCTAGCCGAAGTTTGTGATTAAAAGGACGCTGACGAAATCTCGAGATAGTGATTCCTGTCATCAGGAGTCGGTAAAACTATTTGGGCTTGATGTTTTAATAGCTGCAGCGTCAAACGTATATTCCAAACTGTAGTTGATGAAAAATTGGTCTTACAACTGGAAAACCAGTTTTAATTTTCAGATACAGGAGCAGCTAGAATGCTCAACTGCAAAAATTGTTTATTACTTAGAAGGGGCATGCATGGAAGCGTCCCCAGAAGGTAACGTCGCCTATTGTAGAGCAAACACAAAACACACACGAGTGGTTTATTGATATTTACATTATTCGATGGAGGTTGCGTTGAAGAAACTTGAAGTCAGAAGTTGTTTTTGAGATGGAAAATCACAAGCACTGATCAACTGGGACAAAACAATTGTTTGTTTTTCTAATACGTTTTATGTCTTTCTTTCCTCTTTCGCTCTTTTCTTTTCGGTTTCGTTTTTTCTCTCCAGTTTTTAGCCTTCCTTCTACAACACGAAACAATTCAATGCTTTTTAAAATATGCTTTTATATTAAGAGAAATGCAAATCCATTATTAGCCCAAAGCAGTCGAGTCATCGGAGAGCCTGTGGTCAACAATGAACTGCCCCCGATGGATTAGAGAAAACCGAGACCGACATATAGTCCTAGATCCGACAGAGACCAATCAGGTTTAAATTAATTTTTAAATCTTATAAACCTGGGCAGCAATCATAAATCGATTTGTATTTCGCACCTCCGTATACCTCATTTTCTGAAAAACCACTTAAAATTTGATGCCGTCCACTAAACCAGTTTCAGGAGATATATTTATATAATCAAATCACGTGATATTAATGGCAGACAAGAGTTACCAACAATGTTACTTGAACAGTTTCCGTCATAATTTTCACTTTAAACTTTCTCAAAGTAACGGTAATCTTAGTAGTGGCTTTACTAACTTGGTATAGGCCAACATTGCATTCATCTTCTATCTCAAACTTCGAAAGGTGCTTATTGCTTTTGCTCACAAATTACACCATGAATAATCTGCAAAGCTTCAAAACTTAAAATTATAAATGAGGATTTACAGTTATTGCATTGTAAGGTTTGCACACACGAGATTTTAGTTGCAGTGGCGAAATGTTACTGCGTGATTACATTTTAAATGATGATTTCTCTTTCAATGGCTGCAGGTTGGTTAGTTGCTGTTTAACGATAGGCTACTGTGTAATAGCAAAGATGATTAACGTCGCCCTCCTTCTTTCTCTAGGCATGGGACTGGCACTGCCAGAATGCGAGCAGCGGCGGAGTTTCTTGTCAGGGTGCTTTAACTAGGGGTCAGCCGGGTAGACATTTTCCACCGAGTATCGAATCCGAGTATTTGGATTTACTATTTGCCGGATCCGGGTACGAACCGAGTACCATTTGTTGCAAATGCGAAGCTTCACATTTTCGTGTAACGAAAACTTATTGAAATAAATTTCTGTATTTGTAATAACTAACTAATACATTTTTAATTTAAAAAGTAATCAATGATATGGATTTTACATCTGTTGTGGACTTTTGGTGTTGGTGTTTTTTTTACTTTTCCTTCTTCAAAATGAATATGCTAAATGAAGCTCAAAGCTGCTATGATGAGCCTACAATAGGCTACAAATTCCGGCAAGTGAGGCAAACAAGCAACTGTTTGTGTGTACAGTATTTGCCGAGGCGAATACTTCCTAATAGTGCCAAAAAACGGGATATTCGGCCGTGGCAAATGTCCGAGGCGATTTCCGGCTGACCCCTAGCTTTAACACACACAAAATTCAAGCAATATAGGTAAACCAATTCGGTAGGTCTTAAAGACACAATGTGTACCTTGCTCAGATGACACACTGGCAGCGTGTTCCATTCTGATGTTACTGTCCTCTTGGACAGGCGTATGGACCGCGGCGATTCATCCTCTGATGTCGAGATGCGATTTCCGCTTCCACCACAGCCACGGCTCTCGCCAACTTCCACATCGTTATCGCTAAAGCAGTTAATAGGCCTAGCAGAGAGACGACGATCGTGACAACGATGATTAGAGTGGCGTAGCACAGTGCAGTGTCGACGTCCATCTTGAAACCAAGACCAACGAAATGTCCGAAAAATTATGATGGAGATCTACCGCCGTGATATCCTCCGCGCTGCCAAGCAAGATCGTGACGTAGAATAACAAAAAAATGCATTAATGACGTCATGTTTAATTGAAAATGAAATGTGGCGCGATCATTAATTTAATAATAATAATAATAATAATAATAATAATAATAATAATAATAATAATAATAATAATAATAATAATAATAATAATAATAATAATAATAAACGCGGTAGCCTTCAGCGGCTCGATGGTTACAGCCCAAGCTGACTTGGATGAGGGATAACCGTTCCAGAAAAATAACTTATCTGATCTCTAAGACCTTGAGGGAATGAAGTAGCCTACCTCAGGGCAAAAATAATAATAATGATAATGATAATGATAATGATGATGATGATAATAATAATAATAATAATAATAATAATAATAATAATAATAATAATAATAATAATAATAATAATAATAATAATAATAATAATAATAGGGCCATTCCGGACACTTTTTTTTACATTAGTCAATATTGAAGTCCCTGAGGGATCCTGTATACCTCGGGGCTAAAAAATAATAATAATAATAATAATAATAATAATAATACTGGAGACTACTACTGACCTAATCAATCTAGGCGGGCTACCAAGACACATAGCAGAGATTTTATACGGCGGTAGATTAATAACACTTGGGGAAAAAGACGGCGGAGTTAGACCAATAACAGTAGGATACACGTGGCGACGTCTGGCTGCCAAGTGTATTTGCCATGCTGTCACTCCATACCTATCTCAAAGTCTGTCACCGCTCCAAATCGGCGTGGGAGTATCGGGAGGGGCTGAGGCTGCTGTCCACGCAACCAGACGATACTTGCAGTCTATGCCTGAAGACCATATTATAGTGAAACTGGACTTCTCCAATGCCTTCAATGCTCTGAGAAGAGATTCAATGTTAGAGGCGATAGCAGCAAAAGCTCCAGAAATATACAGATACGTCTTTGACAACTATGCCTATGCGCACCAGCTACAGACCAAACAGCATACTATTCTGTAAGAGGAAAGGACTCAACAAGGCGATCCCTTAGGACCACTGGAGTTCTGCCTGACGATACATCCACTTCTCGAGAGTCTCACAACCCCACTAAATATTGGCTATATAGACGATCTCACTCTTGCTGGACCGATTGATAAAGTTGAGTAGGCTACGACATCAGCTTGATAGAGAAACACGCGCCCATGTATGGTTTACAACTGAATCGAGCAAAATGCGAAGCATCCGTTAGGGGTCATGATGAAGCAAACTATAATCAGACCTTCGCCGAGTTTGAAAATGTGGCCGTTGAAGATCTGACATTGTTGGGAGTCCATGCAATTCTTCAGGTCTTCGAGGTTGACTTGGCCAGAGAAGTTTAGCATACATGCCGGCATGTCATTATACTCGATATGTGGTTTTGTTTTGGGTTAGAAATGGATGAATGGATGCCATTGCAATTGGATGGGTGATTGGTTTAGGGGTCGAAGGAATTTATGGATGGACAAAAGAACTGACGAATGAATGAGTGAGTTGGTAATGAATGAAAAGTGTTTTTAAGCAGATCGGATCATAGGCGTAGACTCTGGGGGACAGCCGGGGCACGTGCCCCCAATAATAGAGATATAGTCTGTACACACAATGCAACAAGTGTAGAATAAACAGCCAAATCCCCCACCGCCCAATATTTTGGACAAGTTTACGCCACACGAAGTCCGACAAATCGATGGATAATAAACAAATGTTTGGTGGATAAGCAAAGATAATAAAGCTAAATCCCATTACCTTTTCCATTGTTTTATTAGGTTCACAGGTTGAAAGAAAGTTTAAAGAAAGAACCAGTCTAGGTTTTTGACGTTTGTTAGTAAATTATTGATGTTATTATGTTATATGTTATATGTTATGTTATGGTGGTTTTGATTGAGTGTAATGCCACAATCCTTGAACACGATAGTGTAGTGATTGACGTGCCGGACTGTCAATTGAGAGGTTATTGTTCAAATCCCACCAGGGCAGAAATTTGGTTTGAGATTTCTGCCCCACTTGCGCCCCCTATCCAACTCGGCTATAATGAGTACATTGACCGTACACTGTCGATGGGAAGATGGGACAGCAAGGGAGAGGACTGGCCACCCACCCTCACATGCCGTCTTTCGTTCATCAGTACGTCTGTCCATTCATTCATACATTCATTCATACATTCATTCATACATGCATTCGTACAATCATTCATACAATGCATGCATCCGTTCATCCATTATCTATCCGTTTATCCATCCATCCTTCGTCCGCCCATTCATCCCTCCATTATTCAATTCATCTATTCATCTCTTATTCTCTGTCCATTCAGCCATGTATTCATCCATTCATCCCTTCATCTAGCTCTTCACTCATCTCTGTATCCATCCATGCAGCCTTCCAGCATCCATCCGTTCATCCGTTCATTCATTCATTCATTCATTCATTCATCACTTCATTCATTCGTTCGTTCGTTCGTTCAACGCACCATTCTGTGCATCCATTCACAGGTATGACCAACAATGCACATGCTTGCCAGTCATGCTCTTGGTGGCTAAATGGCATGTCTATCCTACCGCAGCTGATACGAATCTAGTTAGCTCTACTTATATAACATAACATAACATAACATAACATAACATAACATAACATAACATAACATAACATAACATAACATAATTCTTTATTGTATCTCATCATAAATCGAACGAAACAGAGAATAGCAAATAAACACACAAAAAACAAATAATGATTGAATTTAAAAAAAGGGCAAATGCGTGTGGCAACTAGGTGGGATACAATTGGGAATTCCAGAAGGGACTATTGCCCGCTTAGGAGGAATCCCCAGGTATCAGCTTATTCGTAAGAACGTAAGACACGGAAAGACGATGGTATGTGCCATAATAATCGTAATGGTAATCGTAAACTTTAAATTTCTAAAGCGCTATGCGAAAGCTAAGCGCAGGGAGCCAGCTCATTCACGAGCGCTGCGTCATGTCAGAAGGGGTTGTCCAGAGATGTTCAATGGAGATCTGAGTCTGGTTGCCAGACAGACCAGATTAGGGTTGAAAGGATTGGATAGATTAGGATTGAATGGATTAGGGTAAGAAGGATTGGATGGATTATGGTAAGAAGGATTGGATGGATTAGGGTAGGAGGGATTGGATAGATTATGGTAGGAAGAATTGGATGATTATGGTAGGAAGGATTGGATGGATGAGGATAGGAATTCTTGAAAAGACGAGGCTTCAGTTTGGAGTGGAAAGTCTGTGTGGAGATAAGTAGAGGAGCCTGGGGAAGATAATTGTAAATAGTTGTAATAATCTTAGTGTATATTATAGTTTCTCAAATATCGTGAAAGTGTGAATCGCAAAACTCTAAATTTCGATCTCTTCTTGAAAAAGACAGAAACATACATGTGACTGTAAATCGTCTTCTCTAACTTTTACAGCGCTACTGCAAGTCAAGCTCAGGCCAGGGCACCAACTTATTCGCGAGCGCTGTTAAGGCGAACGCCAATCTGTCACAATGTGGCATTGTGTCATGTGAAGACGAGATAAGGATCGAAGTAATTAAACAGATGATTGAAATACAGTGTTTTTGTTTTGTTTTTATTCACAGAAGGACACAGCAGAATCCAGCGGTCAGTCAATAACTGGATAAACCAGTCAACTCAATGAAGCAGTCAACTCATGAACTAGTCATTAGGTGAACCAGTCGAATGAAATCTAAGTATATGGGGCGTGGTGGCTCAGTGGTAAGTTCGGTGCCTTGTGACCGGAGGGTTGTAGGTTCGAATCCCACTCTAGCCGCTGCGTACGGACCTTGGGCAAGTTCTTCACTCGCGGTTGCTCGTGGCGCATCGGCGTGAAAACTCCGACACAGTATCAAATGCTGTAGTTGGGAGCGCCTCTGAGTAGTAGTAGGCGCTATAGAAATATCCGAAATAAATAAATAGATAAAAATATGGAACCAGCCAGAGGAAAGAGCGATTGAACTAATTCCTAATTGAATACGGACTTTGGAGTCCCAATGAAATTCAACGACACTCTTAGGAGTATCCGTGTGCTTTGCAACCAGACACTCCTCTTTATACTAAGCATAATATGCTTATGCTTTGTAACCAGATTGTGGCTAACAAACAAATATGGCGAAATAATAAGCACAAGTTTAAACAGATTGATCGTTTAAAAAATCGTCCACTTAAAATTAGTACTCTTGCAAAACTGCTTAGAAATTGTAATCTTGCCAAACTGGTTGACAATTAGCAGTAATCTTGCCAAACTGGTTGACAATTAGCAGTAATCTTGCCAAACTGGTTGACAATTAGCAGTAATATTGCCAAACTGGATGACAATTAGTAGTAATCTTGCCAAACTGGTTGAAAATTAGTAGTAATCTTACCAAACTGGTTGACAATTAGTAATCTAGCCAGACAGGTTGAGAATCAGTAATCTTACCGAACTTGTTGTAAACTGGCTTGCCAAAATGGTTAACATTTTGTAATTCTGTCAAACCGTCCTCTAAATAAACAACCTTAAAGGCAAACAATTCCTTGGATTTGTTGTAAGCGCTTCGTGGGAATGGTCTCCTGAAAATCAATTCGGAAACCTGTTCTCTAGCATTTCCGTTCCTGGTCCTGGTAAATCCGTTTCCTCCGATAGGAGTGAAATCGTGTGGAAAATTTTACAGCAGACACACACACACACACACACACACACACACACACACACACACACACACACACACACACACACACACACACACACACACACACACACACACACACACACACACACACACACACACACACACACACACACACACACACACACACACACACACACACACACACACACACACACACACACACACACACACACACAGATAAATACAGACAGACGGGCACATGCAAGAAATTTCAACCTGGCGCTATTAAAAATGACACCACTTCCTACAAGTGGTCAGCTGTATACTTAGAAAAAATGGTTCTGCATAATGTGCGATTAAACTGTAGGCCCTAAGAAGAATTAATAGCGAAGTGTTTCGACATAAATGCTTCACTGTTTTCTTTAGAAAGGGAGGATTTACTTGATAAACGTTGGATAACGGTGTGAGCCGAGCAGTGACATGTTTACCTGCAGACCACACACAGAGTCTGATTTCTCTCTTTCTTCTCTTCGTATCGGCTGGTAGAATATCGTTTAAGGCGTGCGTTTTCGACGAATATTCCTGTTCGTTTTTTGCGCTGACTACTTGGATTTTGTATTAACTGGCTTTGCACGCAAAATGGAAACAAGTGGATAATCACAACTTAGGGTCTACACCACAGAAAGAGGATTATGGCTAATCCTAGAGACTTCTGAATTCACAAGATGTTCCCGCATCGTCGTACTTGAGCTTCTGGAAACTTTGGGTTACATTTTGAACGTCAAAATATATAATTATATTCACGTTATATACAATATAAACGATCAATCAATATTCGTTTGTTGTGATATCGGGTTGACACGTGTATAATACGCAATCAGGTACACATGGGGGTTCATAGTTCAATTTGGCCTAACCAACTAATTAGTCTTCTTAGCAAATTGGTTGTGTTCTGGCGACAGATTTCTTTGAGCAGTTGGTTATATATATATATATATATATATATATATATATATATATATATATATATATATATATATATATATATATATATATATTCACATGTGTCAATATGCATGCATACGCAGTGCCCTAGAGATAAAGTTTTGGTCATCCTTCGGAGGGAGCATGTAACCATGTAGCAAGAGCCAATAGACATATCCATACACACATTCCTACAGGCAAGCATGCATCCATCCATACATACATACATACATACTGTATAAATACATACATACATAAATAAATACATGCATACATACATAATACATAGAATGTTATACATGTATTGTATACATAGTTTACATACATGCAGTGTATATGTAGGAGGAATGTATGTACTTTTTCTTCCTTTCAGAAAC
Organism: Allolobophora icterica; assembly: GCA_963556255.1. Lineage (NCBI taxonomy): Eukaryota > Metazoa > Annelida > Clitellata > Crassiclitellata > Lumbricidae > Allolobophora > Allolobophora icterica. Next base: position 12,284,587 of record OY744617.1, on the reverse strand, counting down.
GCTTAAAAATTCACTAGGGCCTACTTCTCATTGGCTTTCAAAATATTCGGATATTGACTAAGCGCGACTCAAATTCGCATTTCTGTGAGACCATGCGCGCGTTTAAAATGTCTATAATAATAATAATTGAACGTTTTCGTTATTCAGCGTTTCAACGCAGTCGCCTTCCACAGCACTTTCGTTGTTCCAGATCTTGACAAGGACGGCCACTCCAGAATCAATATATTTAATTAGTATTTGACACCTGAGGGATCATATATACCTCGGGTAAAAAAAATAATATTGCCTAGTATCTTTTAAAGGTAGGCCTACCTTTCCTTCAAACCCTGAAGACGAGGCCTGACCCTCCAGACATTTACCATGCTCCTAAATATTTTTTTCCAAATCCCGAGGGATCACTAAAAACAAAACAAAAATAATAATAATATAATAATAATAATACAATAGTAATAATAATAATAATAATCAATCAATCAATCAATCAATCAATATTCATTTATTGCAAAAGTTCCTGTCGACACAAATGCGACAGGAATAATAATAATAATAATAATAATAATAATAATAATAATAATAAAAATAATAATAATTTTACGTATCTTAATTAATATTTAAGTCCCAGAGGGATCATATGTACCTTGGGGCATAAAAAAATAATAAATACAAGTAGGCCTACATAGGTATAGGCCTACACGTATTTACCTATCTTGGGCAATGCGGCCAACGCCTCTTCGAAATCTGATCGTGGAAAGAGAGAGACACAGACAGACAGACAGACAGACAAACAGACAGACAGGCAGACAGGCAACAGACAGACAGATACAGAGACAGAGTCAGCAAGATCCAGATCTTGCTAGGATGGATTCTGAGTATTAACACAGAGTAAATTTTTCGTTGTGTAATGAGGCTCGTGAGCCTGCAGTTTATTTTCGCCACCCGTAGACGTGCTAGGGAAAACAAACTTGAAAACGTTCGATCATGGCATGAAGTAAGCCTACACTTTTAGACAGAATTTATTAAGAAATGAACTTTAAGAAATACGTATACTGTGTATACCAGTTAGAAAACCTTTGGTGTTACGGCTTAAAAAGACCGCATTGGCAAACGCGGTCAATTGATACTGAGGTCTCTATTTACCTGGAGATGACCCTAAATAGATCATTGAAGACAAGATGCCCAGGCAGATTGCCTTGATCCAACCGTTAGGATTGTTGCAAGCGTTATAATAATTTACTTGGTGAATGTGCATCCATAATCTTCTCGTCATCTGCAGATGAAACGTCGGACCTATTAATTTTATTTCACTGAGAATTATTGGCATTGGACACAGACATGAAAACTATCGAATTAGACGATGTCACCACAAACGCCATGCGATGAGTTAGTGCTTGTTTTGGCCCTTGGGCCGCTGACGTTGACTAGCTGACCTGCATACCTTGCGATGCCACCGGGCATCACACACCTACCGATAATACTCTAGCCGTAATAGCGATAACTGCACAAATACTGCCCGCGTTCGACTTAAGTTTTTGTTCAGACAAATTGCTTGTGCGTCAGAGCCTTGGGGCCTACTTATAAGGTTTCGGGCCACATCGTCGTAAGTCTATTGGGCCCACAGAGTGCAACACTATCGTTTCTATGGCTACCGTCTACCAATGACGTAAAGTTCCAAAAATAGCAGGAATGCCATTTGACCTCAACCAACGACCTCTAATAATAGATAATCTTATCTATAGCGACCTCAACCTCCTTCTGACGTCATAATACAAGATTTTATGAGCTTGAGAAGCAGAGATAAAATTATCAAACAAATTAGGCTTTTCTCAGACGAATAGTTCAAAAGCCCAACAGAAACATCGTTATAGGCTTAACAATATTTAGGCCTGTGGCACTTAATTATTACGCGCGCAATCAGTGAATCTTAATTTGAGGCACGGAAATAACCTTATAAAACGCTTTAATGAAATCCCCCCGCCTAATGACGTCCATGTTTGTCTGGCTGCTATATACCGATCTATGTGATCTCCGTAAGCCGACCTCCGTCACTCCGATCGACCCCTACACTCTTTCGATCGATTTGACATCTTTGTCCCTCGGACCAGGGCTTCCTTCGCTCGGCGCCGCGCCTTTGCAATTGTAAGGCCGTCTACATGGAATGACCCCCCCCCACAAATTGGGGTTCAGATATTGGCTTGTGGTCTATCCACATACGCTCGCTGCCTAAAGACTTTCTCCCACGCTGGGAGCGCCTCTGTATAGTTACTACTTCTGGAGGCGCTCTATAAGTCTTCAGATACGACACGAATTGTTGTAAGTGCTCTGTTATATAGTGCTTCTTCAAAAAGGCTAATCAGAGGTGCTCCCAACCGGGCTATAAAACACCTAGAATATGCAAGTCAAAGCCCAACTCCGAGGAAGTTACTATATATATATAGCCTGTTATATATATATATATATATATATATATACATGGTATGTATTGTATGTACTTATGTGTGTATGTACCTATGGACGAGAGGTTGTTTTGGAAAATTTATGGTCTCGTGAAGATGCTTCTACCAGTTAAAACCATTTGTGGATCCATTAAATGATTCTATCTGTGAGTAAATCTGCCCAGCCGTGTGTGTTCGGCAAGACGGTCTAAGTCTCGATAGAGGAGTGGGAGAACTGTGGAGTACGCTCTCCGGTAAACGACATCCGCAAGATCCACTGTCTGCTTCGGGGACCGGCGCAACTGATTCTATTTCAGATAGTCAGTCCGTCCTGTTGCGAGGTCACGAAAAGGTCGGATTTCCATGGCAGCGTGAAGATATAACGAGTCCGTGGTCCAAGGTGAAGACTGCAAGCTTCTACATTATATAAATGACCAGATAAGAGACGATGTAGGAAAGAGAGACATCGAGAGTCTGGATTGGGCATTAATCAGCTCCGCTATTATAGAAATAGTTAATTAAAGATTAAAAGAGCACTTTACCGAGGTATGGTGAGAAGGATCGAGCGTACTAGGACAGGCCTCTAGTTGCGTAGGTTTGTTTGCAAATAGCAAAGGTTATAGAGAGAGGACCTTCGCTGTCGAAGATCTTAGCGTATCTGTTGAAGCCGAACTATATCAGCTATGTTTCTTGAGCCTACACAGCTCACGACATGACTCATGCTGCATGCATTAATTATTGTACATTTTTATCTTATTGTCAATAGTTGCGTTCTGTCAACTATTTATTTGAATAAACGAATATATACATTGACAACTCCTTGTCTGAGGCTAAAGGTTCTACGCACGGAAATGGGCGAGAGAAGTCGAAAATTGAGAAGACACCTGCCCTGTATGTCTTGGGCGGAAAGACGTGGAGAAGTGTGATAGAGCTTCTTGTCCCAGGAACCATTAGAGAACGATTGGTATCTAAGATAAATGACATCAGTTCTAAACTGACGAGATGTTATAAGATAGGGTATTGAGATGGAGATTGGTGGTGAAGAAACCCACTAATGAAGCACACACACCAACACACACCAACAAACACACACACACACACACACACACACACACACACACACACACACACACACACACACACACACAACCACGCACCCCCTCCCATACACACACACAATCACACACGCAACCACACCCTCTGACGCACACACAACCACACACACGCAACCCCCACACACAACCACACACACACAACTACACCACCACACACACACACACATACACAACCACACACACGCACATAAACATACACATCTCCACGCACACACCCGCACACACCCCACAACACACCCACACCCACACCCACCCACACCCACTCACCCACTCACACAGACAAACACAGACACACACACACACACACACACACACACACACAGACACACGCACACACACGAAAGGAACGATTATTGCCGATGAAGTAATGGACCCTGGAGGTGAAGGTCCATTCTTATCCTCCTGCCATTGTCCAACCGGCGACCGCGGGAGAGACGACGGCGGAGTTCGAAACAAAGTCTTCTTTAATTAACAGAGGTAACGCACTAACTCTGTTAAAAAAATGCGACCACCGTGAATCCTACTTGGACAGAACAGGGATCGAATTCGTAATTAGTTGGTCACGAAAATATCTTCTTCGGAGAAACTGTGGGGTAAGATGGTACAGAACGGAGTTATGAGATGTAGAATGGCGGTGAATTCATAAATCAGTTGGTCACGGATGCATATAATGTTTCTTCGGAGTAACTGTGGGAGAAGGTCGTACAGAAAGAATACGCTGTATTGAAAGTCATAGGCCGCTGATAGGCGTACTTTGTGGGGGCGCAGGGGTACCCGTACCTCCACTTTTTGGACTGGGGGTACCGTAACCCACCAAGTTTTAAACAATGCCAATCAATATTTTATTATTGTGCCTTCCCAGAGATCGCAGTCTCCGCCTTGCTTCGTGTATGTAGACAGAGTAAGGAGCCCAAAGTACTTTGATACAAGGTAAACCGAGAGCCAGACTGAGTCACAGGCAATCAGGCAAGTAGACTTTCATCCACCCAGGTCACCAGACCGCCGTGACCGGCCCGCAGGCCGCAGACGCCACAGATCTGGGACACGGCTACGCTCTTCTTGGAAAGATCCGACATTACCTACGTTACGCCCCTGTCGAAAGTAGATAGAGCTGTGATATGATTTGCTGGGAGGTCAGGAAAATATAATGCACTATGCAGTGACTTCTGCATTAATCTGCATACAGGCATTTCCGGTGAATAGCTGTGTATGATTGTTGGCGGTTAATCCCTTAATAAGTCGCCATGCTGCTTACCCCGGCATACAGATACTTCATGGTGCACGGAAGGTTGTGCGGAGTATATACATTGAATGTTGCTGAGTTGATCGGTGCAAGTGGCCAAGAGGATGAGTGGTACTACGGTGCACAGAAATATGTTTATTGGAGTTTGTTGGAGGAGTCGATGTCTACCTTTGGTTGAGTTTGAGGTTCGGCGCTCTGCTCTCGGCAGACAGAGAACATAGGTCGATGTTTTCGCTCGATCGTCTGAGGTCATTTTAATAGCGTAGGCCCCTATATCGTAGACGTGGAATGGATATTTGGCTCTCATTTCGCTAATGCTGAGGTCTCTTTGCGTGCTGTTCAGTTTTGTTAATAACACTTTAAAGAGTAGCAATAATAGCTTTGTCCAACACACGACATTCTTCACAATTGTGCGAATGTTTGGATCCGACGTCAAGAGAACTGACCACTGTCAAAGTTAAAGGAGTTGATGTCCTTAGGCAAAGAGTTCAACCTGGCTGGAAAAAAGCTTCTGGACTGGGTAAAGGAGAAGCAGAATGTAGAAAGAGATGACCGAATGAGGCAGAAACGTTGCGGAAAAGAGAAGGAATTTTGTATTATCAGGAGTTGGAGGTTATGGCTTTAGGCTGGAATCAGATTGGAGCGCGAGGTAAAAGTTTTGGAGGTAAAATCCGCATGTACTCGGCATTCGATTCCCGGGTCATCCACTAGCGAGTGAGGTATGCCTGACGATGGTAACCCGTCGCAGCGAAGCGGAAGCGACGGAAACGGCAGGACATTTAAGAGTAAGGGACGCCCAAGGTCCAAAGAAGTCGCCCTTCGAAGAGAACAAGGACAAGCTGGACAGCTAAATCGCTTCGAATGATATGACAGGCTCCAGAATTGGAAGAGAGCTGACTGAACAGTTTATCTCTCGGCGCTGCCTAAATGTAAGGCTCATTAACACTTAACTCTCTAATAACATTGTTACTACTCTTACTCAGTGGCAATATTCATCACAACAACGGCGCGCGAAGCCTTGCAACACCTAACCCTACTTTCTCATCCGTATACATTCCACTCTCAACATTCGGTCACTGTCTAACACTAAAAAATACTATCATCGTTAATGATCTTGCCTTGATGCCGGCCACCTGATCCTGATCTAATTGTCTTAAAGTGTCTCTCTACCTCACTACTTCTCATCCTTTTGAATGCACCCCTCCTGAATATTCACTGCGTAGCCCTACTCTTTAACGTTCTCTTCCTAGTCTTCAAAAGTCCATGGTGGCGGCATCGCTTTTATGGTTCGCGGAACAGCAGTCACCCTTCACTTCTTCGTCACAACTTTCGATACTTAATGCGCTTCAATCACTCGCAGGCTTGTGTCTGATCTTCTTTCACTATTCTACATCTATCATCCTCCTACTTCATCTACCTATAACTTCAAATCCTCTGCCCTTCTTGCTGACTGTTATTATTATTATTATAATAATAATAATAATAATAATAATAATAATAATAAAAATTATTATTATTATTATTATTATTATTATTATTATTATTATTATTATTATTATTATTATTCGTTTATTGACACGTTGGCAAACCGCAACATGGTACATGAACAAGACTAAGTAGCAAAATAAAGTAAAGACTAGCGCGACAACCATTCCTTGTAGTTGCAGCCACTGTTCTTATTCTTACTGGATGCTTCGACATTCACGTTGGCGACCCATCTGACCCTTTACTTCCGACTTCGAGAATCTTCTCTAATCACTCAGATGGCAATATGTGCAGCGTTTTTGTGAGGTACCTACCTAACAGGCGCTATACAAAGTATCTTGAAACATACATGCATGCACACAAGTAGACAGAATGCCATAAATATTGAACAGCAAGTAAGATTTGAACAGCTCTGAGAGATTCGCGTGACATGTGGTAATCGCCCGTATCCCTGTGGCATGACCACCTGAGATTATTTAATTGAAGGCCATTCACACGAAAGCTTCTCCACAATGCGGAGTAGGTATCTTCCATGCTGTACTTTCGCCCGCCTCTATGTGCAGGTTGGAAAGCACAAAGACCTGGGACTTCAGGAGGGACTATTCTTACAAGACCAGAGTCTCGCGTCGGAATCTTGAAACCTCCATAGCTTTGTACAAGGCCTCAAGTCGTGTCATAGTTGGTTTAATCAATTTCCAGATGACAGGAAAGAATTAATCGATGAGAAATATTATTCACCCTGTAGTAGTAGTAGTAGTAGTAGCAGCAGTAGTTTCAGTTTCAGGCTTGTCTTTGTGGATCTTTTTATAAATAATCCTAGAAAGTTAAATTCCATTCATTGGACAGGAAAGTAACAATTTGAACTCTGATAAATTTAGGTACTCTCTTGTGTTAAGAAACGCTATAATGTGGACACGACCATACCTTGGAACTCTACCCCGCAGCACCGAAATTACGGCCAAGTAGTGTGTGCCACACCTTTAACGTCAACTGTTAATTATTGCAATAGGCTATGGTGTGATAATTAACTTAATTTTTACGTCTTAACATATGTATAATATATATATACTAGCTGTAAACCCGTGAAAAATCACGGTATATAAAAAACAATTATTAATAACGTCATATTATAGGCCTATAGCCGTCGTCAAGACAACCGTCAAGACAACCGTCGCCAAGGCGGCAGTATAGTGACGTCACAATAGTGTTTGTTTACGGGACAGACAGACAGACAGACAGACAGACGTACAACGGTTATTATGTAAGTTGATATATATATATATATATTATATATGTCATATATATAAGCGAACGAATGATCGTTGTAAACAAAACTGACGTCATCCGTTTAAAGCTTTACGTGACGTTGTGTCTACAATGGCCTACCGTTAACGACCACATCACTATGGGCCTAATTATTATTAAAATAAACGCTCCGCTCAAAGACAATACAAGCGAAGCAGAGCGTTAACTCTGGCCGTTAACTCATTAGTAACTGCCGTTGTCAGATGCTTTTCAGACTCAGAGTGAAGGACAAACGTATTGACGTCATAGACTCCATAGAGATAGGAAAGTGTTTAGTAAGTAAGTAAGTAATAGTAACTGCAGCAGCAGTAGTAGTATTGGTATCAGTAGTAGCAATTGTAGTAGTAATAGCATTGTTAGTAGTAGTAGTGGAAGTAGTTAGGGCCTCTAATGCTAATTCTAATAATAATATTTGTGTTTCTTGACAAGTTCACTGACAAACCGCAGTAAGTTACATTGAAACAATTGAAGCATGACGGTACAATTATCAAAATCTTATTGTACACACGTCTTGGCATCCTGTAAGGCACCCGCGCTCATTTTACTGCTGTCCCCTGGGGAGTGGAAGGCTGAGTCGACCTAGAGGGGTTTACTGGCGTCGAACGTCGACTTTTCAAGATCTAATGCTCTTCAGGCTAGACTGTTACCATTCATCTATCCCCTTTCCTACTGCTGCTACTACTACTACTACTACTACTACTACTACTACTACTACTACTACTACTACTACTACTACTACTACTACTACTACTACTACTACTACTACTACTACTACTACTACTACTACTACTACTACTACTACTACTACTACTACTACTACTACAACAACAACAACTACTACTACTACTACTACCACTACTACTACTACTACTACTACTACTACTACTACTACTACTACTACTACTACACATTCTACTACTACTACTACTTCGACTACTACCACATATAATAATATTATTATTATTATTATTATTATTATTATTATTATTATTATTATTTGATATAGTGCATTTTACTACCTCACAAAAGAGCGCTGTCTTTTTAAAACAATTAAATATATATATATATATAAATATAAAAAGTCAATAATTTGTTATAATTTTTCATTATTTGTTAATTCATCCATCGCAAATAGCTCGTTGCAAGTGTCATCCACCAGCGAGAGGAAGAGTCATCTATGGTCCGATGTTGAAACGCATATTCGGACAAGTAGTCAGATGACAAGATGTCAGCTTGATGCTTTGATTAAAAAAAATTGATTGATTGATTGAGATCGTAGTAGATGCGAGGAATTGTTTGGTGTTGGCATTCTGGTATTGTGAGCTTAGTAGTATGTCGTCGTTTTCTTGGCTTCTGTTTCACAGTAGTTGCTGATTCATGACTGTAACTGTAATACTTGTTTTGTGCAATAAACATTTCAATCAATCAATTCAATCAATTGTCTGCTGGTGCGCACTAGTGAGCTTATTAGCATTTGTTCTGTATGACTTTAGCATCATTTAGGTGGGCGCAGGCAGCGCCGGTGCGATATGGCAACGCTCCAGAAAAGGACAGGCCACTGACGATAATAGTCCAGTTACATCAGCAACGTCTATATGCATCAAAGAAACAGTGTATTTGAAACCCAACATGATGACCTTGTTGAGTAATCTCTCAAATCCTGGTATCCAACGTACCAGCCAGAAAAACATCTTGAGCCACAAGAAACGCAGCTTATCACTACAGGAAAGTTTTACGTATGGATCGTCATATCCAAGGATACAAAAGAAAAAGGCAATGATCGATTCCGTTGTATATATTTTAAACTTGAACAGGTGATTTACACCACCGATGTACGCATCGGCTAATGTCTTAAACTCACCTGCTGGCTCCAGCAGACTGCAATACAAGACCTCATACTCAATCTCCTTATACAATCTCATAGTATCGTAATAAGTCCCCGAACAAACATTATACTCTTCATGTACTCCTTACAGATATCCGATTCCACGGCAGAAAAACACGTAGTCTTCCAGTTTTCGTCTTGTGCAATCTATCCCGAAGCTACAGGAATGCGTAACAACAGCAGCTACAAAAACATACTGCGTAATAGCCATATCGTACTGTGATACATATTTCCCCTCCCATTGACAGCTCCGTGGCTTTCCTTACACTATTGTGCATCTTACGAACCATCTGGGTTGATTTGTGAGCGAGACTGTTCTGGTTCTAAACGTCTTCCGTATGCCACAAAATGAGATGAACAAATGTTTTCATGTAGCGCAAGTATGACTTTGACGCCGTGTTCGAGTTCTTTGTGAACATGAGAGGCTGCGCAAGGTTCTTTACTCCAAATCCAACCGTTAGGAAACATTGCAGAGCAAGGAGTATCGAAGCCGTATGTCGTTGAAAGAACTGCTGTCCTCTTCTGAATCTTTCTAAATCCATCCAACGAGGAAGCGTCTTTGGATCATTTCCAGAGTTGGTATTGACCATCCTCCCTTCTTTAGACTTTAAAAATTCTTCATATAACGGGTAAACGGTTTAGTCAGACTGAGCAATTGCTGGAAAACTTCACAATCGGATGTAAGTTTTCTAGGACATTTGAATATTTGTCTTAGCGCGTCTTTCCGTCAAGTGTCTTCCTCAGTCTGTCGACTTTTAATATATTTGCACCCGTGATTATACACCTGTTGTGAATATCTTAGGAGCTAGCGTCCCATATTGTAGTACACACGAAACCCATCTATACATATAGTTTCAATATAGTGTCCGTCCGTCGGGTGGACGCTACGTCACAAACGGGTTCTGTTCTATTGTGAAACATAAACCTGCCGTCTTGACGACGGTGGTCTTGGCGACGGTGATAATCAGCAATACATAATTATAGGCCTATAATGTGACGTCATAATTATGACGGGCAAATACACTAGTATGGGGATATTGTTACGTGGGCGTTATTATTTTGTGGCATAGATAACGTTGCTAATGAGGTTTGCTTCAAATTGAAGTAGCCTACGTCACCTTAATTGTCGGCGACGCAATAGAAATGTATGTGCTTACGCATAATTTATGTAGTGATGATTGCACAGTTGCAGAGTTTTAAGGGTAAACAGTGGGACATTTTACACCTACAAATTGCAGACATTTTGTTTCACAAATGATTGCTATTCATACTTTTCATTGTCAGTGACGTCACTGTTTAAGACACGATCTAAAAATTTGCCCTAAAAGTCATGTAGACAAGTTCCAGATCCATTTCCAAATTCTTTATCAATAAGAAGCAACAAAATGACGAGAGTTCAATATCCTTTCAAATCCTGGTGCCCATCTCAGCAGCATGACATACAGCCGAATAATTAGGAAACGTAATTTATCACCCCATTACAGTCTTAAAGATGGGATGGTCAGTTCCATGCTGGGGAAGTCAAAAGCGCTGGAGCTATCCATGCGCCGAATTGTCTTGCGCCGAATTGACCGCGCCGTACTGTGTCTCGCCGAACTGTCTTGCGCCGAATTGTCTTGGGCCGAATTGTCATAGCAGCCTTTTGAAATGGGTCAAGATTCATTCGCGCTTTTTTTGACTAACCGATAGCGTGTACTCCATTCTAATTTTACCACAGCAGCCCTGACGTTTACCTACATGTTTAGAACTGACAGAGATATAGCAAGTTCAAATTGTCTTGCCGTTTTGACAAAAATGTGCTGTCGTCAGGGGGTATGGCCCTACAACCGTTTACAGCTATGTAACTTCTAAAGTTGTTTTGCAACTCGTTAGGTCAAGTAAGCAAAAATAATAAAATTTCAAGCTAAAATTTTGTTTAGGTAATAGTCTACACTCTACAGTATTAAAAAATATATAAAAATACGCAGTGTTGGGTAAACTCAGACAAGAAATGAATTAAATCAAAACTCAACTCATGCACCTCAAAATGAGTTGTATCTAGAAATTTATAAAGCGCCTCTCGCAGAATAACTATTCAGAGGCGCTCTCAGCACAGAAGCCCCGGGGAAATAAAAATGCCTTTAGGGAACGCGAGACCGATGAGGAAAAGCCAGTCATTAGTTTGGCCATGAGTAGAGGGGGAAGATCATTCCACATCGTGGGACCCACTATAGCAAACGCCCGGTGTTGGGCCAAGGCAGTTTTAGCCCGGGGAACAAAAAGATCAAGCCGATTTACAGAGCGCAATGAGCGAGAAGAAGATGCAGATAGCGGTTTTCGCAGATAGTTCAAGAGATATTTCGGGGCAGTAGGCTGCTGAGATTTAGAGACAAGGAAAAGGATCTTCTATCGGATGCGCGCAGCAATAGGAAGCCAGTGAAGGACATCAAGCATGTAAGCAGAAATATGGGCAAACCGGGGGAGTCGAGCAATGAGCCTGGAAGAAGCATTTAGAACAGATTGAAGGGGGGAGAGACGCTGCTTGGGGAGACCCATGAGGAGCGAGTTGCAGTAGTCCAAGCGTGAGCAGACAAATGCGTGAACTATGGTGGTAAAGACAGAAGGTGAGACCGAGCGTCTGATGGCCCTGAGACGCCTTAGTTGAAAGAAGCAGGAGCGAGTCATGTTGGAGATATGCTCTGTGAATGTGAGGGAGGAGTCAAGTGTGACACCCAAGTCGCGAACGTTAAATCATCAACTCACACGTCTCATACTAGCACGTTCTAATCGAGCATCAATTTTTCCATCACGCCTACTTGTAACAGAAATATATTTTTCATCAAGAATACACGGTACTTCAGCCATGTTGTTCTTAACTGTTCACAATATACAAAATATGCAGTGCTTAAACACTGTCCGCCCGCCGCTGCTGGCCGTGTTTACGACCCTCCCTGCCGTCACCACTCACCAGTATGGAAAGCCGACGATATAAAAAAAAGGCTTGTTTCAACATAATATGTGCCGAGTGCCGAATAGTGAGTTGATTTTAAAATAATTGACAGTTACAACTCAAAACTCACAGAAACTATGAATTAAATCAAACTCATAACTCACACTCTTTAAGGTGAGTTAACTCAAACTCATAAATCACAGCAAGTGAGTTAATTCGTGAGTTTCAATTGATCTGAGTTAACTCATACCCAACACTGAAAATACGTTCTGCATGTGAGTTTACGCTCTCCAGAGGTGAGTATACTAAAAAATATTTTGTGAGGCGAGTATACGGTCTCTAGAGGCGAGTACACGCTGTATAGAGTGTATACTGTATACCCGCGCATACCCTCGTCTACTGTCCAGTCCTGTATAATTATATAAATATATGACGTTTAACCAAATGACGGCATAGCCACAGTAACAACGCTGTATACCCGCGCATACCCTCGTCTACAGCCCTGTATATAAATGGCGCTTAACCAAATGACGTCATAGCCCCAGTAACGAATGACTCTCACTGCTTCTGTATTGACATAAACTTACTGTAACTGGCCTCGTTATCAACACATTTGAATTTGAACGTTTGATTTTGATTTTGATTTTGATTTTGATTGGCTGTTAGAACGAAGTTTTGCAATTCTGAACGTTGATACAGTCATAAGTGGACAGCAGTATTAATAAACTGGTCTAGGTGAATTATATTCGCTTCCACCATTAAGCACAATGTTTAGTTCCGATGGCAATAAGCTTAACCCTATATCGACAAAATTATCTCAATTTTAAGCTTAAGCGTGAAATTATTCTGATTTCCAAGTCTTCTAATCATTTTTGCCCGATCATACTCACGGAAGAAGATTTTGTTGTGCCATCGGTTATCGTCTTATGCATATGAGGCTGGCACTATAGAAGATCCTAATTACTGATGAGTATGATAGTTATTCTGCGAGAGGCGCTTTTTAAAGTTCCACTTACAATACGATACAATACAATAATGGCAATGCTTATAAGTCAAAATTAATTTCTTTATTATTGTTGTTATGTTGTTGGTAGTGTTATTGTTAATATTGTTGTTGTTATTGTTGTTGGTGGTGATTGTGGTTGCAATAGTTGCATACACCTCTGAGATTTTATTATGTCCATTTCGATCTGCATCTCATCTATTTACACAATCGTCATGGACGTTTCTTTGCCAGCAAGTCTATATGAGAAGCTTTATGCAAGCATTTATCAACATAATATTATTGGTTCAACCCATTTGGAATCTAAATTCAGTGTGACAGAAGTTATATGGATGCTATTTGTAGTAGGCCTACAGTACTTCAGAATCGCATGGGAAGTAAAGCAAAAATAACCCAGAGATCCATCTAGGATGTGACTTTATAATTTAGTTTAAGAGAATATTTGGACCCACTGATCGAACAGAGGTGGAAGATGAAAGTATAATGAAATTGTATTGTAATCTGACATTTATAAAGCGCCACTTTACGAAAAAAAACTCATAAGTGGGGCTCCAGACTCGAACCAGTGAAATCTCTGTCGGATAAAACAGACTTCTGGCGCTTATGAAACTGTGAAAGGGACAAACTGTGGAAATCGAGCTACAGCTCTCGAGAAAAACGGTTCAGAAAGAAGATGCCATACCACGGATGAGATGACCCTATTCAACAACGAAGTAGACAGAGGACTCGTACAGACATACGAATCGTGTGAACAGCCTCTTAATTCGTTGATGCCACGTCGTAATAATTTCTGTAGTGTAATTCAAATACTCTCTTCGCACTCGAAAGAGTATTCACGTGAAAGTGACTTTCTGGAAGATAATGACAATAAATGTAAAAAGATCATACCTGACAAGTTGTGATTGGGTGCTATGTTCTCTTCAACCAGGCAACATTGTAAAATAACTTAGAGGTAAACATTCAAGTTCTCTAACGTTTTGTTATTATCTTGAAGATTTGAAGATGCAAGCTAAAATCCGAAAAGATGAAAAGCAATTCAAATGTGAATTTTGTAACATGATATTTGCACGTAATCAAAATATGGAAACACATATTAGAACCCACACACGAGAAAAACCATACAAATGCAATTTGTGTGACAAGGCATTTTCACAGAGGAATACTTTGGATTGTCATACAAGAACTCACACTGGAGAAAAACCATACAAATGCAGTTTGTGTTACAAAGGATTTGCAGCGAAAGGTACTTTCAAAGTCCACACAAGAACCCACACTGGAGAAAAGCCATACATGTGCAATGTATGTCACTTATCATTAACACGGAAGACTACTCTGGATGATCACAAAAGAGCCCATACTGGAGAAAAACCTTACAAATGCTATTTATGTCACAAAACATATGTATTTAGACGTGCTCTGGAATACCATAAGAAAACCCACACTGGAGAGAAACCACACAAGTGCAGCTTCTGTCAGAAAGCGTTTATAGAGAAGAGTAACCTGAATTATCATACAAGAACCCACACTGGAGAAAAACCATACGTTTGCCAGTTGTGCAACAACATGTTTTCCCAACTTAATCATCTTCACATGCATTCAAGAACCCACACTGGAGAAAAGCCGTACAAATGCGAGTTATGTTACAGAGCATTTTCACAAAGCAGTACTCTCAAAAGACACATGAAGACACATAATGGAGGAACACCATGAAGTGGGAATTATGTGATGAAGCAATTGAGGAAGCATGTAAAAGTTAACAGTGAAGAAATTTCCCTCAAGTGTAAGTAATGCAAAGGAGTTAATTGTATCACATGGAGGTAAAACAAGAAACCTTAACATGAACTTTCAACCACGCGGAGAAAGAAGCTTGATCCAGGTGTAAAGCCACTTCATTCAACATTTGATTTTGACAGAATTCCTTGTCCTCTTTCTAGAACTATTTGAAATACACATTTAAACTCACTTCCTTCCTTCCAGAAAGCAAGGTGACATCATAATTTTCTCGTTTCTGTGGTTTCTTTTACACCAGCTAAACCTTAACAATGGCTGTTTAATTTTCAGCGCCTGATGCGACATCTCTTGTGAGATACAGTATCCTTGTTCATTTTGTGGTGCTCTCCTTTTCACAAGTGGGAGAGCATCAAAGGTTTATGAGTTCAGGCTTTGTTCATCACGTAATTCATTATCTTTTAAGTTTACTGAATTTTTCATTTATGCCAGACAACATTCGGCATTGATCAATACCTATTTGAATGGTCTCTGACTTTTAGTTGAAAGTAATCATTGCAGTACAAACAGTCCATAATTTGTTCCTATCTTTCATGCAACTCTGATTGTTTATAAAGTGTAAAGTCTTGAGTTACAGGCTGTCTGCGACCAGAAAAACATGGAATCTCTGACAATTTTGTTCTGATTTTACTTTGTCTTGTGAATTACACAGCTAACCTTTTGCAGTTAAGTTGTACTTGTAAAACAGTCACTTCACGGTGCATAGCAGCAAAACTTTCTGCATATGAGCATCTTTGAAAAGGAGCGTGTTTATTTCAATTTCCCCATCTAGATTTCGACTTCTTATTTCCCTTAACCGATTCAGTTTTCCAGAGCACAACGACCATACACGATGATTCACCGTCAATAGGCAGTGAGGAAGTGGGCTGTCAACTCGCTCTAAGAATATTATGTCAGGTCAAGAAAAATGGTCATGTAAACCATACCTATGGGTGCCTCAGGGCTAATTTAAGAATAACTTGCGCAATTACTATAATTCAAATTTCAAATTTGAGTACTACTTAATGCCCATGATTTACAGCTACTAGGTATATTTTAAGAACTAACCAGGACCGTCGTGATGCTGCTCCAACACGTACAGATTGCTACACTTAGGTAGTTCTATTTCGGTATTGATACTAGGCAAAGTAAAAAAATAGAGAGGATAATATTCAAGGCGCTTTCTGCAATAGCCTAAACGATGTTAAATTTGATTAAGTACAGAACATTTATCATTTAGCAGACATTGCTCAGATAACCAGAAGGGTCACCAGTGACCAGTGGCATCTACCAATGGAGGGAGGGAGGCGAGTTGGGAGAACGATCTCCCACGGTTGCCGGAAGTTGGGGTATACCATGCATGATGCTATGTATTATGTATATAATAAATTAATTTACAGTTCTACGTGACTTATGAGCCTCTTATTTACAAGTCGGCCACAGTGGGAGGGGGTCGTTCTCCCATTCCACGTGGGGTTAGACGCCACTGCCAGTGGCCGGCCGGCGCTGACACACAGATCCAAGCCGCCAGATTCTCAACTAGAGATGACATAATTATGTTTATAATAGCAAGTTCCGAACTCCTGAAGCACGCAAAATCGAGAATGTGGAACGACGAATGCCGATGTGGACCACGCGGTGTCGATGGCTAACAGTTGTCACAAGGTCCAGAAGTCTCTCGCAGATGGAAGAAGATCCGGCGTCCGGATTTGTCTTGAACCACCAGATACGGGCAGAACAGGTATTCGTCGCCAGCCGAACGGTAGATAGCGGAGATATTGACCAACTGAGGGTCAATGTCGCTCCAGAGACCGTTTCGTCCTTGCTCCACGGGTCCAAGGTAACCCGACTTAGACATCTTGAATGCTAAGCCCCAAGCGCCAGCTTATTCCAGAAACTTCAAACTATTAGCTCTAAATGGGAATCCGCATTATGGCAACGCTCCAGATAGGGGCAATCCACTAAAGATAATAGTCCAGTTACATCAGCAACGTCTATATGCATCAAAGAAACAGTGTTGTTGAAAACCAACATGATGACAGTGTTGAGTAATCTCTCAAATCCTGGTACCCAACGTACCAGCCAGAAAAACATCTTGAGCCACAAGAAATGCAGCTTATCCCTACAGGAAAGTTTCGCATACGGATAGACATATCCCAGGATACAAAAGAAAAAGGCAATGATCGATTCCTTTGTATACACTTTAAACATGAACAGATGATTTACACCACCGATGTACGCATCGGCTAAAGTCTTAAACTCAGCTGCTGGCTTTAGCAGACTGCAATACAAGACCATACTCAGTCTCCTTATACAATCTCATAGTATCGTAATAACTCCCCGAACAAACATTAATTAAACTCTGCATGTATTCCTAACAGATATCCGATTCCACGCCAGAAAAACACGTAGTCTTCCAGTTCTTATCTTGTGTAATCTATTCCGAAGCTACAGGAATGCGTCACAACAGCAGCTACAAGAACATACTGCGTAATAGCCATATCGTACTGTGATACGTACGTTCTCCCTCCCATTGCAGCTCCATGGCTTTCCTTACACTACTGTGCATCTTACGAACCACCTGAGTTGATTTGTGAGCGACACTGTTCTGGTTCCAAACGTCTTCCGTATGCCACAAAATGAGATGAAGAAATGCCTTCATGTAGCGCAAGTATGCCTTTGACGCCGTGTTCGAGTTCTTTGTGAACATGAGAGTCTGCGCAAGGTTCTTTACTCTAAATTCAACCGTTAGGAAACATTGCAGAGCAAAGAGTATCGAAGACGCATATCCTTGAAAGAGCTGCTGTCCTCGTCTGAATCTTTCTATATCCATCCAACCAAGATCATTTTCGGAGTCGCTATTGACGATCCTTCCTTTCTTTAGACTTTATAAATTTATCATATGACGGGTTTACGGTTTAGTCGGCACCCCGTCAAAAGAGCGACCGACAAAAGAGCGCCGACAAAAGAGCGCCGACAAAAGAGCGCCGACATAAGAGCGCCGACAAAATGTGTAAAGTGTCCCGGCAAATGGTTCACGAACAAATGGTCCACGACAAATGTTTCACCGACAAATGGTTCACGACAAATGGTGTGAGCTCTATTATCATCGTTCATCCAGCTCTAGTTTGAGTATGTTTTCATCGTTAATCCAGCTTCTAGTTTTAGCTATATTTTCATCACTCATCCAGCTTCTAGTCTGAGCTATGTTTTCTTTGATAATCCAGCTTCTATATAGTGTGAGCTATATTTTCATCGCTCATCCAGCTCTAGTTTGTATATTTTTTCATCGATAATACAGCTTATAGTTTTAGCTATCTTTTCATCACTCATCCAACTTCTAGTTTTAGCTATATTTTCATCGCTTTTCATCGATAATCCAGCCTCTAGTGTGAGCTATATTTTCATCGCTCATCCTGTCTCTAGTTTGAGCTATGTTTTCAGTGCTCTCCCATCTTCTAGTTTGAACTATATTTTCATCGACAATAAAGCTCAAACTAGAAGTTGGATGGCCGATGAAAATATACCTCAAACTAGAGGCGGGAAGATCGATGAAAATATACCTCAAACTAGAAGCTGGATTCGCGATGATCATTTAAAATATTAATTATTTATCGTGAACCATTTGTCAGTGAACCATTTGTCCGTGAACCATTCGTCGGTGAACTATTTTTCTTGGAACCGAAGTGTAATAATACAAATTTAATGTATTTAATGGAATGCATTGAAAAAAGATGAGATTTATTAACGGAATTCAACGAAAAAGATTACAAAGCAAATCATGTTTTCTTCCGTTCCGAATACCAGGATTCTGTTCGCGTCTTCCGCGCGATTTAATGGTTATGTCGGCGCTCAACTATGTAATATAAAATAAAATAAAAATACTTGTTTATTTCCCATACCAGTTGATATAGCGCAATTGGTAACAATCATTGATAAATGTTTAAGTGATTTGATAATCTCTCAGCTGTCTCTCAACCTTAAATGCTAATACAAGTTTCGGTATTGAACCCTCGATATAAAGTTTTCGCCGGCGCTCTTATGTCGGCGCTCTTTTGTCGGCGCTCTTTTGTCGGCGCTCTTTTGTCGGTAGCTCTTTTGACGGGTCACCGGTTTAGTCAGACTGTCGGTGCCGTAAAGTAAGTAAGTAAGTATTTTCTTTATTTAACCGGTTGCGAGAGATTAGCACTCCAGTGTACATACATCAAATAATACAATACAGAATACAACAGTTAAAAAACAGCATCACAATCAATATGAATACCGCATTCTTCCAATGAAATTTTTCCTCATGTTATTGTCAAGAGGAGTAAGCACTCTATCGTGAGACCGAGGTCGGAGAACATAATTTTTAGGTTTCTTGGGTGGGAGCAATTTGTAAAGTACATGACCAGGGTTGTTTAAGACTCCGTGAAAAGGCCGACATCCGCTTTCCTACAGAGTTGGTCAAACGTTGGCCCACCCTCCGGCAGGTACCCCTGCCTAGTCATCTTGTTCATAATGGCTTGGAGTTGATTTTTATCATGCTGGGATGCAAATCCCCACCAGGCTGGGCTTGCATATAGCATGCGTGCCACTGTCGTCGCCCTTGCAACATCAAAGACATTTGGGCCTTTAAGACCGTGGGCTTTCATCACCCGTAGTGCATAAAGGGACTGCCTTGCCCTGCAACAGAGGCGGTTAATGTGTTAAACAAAAGCAAGTGTTTCAGTAATTGTGACACCCTTAAACCTTCATTTCTTCCACTCTAGAGATACCTGGTATGACAGGTATTTTCCCATGAACACCCCCACCCGGGCCACCCCTTCTGGATCTTATTATCATTTCCTGTGTCTTACTCTGGTTTAATTTTAAGTTACATGTCTCAGCCCAATTACCCACATGGTTTAGTTCTTCCATAACTGTGTTGGTATTTAATGCAGGTATCATCAAGTAACTATCATCGGCGTATTTTAAGATTCTATTTCCTAGGTTAACTGGTTTCAGTCTAGAGATAATTGTAATGAAATGTACTGTCCCTGTACCCGATCCCTGTACAATGCTTGCATTTATTTTTAATAGGGGCGATGTGGATCCATTAAATTTTGTCGCATGTTGCCTATCTTTGAGGAATTCAATTTCCCAATTGTATATTGAGTCTGGTATGGGCAGTTCTGCCAGTAGTTCAGCTGGGTTGGCATGTCGCACCGTGTCGAAAGCCTTTGTAAAGTCGAGTGCAATGAGGTGGACGTATGGGTGCTCTAGAAGTAGTTCCATGAGATCTGTAAGTAGGGTTGTAATAGCCGCCGTAGTGGAACCAGTTGGTCTGAAAGCATACTGGTCGGTGAATTCGTGGTTGAGCTGAGGGTCCAAAAGTATTGGGTGGAAGAAGCTTCGCACGATGAACTTTTCGAGTAGGCGGCACAAGATGGGAGTAACGGAGATAGGACGGTATCTGACTTCTTGGTAAAAGCGAGAGGCTAGAAGAGGTTTGAAACTCAGAATCTGACAGTAAGGGAACAGAGCAGTGCAATCAATCAATCAATCAATCAATCAATCAATCAATCAATCAATCAATCAATCAATCAATCAATCAATCAATCAATCAATCAATCAATCAATCAATCAATCAATCAATCAATCAATCAATCAATCAATCAATCAATCAATCAATCAATCAATCAATCAATCAATCAATCAATCAATCAATCAATCAATCAATCAATCAATCAATCAATCAATCAATCAATCAATCAATCAATCAATATTCGTTTAATTCAGCAAATCCAGTTGACAATAAAGCAACAGACTACAGAAGCATGATAATAATAGAATGGCTTAAAGAGGAGAGAATAAAGGGATGTGTTAATTAAAACGCATCTTTGAATAAAACACGAGGAATAAAATAACATTTTTCTTTAGCTGGAAGGGTAAAATTGTGAGTTCTTGTTCTTAAGTCGGTGTTATTTTGTCGTGGTAGAGGAAAAATACCACGAAGAACCAGTGGCGGATCCAGAGGTGGGCGATTGGGGCGATCGCCCCCTAAGAGTCTAAAAAAATATTTGTTTGCATATTTTAAAATTTTAAATTTGGTATTCTGTACTAAATGTGATGTGGTTATAATTAAGCATTTGCGAATATTGGAAACAGAAGATTGGAATTTGTGTTGTAACGTGTTATAAGGCTGATAAACTATTAACTTGATAAATCATTTTTAATTTTAATTCCTTTGATATTGAACGTCCATGAAATCGCCCCCCGTAAAGAAAAATGTCAAGATCCGCCCCTGCGAAGAACATGGTAAGGCTGGCAACAGATTTTTTTAAAACAGAGAAGAACAGCTTCTGCGATGTGACTGCTTAACCCTTTAGCGACCACAAATTTATTCTCTACCCCTGACGACCACAAATTTTTTGTAAAAACGGCCTAACATAATATTATAGGTAAACGCAGGACTGTAGTGGTAAAAGTGGTTACGTGCTACTGGTGAGTCAACAAAAGCCAGAATAAATCAACCCAGTTCAAGTGTCAAACAAAATCGCCGCCTCTGGGCATGCCATGGGTGCGTTCTGCTACAAAGGGTAGGGCCTAGGGCCATACAAACCGTTTAGAGCTATGCAACTTTTAAAGTTGTTTTGCAACTCGTTAGGCCAATCAAACAGAAATAATTAAATTTCAAGCTGAAATTTTATTTAAGTTATAGTCCACACTCTACAGTGTTAAAATCAAAGCACGTTCTGCATGTGAGTACACGCTCTCCAGAGCTGAGTAGTACTAAAAGATATTTGTGAGGTGAGTATACGCCTATACGGTCTCTAGAGGTGAGTACACGCTTCATACCCGCGTAGACCCTCGTCTACAGCCTATGGCGCTTAACCAAATGACGTCATAGCCACAGTTACGAATGACTCTCTCTATACTTATTTATTGACAATTGTAACTGGCCTCGTTATCAACACATTTGAATTTCAACGTTTGAATTTGATTTTGGTTTTCACTTGCTGTCAGAAAGAAGTTTTGCAATTCTGATCGTTGATTACAGTCATAAGTGGACAGCAGTATTAATAATTCTACTTTTATGAATAGCATTGTCTTTTAAGAACTTGAATGAGAATGGAATAAAATCTTCTTTTTGCGTTTTTAAACTAGTCTAGGTGAGTTATATTAGCTTCTGTCATTAAGCACGATGCTTAGCTCCGATGGCTCTAACGGTCTAACCCTACATCGGGAAAATTATCTCATTATTATACGTGAAATTATTCTGATTTCCAAATGTCTTCTAATCAGTTTGTTGACCTATTATCAGTGGCGGCGCCAGGGGTGGGCTAGGGGGTGCTTAGCCCCTCCAAACTGTGGCTCAGCCCCCCCCCCCCCAAACAAAGCGCTGGAAACCTCTGAAGCTTTGCAATGCTTACAAAGGAGGAAGGGAGAAAGGGAAGAGCTTAGGGCTTCAGCCCCCCCAAACCTGAAATCCTGGCGCCCCCACTGCCTATTATACTCCCGGAATATGGTGATGGCGGTTGAAGAGCAGGCGGTGGAGAAGGTGAGTAATAAGTAAGCAGTTGATGGGGAAGAAAATAACAAGATTGGTTTCATAAATAGCAAATGATCTGTTTAAAATGGTTCTCATAAAATATTAAATTACGATCAAACACAGTATTTTACAAATTATCCCGATTTTCCACACTTAACACTAGTAACCAGGTAGGCCTAATCTGAATGCTTTTCTTAGGTTATACCACAAACCATTACTGTTTTGGCGAGTGAGAATCTTGCATTGTTCTGCTTACATCTCTACTACCGAAGTCAAGCGTCGTCTTTCAATCGATTATACACAATAGGCCAGATTTTGTTGTGCCATTGGTAATCGCCTTGTGCATAGGATACTGGGACTACAGAAGATGCTGATGAGTATAATGGTAATACTTATAACAATCAAAATTTATTCTTTTATTTTTGTAGTAGGTAGTCTTATTATTATCATTATTGTTGTCGTTATTGCTGTTGTTGTTGTTGGTGATGTGATGGCAGTAGTAGCATACACCTTTGAGATTTCATTGTGTCCATTTCTATGTGCATCTCATCTGTCTATAATTTATAATATGCACGGTAAGTTTCCCATTATCATGAACGTTACTTTGCTAGCCCAATCTATGAGTTTGCAGATCTTTACGCAAGCATTAATCAACATACTGGTTCAACCCATTCAAAATCTAAATTCAATGAGACAGAAATAATATAGAAACTACATAAGTAGTACAGGACCTGAGAATCGTACGATGAAGTAGGCCTAAGGCTAAAATTACCCAGAGATCCACATAGGATTTGAATTTATAATTTAGTTTCAGAGAATATTTGGACCCACTGATCGAACAGAGATGGCAAGATGAAACTACAATGAGATTGTAATTGTAATCTGACATTTATAAAGCGCCACTTCACAAAAACTCATCATTGGCACTCTAGACTCGAACCAGTGAAATCTCTGTCGGACAATACAGACTTCAGGCGCTTATGAAACTGTGGAAGGGACAAACTGTGGAGCTCAAGCCGCAACTCTCGAGAAAGGCGGTTGAGAAAGGATATGCAATAGCACGTATGAGATAAATCTATACAGAAATCAAGTAGAGACGACGGCTATGGACTCATACAGACATGCGAATCGTGTGAACACGCTTTTGATTCGTTGGTGCCACGTCGTAATAATTTATGTAGTGTAATTCAATTACTCTTCGCAAATCGAATCAGTTTTCACATGGAAGTGGCAATCTGGAAGGTCATGAAAACAAATGTAAAAGGATTTTTCGTGTCGAGTAGTGATTGGGTATTAAGTTCTCTTCAACCAGGCTACATACCTATCCGATAGTAAAATAACTTAGATGTAAAAATTCAAGTTCTCTAACGTTTTGTCATTATCTTGAAGATCTGAAGATGCAAGCTAGAATCAGCAACAATGAAAAGCAATTCAGTTGTGAAATTTGTAACCGGCTATTTGCACATGCTCAAAATATGGAAAGACATAATAGAATTCACACTGCAGAGAAACCATACAAATGCAATTTGTGTGATAAGGCGTTTTCACAGAAACAGAATTTGGATTGTCATGCAAGAACTCACACAGGAGAAATACCATACAAATGCAATTTGTGTGACAAGGCATTTTCACAGAAGCATCATTGGGATTATCATACAAGAACTCACACTGGAGAAAAACCATACAAATGCAATTTGTGTTACAAAGGATTTGCGTTGAAATGTGCTTTCATCGTCCACACAAGAACCCACACTGGAGAAAAGCCATACATGTGCAATGTATGTCACGTATCATTTACACAGAAGACTACTCTGAATAGTCACAAAAGAGCCCATACTGGAGAAAAACCTTACACATGCAATTTATGTCACAAAACATATGCATATAGACATGGTCTGGAATACCATAAGAAAACACAAACTGGTGAGAAACCATACAAGTGCAGCTTATGTCAGAAAGCATTTATAGAGAGGAGTACACTGGATAATCATACAAGAACCCACACTGGAGTAAAACCATACGTTTGCCATTTGTGCAACAAAATGTTTTTGCACCTTCGTAATCTTAATGTGCATTCAAGAAACCACACTGGAGAAAAACCTTATAAATGCAATATATGTCACAAAACATATGCACACAGATATGGTCTGAAATACCATAAGAGAACCCACACTGGAGAGAAGCCATACATGTGCAGCTTGTGTCAGAAAGCGTTTATGCAGAAAAGTACATTGGATCATCATACAAGAACCCACACTGGAGAAAAGCCGTACAAATGCAAGTTATGTTACAGAGCATTTTCACAAAGCAATAATCTCAAAAGGCATATGAAAACACATAATGGAGGAACGCCATAAAGTGGGAATTATGTGCTAAAGCTATTGACTAAGCATGTAAAAGCTCACAGTGGAGAAATTTCATGCAAGTTTGAGTAATGCAAAGGAGTTAATTGTATCACATGGAGGTAAAACAACAAATCTTTACAAGAACTTTCAACCATGCTGAGAAAGAAGTTAAACCCGGTTAAAAGCCACTTCATTCAACATTTGATTTTGACATAATTCCATTTCCTCTTAAGTATCTTAGTTGTGAAATCTGTGACGAAATGTTTGAAATCGAAAAGGAGTTTATGGAATATTGTCAGCATCATTACTATGAGAATCTTCAGAAAGAAATATTTCTAGAACTGTATTTTTAAATACACATTTAAACTTACTTTCTTCCAGAAAACAAGGTGGCATCACAATTTTCTCGTTTCTGTGTTTTAACTATACCTTAACAGTCTCTGTATATAAATATCAGTAGCTGGTGTGACATTTCCTTTGGGATATCTTTGTTCATTTGTGGTGCTCTCTCTTTTGCAAATGGGACAGCACCAAAGGTTTTATGTGTTCAGGCATTGTTCATCATCTCTGCTACGCATTTTAAGATCTTTTAAGTTTACTGAATTTTTTATTTATGCCAGATAACATTTTGCATTGATCAGTAGCTAATGTTTCTGACTTTTATTTTAAAGTAATTTTGCAGTACAAACAATCCATAATTTTTTCATATCTTTCTTGCAACTGTAATTGTTTATAATTCTTGAGTAAAGTCTTGAGTTACAGGCTGTCTGCCACCAGAAAAACATGAATCTCTGACAATTTATTTCTGATTATACTGTGTCTTGTGAATTACACTGTATACCATTTGCTGTCAAGTTGTTGTACTTGTATAAGAGCACTTCACGGTGCATAGCAGGAAATACCCTCTCATATACCCTTACTCACGTGTGCCTTTTCCTTTAAAAGGTTTAATTTTCTATGAGTTATATATTAATTTTTAGATTTGTCTGCTTACGGTCCTACGCTAATTGAAATGGGATTTGCGCTCGCCTATTGTTTATGATCTGACCTTGGCTGATGGTACGCGAACATTCGATATTTTTATCTGGTGGTACAATAGAAATAAAGTTTGAAAACCGGTGGTAGAGATGACGTTGCTAATTAGACTTGCTTCAAAACTGATATACGTCACTTTAAGTGTAAGCGGCGAAATCGAAACGTATGTGCTTAAGTTTAAATGTATTCGTACTGATGCAGAGTTTTAGGGGTATCAATCAATCAATATTCGTTTATTCATCAACCACTTGACATAACGCAATTGGTAACAATCATAGTTAAGTAAAATAATGAATAGAAATCTATAAGCTATTTCTCGTTCATTTCAAAACTAATACAAGTCGTGATATAGGACCCTCGATATAAAGTTTTTATCATTTTTACTTGGAAGGGAAAAACTGTAAGCCCGAGGGCGAAAAAGATAAGGAGTGGGCCGGGTCTCTGGGAAGTAAGGGCAAAGAACATGTTGTGGGTTGGACACCACTGCATTAAATAATCGATCGTCGGCCAGACGAGCCAGATCATCTGCTTTCTGAATGGATAAAGGAAGGAAATCCCTTTTGCGCATACGTGTTAAGAGTCCATCGATTCTATTCTTTTCACCTTTACTAAGATAACCCCACCATGAAGGGGAGGCATGCATAATACAGGATAATGTGGTTGCCCTAGCTATATTATGCAGAATTGGCGATGGAAAACCATGTGTTCGAAGAATTCTCAGAGCATAGAGAGATGAAGACGAGGCCGTTAGGACTGCATCCAGATGTGATCCCATCTTTAAATCAGAACGTATAGTAACTCCTAATATTTTAATTGATGAAACTAGTTCAGGCCCTGGTATAATTTGGGGGATAAAAGGAACTGCCCGCCTCTTACTAAAAATAATCATCTCCTTAGTTTTCAAGGGGTTTAAGCGAAGGTTATTATTGACTGCCCAGTCAGAGATATTTGAAAATTCTTCTCGAGCAGTGGAGATGTGAGAAGAACCAATCAGGAGATAAGTATCATCAGCGAATTTATCCATATAATTAAAGTCATGCACTGGATGTAGGTCAGATGAGTTTGTAGCAAATAAGGCAGGGCCAATAGCTGATCCTTGAATCACACTTGAGTTAATATACAGTGGTATTGAGGAATTCCCTTGGTGCCTAGTAATATGACCTCTGTTCATGAGATAATGGTATAGCCAGTTATAAATTTGGTCGGAATATCATGCTGGCTGAGTTTATGCATAAGAGAATAATGCCTAACAGTATCAAAAGCCTTTGAAAAATCAGTCGAGATAACCACTACATATTCATTCTCTGTAAGTAGATCAGAGATCTGTTGCAATAAGACAGTTATTGCAGCTGTAGTTGAACCTGATGGTCTGAAAGCAAACTGATCCTTTATTAAGTCAGCAAAAGGTAGAGAGTTTTGAGCTTCATAAAGGTAAGTTCGGGCAATAACTCGTTCAACTAGTCTTGACAAAATAGGAACAACCGATATCGGTCTATAAGCTGCTGGAGATGACGGTTTCGGCACCTTGGGGGTTGGATTGATTATAGCAATTTTCCATTGGTCAGGAACATAGGAGAGAGATACCGATCTGTTAATTAGTGTCGTTAAAGGAGAGTAGACAATTGGAGCCATGAGCCTCAGAAACCAAGCCGGAAGCTGGTCAATTCCTTCTGCAGTGCACTTTAAATGGTCCAGCAGGAAAAATAACTGGCGCTCATTGAGAAGTTCGGTCTCTTGATAAACTGATTGTTTGAGAAGCGGAGAGACGTAGTCGGAGTCTGTCGAAATTGAGGCAAAATGAGCATTTAATTCTTCCACGTTTGGCTGGTCAGTGGATGATTGGATCTTAGATCCTTTTGTTAATTCGTTAACTGTTCACCAAAGGGCTTTTGAACCACCTTTTGGATCAATTCTTTTGAAGTCACGATTGTTAGAACGTTTTATCAATTTCGCTATTTTTGCTGATATTGCTGAAGCTTTTTCAATCATTCCAGCTCGCATAAGTCTATTTTTTCCCTTAGGAGAAGCTTTATCTCTGGGGTGACAAAATTTGGGGTCTTTAGAAGTGGTAGTTGACTGACGACAAGGATAGTAATGGTCAAGCCAATTGAGCAGTGTCGAATAAAATATGTTCCATGCTGTTTGTAGATCAGATGTATCATTGATGGTAGACATATCATAGTCTTTAAGGTCCTTTAATAAGGTTGCATGAAGTTCCGGTGTACGGCGACGAAATTTGTTCGTAACTTTAGTTTTTGAACCGTCAACAAATGAGTTATCAATGATGGCGATTATGGCCTTATGATCAGATCTGACTGTTGAGGAGACTATGTGAATATTGTAGGCCCTATACATCGGGTGTAGATGTCATAAGCATGTCCAAGATATTATCGCCGCGTGTTGGTTGATAGACCAAGGGTGTGAGGCCCGTGCGTTCTGAGACTTCACTGACGTCAAGTTTATTAAAGTCTCCTCCAAGCAAGACCGTTGTAACAGGGCATTGTATCTAGAAGGCAATGGGTGAGTACGTCTACCCTAGTCTACAACCCTGTACGGTAGGCTATATATGGCGCTTAACGAAATGACGTCATAGCCACAGTAACGAATGACTCTCACTACCTCTGTAATGACATAGGCCTACTGTAACTGGCCTCGTTTTCAACACATTTGAATTTGAACGTTTGAATTTGATTTTGATATTTACTTGCTGACAGAACGAAATTTTGATATTCTGAAAGTTGATTATAGTCACAAATAATTATTCTACTTCTATGAAAAGCATTGTCTTTCATGAACTTGACAAAAATCTTTTTGCGTTTTTAAACTGGTCTAAGTGAGTTATATTCACTTCTATCATTAAGCACGATGTTTGGTTCCGATGGCTATACTTTATTGTCAAAATTATCTCAATATTACGCGTGAAATTATTCTGATTTCCATAAGTATTCTAATCATTTTATTGACCTATAATACTCGCGGAAGATTTTGTTGTGCCATCGGTTATCGCCTTTTGTGCATATGATACTGACACTATAGAAGATGCTAATTACTGACGAGTATGATAGTTATTCTGCAACAGGCGCTTTTAAAGTTCCACATACAATACGATACAATACAGTAAAGGCAATATTTAGGCCTATATAAGTCTAAATTAATTTCTTTATTATTGTTATTGTTAATAATGTTGTTGTTATTGTAGTTGTTGGTGGTGGCGATGGTGGTGGCAATATAGTAGCATACACCTTTGAGATTTTATTATGTCCATTTCTATCTGCATCTCATCTATTTACACAATGAAGTCGCCCATCATTATGGACGTTTCTTTGTTAGCAAGTCTATATGAGAAGCTTTATGCAAGCATTTATCAACATACTGGTTCAACCCATTTGGAATCTAAATTCAGTGTGAGAGGTTATATCCAAGCTATAAAAGTAGCCTAGTACAAGATTTGAGAATCGGTTGGTGAAGTAAGGCAAAAATAACCCAGAGATCCACATAGGATTTGACTTTATAATTTAGTTTAAGAGAATAATTGGACCCACTGATCGAAAAGTGGTGGAAGATGAAACTACAGGGAGATTGTAATTGTATTCTGACATTTATAAAGCGCCACTTTACGAAAAAACTCATCAGTGGCGCTCTCGACTCGAACCAGTGAAATCTCTGTCGGATAATAATGACTTCAGACGCTTGTGAAACTGTGGAAGGGACAAACTGTGGAGCTGAAGCCGCAGCTCTCGAGAAAGACGGTTGAGAAAGGAGATGCCGTAGCACGGATGATATTACTCCATACAACAACGAAGTAGAGAGACTGATAGAGACTTGTTCACACATACTAACCGCGTGAACATGCTCTTAACTCGTTGGTGCCACGTCGTAATAATTTCTGTAGTGTAATTCAATTACTCTCTTCGCACTCGAAAGAGTATTCACGTGAAAGTGGCTTTATGGAAGGTTATGACAATAAATGTAAAAAGGTCATTCCTGACAAGTTGTGGTTGGGTGTTAAGTTCTCTTCAACCAGGCAACATACCTATCCGATAGTAAAATAACTTAGAGGTAAACATTCAAGTTCTCAAACGTTTTCTTACTATCTTGAAGATCTGAAGGTGCAAGCTAAAATCCGAAAAGATGAAAAGCAATTCAAATGTGAACTTTGTAATATGATATTTGCACGTAATCAATATATGGAAACACATATTAGAACTCACACTGGAGAAAAACCATACAAATGCAATTTGTGTGACAAGGCATTTTCACAGAAGCATAATTTGGATTGCCATACAAGAACTCACACTGGAGATAAACCATACAAATGCAATTCATGTGACAAAGCATTTTCACGGAAGCAGAATTTGGATTGTCATGCAAGAACTCACACTGGAGAAACACCATACAAATGCAATTCATGTGACAAAGCATTTTCACAGAAGCATAACTTGGATTGCCATACAAGAACTCACACTGGAGAAAAACCCTACAAATGCAGTTTATGTTACAAAGGATTTGCATTGAAATGTGCTTTAAAAGTCCACACAAGAACCCACACAGGAGAAAAGCCATGCATGTGCAATGTATGTCACGTTTCATTTACACAGAAGACTACTTTAAATAGTCACAAAAGATCCCACACTGGAGAAAAATCTTACAAATGCAATATATGTCACAAGACATATTTATATAGACATGCTCTGGAATACCATAAGAAAACCCACACTGGAGAGAAACCATACAATTGCAGCTTGTGTCAGAAAGCGTTTATACAGAAGAGTGACCTGGATAATCATACAAGAACCCACACTGGAGAAAAGCCATACGTTTGCCAGGTGTGCAACAAAATGTTTCCGCACCTTCAGAATCTTCAAGTGCATTCAAGAACCCACACTGGAGAAAAGCCGTACAAATGCAAGTTATGTTACAGAGCATTTCCACGCAACAGTAATCTCAAAAGGCACATGAAAACACATAATGGAGGAACACCATAAAGTGGGAATAATGTGATAAAGCAACTGAGGAAGCATGTAAAAACTCACAGTGGAGAAATTTATTGCAAGTTTGAGTAATGCAGATTAGTTAATTGTATCACATGGAGATAAAACAACAAGAGCTCTGCAGGAACTTTCGACCATGCGGAGAAAAAATCTAAATCCAGGTGAAAAGCTCTTTCTTACAACATTTGATTTAGAAATAATACCTTTGTATCTTAGTCGTTGAATCTGTGACGAAATGTTTGAAATCGAAAGGGTGTTTATGGAACAACGTCAACATCATTCTTGTGAGAATTCCCTGAGAGATATATTTCTTTAACTGTTTGAATCACACATTTAAACCCACTTTCTTTCTTCGAGAAAACAAGGTGGCATCACATTTTCTCGTTTCTATGTTTTAATTTTACACCAACTATGCTTTCTTTTGTGGAATTTAGTATCTATGTTCGTTTAGTGGTGCTCTCCCTTTCACAAATGGGACAGCTCCAAAGGTTTTATGTGTTCACTGTTGAAGCAATGTTCATCACCTCTGCTACATATTTTACTATCTTTTAAGTTTACTGAATTTTTCATATAATTTATGCCAGATAACATTCGGCATTTATCAGTACCTATAGATAATGGTTTCTGACTTTTAGTTGAAAGTAATCGTTGCAGTACAAACAGTCCATAATTTGTTGCTATCTTTCATGCAAGTCTAATTGTTTATAAAGAGTAGTCTTGAGTTACAGGCTGTCTGCGACCAGAAAAACATGGAATCTCTGACAATTTATTTCTGATTCTACTGTGTCTTGTGAATTACACTCTATCTCTTGCTGCAAAGTTGTTGTACTTGTATAAGAGGCACTTCACGGTGCATAGCAGCAAATACCCTCTCATATACCCTTGCTTCCATGCGCTTTTCCCTTAAAAGTTTAAATTTTCTATGAGTTATATATTAATTTTTAAATTTGTCTACCTACGGTCCTACGCTAATTGAAAGGAAACTTGCGCTCGCCTATTGTTTTTTTTTTATCTGACCTAGTGATACGCCAATATTCGATTTTTTTATCTGGTGGTGCAATAGAAATAAAGTTTGAAAACCGCTGGTAGAGATGACGTTGCTATTTAGACTTGCTTCAAAACTGAAATGCGTCACTTTAAGAGTAAGCGGCGAAATAGAAACGTATGTGCTTAATTTTAAATGTATTCGGACTGATGCAGAGTTTTAAAAGTACACAGTGGGAGTAACTAAAACACCAAAACCTCGCAGTGGCGTCACTACGGCTGGTGTCACAAGGTGCGGTAAGTCGTGGTGTCACCCTAAAAAATGTGATTACCTTTTTTTAGAAATTCGTCTCACAAAAAAAGTGATGACCTTTTTTAGGAATTCGTCTCCCAAAAAAGTGATGACCTTTTTTAGGAATATTATTCGTCTCCCAAAAAAAGTGATGACCTTTTTTTAGGAATTCGTCTCCCAAAAAAGTGATGACCTTTTTTTAGGAATTCGTCACCTTGCAAAAATTTCATCATTTTCTCATGGTGGTGTCACCCCCCTCTGAGGGTGTCACCCGGTGCGGTCCGCACCCCCTCGTGACGCCATTGAAACCTCGCTCTGAATTAGAGACTTAAGGGCCATCCATATATTACGTACGCCAAAAAATTATTCTTTCATACCCCTACCCCCGTTGCATCTCATATATTTTGTGGACCCCCCATGCGTACGTACAACTAAGCTTCTCCTTTACAAAAGTTAATTAGCTAAAGGCATCTATAAGACATTTATTTTACCGTAGGCTACTATTTATTTTTGTTAAACATATTTGCGAGCTAAAATTTTTTAAATGTAACGAAGACTAACACTAACACTTACATTTTAAAAAGTGTTAACACTAAAAAAAATTAATAAAGCAGGAATTATAGTCAGTAGACGTCATACTTAGAAATTTATTTTACGTAAGTACACATTTAGTCGAGTCCCCTCCTCCTCGGCATACGCGCCCGCACCCAAGG
The DNA here is from genome assembly GCA_963556255.1 of Allolobophora icterica. NCBI lineage: Eukaryota > Metazoa > Annelida > Clitellata > Crassiclitellata > Lumbricidae > Allolobophora > Allolobophora icterica. The sequence continues at coordinate 12,251,550 of OY744617.1, read as the reverse complement.
CCGTAGCTAGGGGGGTGTTTTTGGTGTTTAAACACCCCCGAAATTAAATAATGTAGAAATGAAATAATGCATTAACTAACTACAAACCCCTTGATCAGTTAATTCGGTTGCTTGTCGGCTTGCTTCAGGACGAGAAAACACCCCCCGAAACAGAAAACACCCCCCGAAACAAAATCCTGGCTACGGCCCTGCCCGCACCTAAAATTGCCCAAATCCGATCACGCCTCCCCTCGTTGCGTACGTAATAGGGCCTATATGGAGGGCCCTACTGTAAAGCCGTTCATAGAATCTTCTTTAAAACGAGTCTTTTTCAAAAATAGTAGACATGGTTATAATGTATAACTAACTTGAAAATTACAAACATTCATCATATACTTTGGAGTCATGAGATTTTACAACTAATAATTGCATACGTGTTGTTCTGCAAATGATTGCTATTCATACATTACAATTTCCTAGATAGCATAATGGAGTTTCTATGGTCAGTGATGTCAGTCACGTCACCATTTAATACCTAATCAAAAACGTTTGCCCTAATAGTCATGTAGACAAATTCCAGCTCCATTTCCAAACTCTTTTTCTATAAGAGGCAGGGTTTGTCGAAAAGCTGCAAAATGAAGAGAGTTCAAAGTCCTTTCAAATCCTGGTGCCCATCTCAGCAGCATGACGTACAGCCGAAGACCTTGGAAACGTAATTTGTCACTCCATGACAGTTTTAAAAATGGGAAGGTGAGTGACATGATGTCCAACGCAAAAGCAATGATCGACTCTCTAGTAAACAGTTGAAACTTGCTTAGACGATTTACACCATCAATATAAGCATTTGACAAAGTCTCGAACTCAACGGGTGGTTCTACAAGACCGCGATACACGATCTCATATTCAATCTCTTTACACAATATGTAGGTTTCGTCGTAATTTCCCGAACAAAGATTGAACTCGTCTTTTATTCCCAGTAGATATCCAATTCCACGCCAGAAAAACACATAATCTTCCAGTTCCTGTTTTGCGCAATTAATGCCGAAACTTGACGGATACATAACGATAGTGGCCATGAATCCAGATTGCACAAGAGCCATATCGTATTGCGATACATATCTTTTTGCCGGGTTCTGAGACTCCATGGCTTTTCTCACAGTATTGTGCGTATTTCAAACCTTCTGAGTTGACTTGTGACCCTGAGTGTTCGCGTCCCAAAGATCTTCCACATGCCACAAAACAAGATGAACGAAAGTTTTCACATAGCGCAAGAGCGTTTTCGGTGCCGTATCTGACTTCTTGGTAAAAGCGAGATGTTGGACGAGGTTTGAGACTCCGAATCCGACGGTAAGAGAACAGTGCAGAGCGAGGACAGCTGCAGCGATGTGACGCTGGAAAAACTGTTGTCCACTTCTGAATCTGTCTGAATCCATCCAATCTGGAAGCGTCTTTGGATAATTTCCCCAACAATCGCCGTTGACAGTACTTCCTTTCTCCAGTCTTTCAATATTCATGATATTGCAGCTTCAACAGTATAGATTTAAGCATTTGGTTAGAAAAAAGACGGTTCCTACAACCTGACTTTCATCGGGTGCTTTAGAAATTTAGAGATAATGATTTCGATATTTAGCCATAAATGTGGGGTAAGAAGCGATGAAATCTATTCAAGTTCAATCACCTTACCTACCAGTCATTAAATGGGTCTACTAGTGCGTCAGCCAAATTACTTCTGGTAGTGGATATAACGCCTTTAAATTAAGAAATTATCCTGACCCCATTTTAAATGAAGCTATTCTTAGGCTTAACCAGGTGGATAGAACATTGTTACTTAAATATAAGGACAAGCCTAACAAAATTGATACACCAATTCTAATATTAACGTATGAAAATAAATATGATAAGAAAAATATCCTTAGGAAAACAATATATAAACTTTGGCATGAATTTCTTAGTGAAAACCCCAAACTGCAGAAATGCTTTGCTTCTTACCCAATAATAGCATTTAAAAATGGCAGGAACATAAAAAAAACACTTTAATTAGCTCCAAATTTCCAGCCCCTTGGCATAATAAAACGACAAGTCCTCACAATAATGATAATTTAGATAAGGAAAATTTACAAAACCTCTTGGCGTTGTTATATGACAATGAACTAACAACCGATGTTTGATTATTGATGATAATGAGGTTAAATATGTTGGAAACTGGACATTTTACTCTACTACCACCTATTTAAACTATTTTTGATTATGTCTGCTTATTGTCGTGCCATTATGTCTTGCCATTACCATCCGACATATCGCTCTACACTGGAATAGGGGTTATACTCCTTTAATAGTTGTTAACTATTATTGATTATGTCTACAAATGTAATGGCAGCGCAATTGTTTTTATCACTTTAACGGCCACACATTTTTCACCTACCCCTGGCGTCCGCACATTATTGTCAAATCAGCCAAAGAATTAAATTATTTGAACACGCTATATCTCTGCCAGTTCTTAACAAATGACGTCATAGCCACAGTAACGAATGACTCTCTCACTGCTTCTGTATTGACATACTGTAACTGGAGTCGTTATCAACACATTTGAATTTGAACGTTTGAATTTGATTTTGCTTTTACTTGCTGTCAGAACGAGATTTTGCAATTCTGAACATTGACTACAGTCAAAATTCGACACCAGTAGGCCCTATTAATAATTCTACTTCTATGAAAAGCATTGTCTTTTATGAACTTGACAGAGAACGGAATAAAATCTTCTTTTTGCCTTTTTAAACTGGTCTAGGTGAGTTATATTTGCTTCTATTATGAAATAAGAATCTTTGTTTAGTTCCGATGGCTACAACACTATGTCGACAAAATTATCTCAATATTACGTGTGAAATAATTGTGATAATCCAAAGTCTTATAATCATTCTGTTCAGCTATTATACCCCTGGAAGAAGAAAGGAAATGGTGATGGCGATTGAAGAGCAGGAGATGGAGAAGGTGGGGATAGGTAAGCAGTTGATTGGGAAGAAAACAAGAAAGCATAGGTTTCATAAATAGCAAATGATATGTTTAAAATGGGGCTTATGAAATATTAAATTATGATCAACCACATTATAATATATATAACAATTAATCCCTGTTTTCCACATTTAACACTAGTAAACCAGGATATCTGAATGGTTTTCTTAGGCTATACCAGAAAACATAACTGTTTTTGACCCGCGAGACTTTATTTTTTAAATGCTGCCAGAACTGAATCTTGCATTTTCTGTTTACATCTTTACTACCATTTCTTACTTCAATTCGTTTTCAGACCCCGTTAAAGGAGCATACGACGCTCACTCTGTCCCCAAGTCGTGGCCGACTTTGTCCGAGTAGTCTAATCCGTTAAAATATGCGTTGATTTACATATAAGTAGTACAGGACTTGAGTTATGGTGAAATAACCCAGAGATCCACATAGGATTTGACTTTATAATTTAGTTCAAGAGAATAGTTGGACCCACTGATCGAACACATGTGGCAACACGAAACTATAATGAGACTGTAATTGTAATCTGACATTTATAAAGCGCCACTTCACGAAAAAATCTAATCAGTGGCACTCCCGACTCGAACCAGTGAAATCTCTGTCGGATAATATAGACTTCAGGCGTTTTTGAAACTGTGGAAGGGACAAACCATGGGGCTCGAGCCGCTGCTCTCGAGAAAGGCGGTTGAGAAAGGAGATGCCATAGCACGGACGTGATAAACCTATGCAACAATGAAGTAGAAAGACGGATAGGGATTCGTACAGACATACGAACCGCGTGAACAGGTTCTTAATTCGTTGATGCCATGTCGTAATAATTTCTGTGGTGTAGTTCAAATACTCTCCTCGCACTCGAAAGAGTATTCACATGGAAGTGGCAGTCTGGATGGTAATGACAGTAAATGTAATAGGATCATTCTTGTCAAGTTGTGGTTGGGTGTTAAGTTCTCCAACCTGGCTACATACCTATTCGAAAGTAAAATAACTTAGGATCGCTGCCTTAGAATGGCGATGTTGTTAGGGCCTTGCCTCTGCCTACCTTCGAGAACTTTGCTGTTCCGTTTCATGTGCCCAAGGCCGACATTCCATTTGCTCTGCGGGAAAAGGGGTTCTCTTAGTCTCCTTCGCTGGTTCCACGACTATGCAAAGTCGAGCTTTTTCAGTGGTGGGCCCGATGGTCTGGAACAAACTACCCTTAGAGCTCCGCTTCTGCCTCTTTATCGCTAATCGTAAAATATATTTGACCGTGCGCGTGTCGGAAGCGCCTCTGAGTTGTCCCATAGAACTGGCGCTATATAAATCCTTTAATGAATGAATGAACTTGGAGGTAAACATTCAAGTTCTCTAACGATTTCTTATTATCTTGAAGATCTGAAGATGCAAGCTAAAATCCGCAACGATGAAAAGCAATTCAATTGTGAATTTTGTAACAAGATAGTTGCACAAAATCCAAATCTGAAAATACACATTAGAACTCACACTGGAAAAAAATCATACGAATGCAATTTGTGTGAAAAGGCATTTTCGCAGAAGCATAATTTAAACTGTCATACAAGAACTCACACTGGAGAAAAACCATACAAATGCAATTTGTGTGAAAAGGCATTTTCACAGAAGCAGAATTTAACTTGTCATACAAGAACTCACACTGGAGAAAAACCATACAAATGCAGTTTATGTTGCAAAGGATTTGCAGTGAAATGTGCTTTCAAAGTCCACACAAGAACCCACACTGGAGAAAAGCCATACATGTGCAATGTATGTCACGTATCATTTACACAGAAGACTACTCTGGATGATCACAAAAGAGCCCATACTGGAGAAAAACCTTACAAATGCAATTTATGTCACAAAACATTTGCATATAGGCCTGTTCTGGAATACCATAAGAAAACCCACACTGGAGAGAAACCATACAAGTGCAGCTTATGTCAGAGAGCGTTTATAAAGAAGAGTAAACTGCATAATCATACAAGAACCCACACTGGAGAAAAACCATATGTTTGCCAGTTGTGCAACAAAATGTTTTCGCGCCTTCATAATCTTAGTGTGCATTCAACAATCCACACTGGAGAAAAACCTTTCATATGCAATATTAGCTTATGTCACAAAGCATATGCGCACAGATATGTTTTGAAATACCATCAGAAAACCCACACTGGGGAGAAACCATACAAGTGCACCTTGTGTCAGAAAGCGTTTAAACAGAAAGGTACACTGGATCATCATACAAGAGTCCACACTGGAGAAAAGCCGTGCAAGTGCAAGTTTTGTTACAGAGCATTTTCACACAGCAGTAATCTCAAAAGACACAACACAAGAAAACACATAATGGAGGAACGCCATAAAGTGGGAATTATTTGATGAAGCGATTGAGAAAGCATGTAAAAGCTCACAGTGGAGAAATTTAATGCAAGTTTGAGTAATGCGAAGGAGTTAATTGTATAAAATGGAGATATAACAAAAAAATCTGCAAGAACTTTCAACCAGGCGGAGAAAGAAGCTAAATCCAGGTGAAAAGCTACTTCTTACAACATTTTATTTTGACATAATTCCTTTCCCTCTTAAGTGTCTTAGTTGTGGAATCTGTGACTAAATGTTTGAAATCGAAGAGGAGTTTATGGAACATTGTCAGTATCATTAATGTCAGAATCGCCAGCGAGATATATTTCTAGAACTATTTGAAATACACTTCCAGAAAACAAGGTGGCATCACAATTTGCCCGTTTCTGTTTTTTATTTTACAGCGTCTATACTTTAACAATCGCTGTATAATTATCAGTAGCTGGTGTGACATGTCTTTTGGGATGTGGTATCTTTGTTCATTTTGTGGTGCTCTCCCTTTCACAAATGGGAGACAACAAAAATTGTATGTGTTCAGGCATTGTTCATCACCTCTGCTACGTATTTAAATATCTTTCAAGTTTACTGAATTCTTTATTTAATTTATGCCAGATAGTATTCGGCACTGATCAGTAGCTAATGGTTTCTGGCTTTTAGTTGAAAATAATCGTTGCAGTACAAACAGTCCATAATTTGTTCCTTTCTTTCATGCAACTGTAATTGTTTATAAAGTCTTGAGTGACTGCGACCGTAAAAACATGGAATATCTGATAATTTTTTTCTGATTATGCTGTGTCTTGTGAAGTACGCTGTTTAACATTTGCTGTAAAGTTCTTGTACTTGCAAAAGAGGCACTCCACGGTGCATATCTGCAAAACTTTATGCATTTGAGCACCCTTGAGAAGAAGCATGTTTATTTCAATTCAGTTTAGTTGCTAATGAAGACAATATTTCTATTAAGTATTTCGACTTGTTTTTTCGCCGTTACCAATTCAGCTTTACAGAGCACAACGACCATGCACCGTCAATAGGCAGCGAGGGAGTGGGCTGGTCATTCAATCTTCATCTTATGGCTAATTTAAGAATAATTTTTGCAATGACCATTACTCAAACTTCAAATTTCAGTAATTAATGTGCGTGATTTACAGCTTTTCACTACAGAAAAGTTTCACGTACGGATAGGCATATCCCATGATACAAAAAGAGAAAGGCAATGATCCATTCCTTTGTAGCCTATATATTTTAAACTTGAACAGTTGATTTACACCATCGATATGTACGCATCAGCTAAAGTCTTACAATCAGCTGCTGGCTCCAGTATCAGACTGCAATACAAGAGTTAGTACTCCATCTCCTTATGCAATATGGTAGTTTCGTAATAACTCCCCGAAAAACATTATACTCTTCAAGTATGCGTCACAACAGCAGCTACAAAAGCATGCTGAGCAATAGTCATATCGTACTGTGGTACGTACGTTCTCCCTCCAATTTGCAGCTCCATGGCTTTCCTTACACTACTGTGCATCTTACGAACCATCTGAGTTGATTTGTGAGCGACACTGTTCTGGTTCCAAACGTCTTCCGTATGCCACAAAATGAGATGAACAAATGTCTTCATGTAGCGCAAGTATGCCTTTGACGCCGTGTTCGAGTTCTTTGCGAACATGAGAGGCTGCGCAAGGTTCCTTACTCCATATCCAACCGTTAGGAAACAGTGCAGAGCAAGCAGAGGCCTATCGAAGCCACGTATCGTTGAAAGAACTGTTGTCCTCTTCTGAATCTTTCTAGATCCATCCAATCAGGAAGCGTCTTTGGATCATTTCCAGAGTTGCAATTGACGAACCTTCCCTTCTTTAGACTTTAAAAATTCTTCTTGTAACGGGTTTACGGTTTAGTCAGACTGAGCAATTGCTGGAAAATTCACAATTGGATGTAAGTTTTCTAGGACATTTGAATATTTGTATTAACGCGTCTTTCCGTCAAGTGTCTTCCTCAGTCTGTCGACTTTATATATATATTTGAACCCGTGATTATACACCTGTTGTGAATACCGAAGAATCCAGCGTCCCATATTGTAGTAGGCCCCTACACATGAAACCTATAAAAAAATTATGGGGATATTGTTACGTGGGCGTCATTATTTTATCGCATAGATAACGTTGCTAATGAGATTTACTTTAAATTACGGCCCTACGTCACCTAATTGTCGGCAATAGAAATGTAGGCCTATGTGCTTACGTATTTGTATTTGACGATAGCAAAGTTACAGAGTTTTAAGGGTAAACACTAAACAGTGGGACATTTTACACCTAATAATTGCAGACATTTTGTTTCACAAATGATTGCTATTCATACTTTTCATTTTCAATGACGTCACTGTTTAAGACACGATCTAAAACTTTTGCCCTAAGAGTCATGTGGACAAATTCCAGCTCCATTTCCAAATTCTTTTCCTATAAGAAGCAACAAAATGACGAGAGTTCAAAATCCTTTCAAATCGTGGTGCCCATCTCAGCAGCATGACGTACAGCCGAAGAATTTGGAAACGTAATTTATCACCCCATTACAGTCTTAAAGATGGAAAGGTCAGTCCCATGCTGGTGAAGGCAAAAGCGCCGAGCTATCCATGCGCCGAACTGTCTTTCGCCGAATTGTCATAGCACCCTTTTGAAATGGGTCAAGATTCATTCGCGCTTTTTTGACTAACCGATAGCGTGTACTCAATTCTAATTTTACCACTACAGCCCTGGCGTTTACCTACATGTTTAGAGCTGACAGATATAGCAAATTCTAATTTTTGCTGTTTTGACAAAAATGTGCTGTCGTCAGGGGTAGTAGGGGCCCTACAAATAATTTAGAGCTATGTAACTTCTAAAGTTGATTTACAACTCGTTAGGTCAAGCAAGCAGAAATAATAAAATTTCAAGCTGATATTTTGTTTAAGTTATAGCCTACACTGTACACTGTGTACAGTATCAAAAATATGTATGTATGTATGTATGTATATTCGTTTAATTCTTGAAATCAAGCTTTGCTGGCAATAACGCAGCAAATTACAGATAGGGATAGGGAAGGTGCGGTCTGCGTGTGAGTAGGGCCCACACGCTCTCCAGAAGTGAGTGTACTAAAAAATATTTGTTGAGGCGAGTATACGGTCTCTAGAGGTGAGTACACGCTGTATATCCGCGTATACCCTCGTCTACAGCCCTGTATATAAATGGCGCCTAACCAAATGACGTCATAGCCACAGTAACGAATGACTCTCTCACTATTCTGTATTGACATACTGTAACTGGCCTCGTTATCAACACATCGAATTTGAACGTTTGAATTTGATTTTGATTTTGATTGGCTGTTAGAACGAAATTTTGCAATTCTGAACGTTGATTACAGTCATAAGTTGACAGCAGTATTAATAATTCTACTTCTTTGAAAAGTATAGTCTTTCATGAACCTGACAAAGAATGGAATAAAATCTTCTAGGCTATTTGCGTCTTTAAACTGGTCTAGGTGAGTTATATTCGCTTCTATAATTAAGCACAATGTTTAGTTCCGATGGCATTAAGCTATATCGACAAAATTATCTCAATATTAAGCGTGAAATTATTCTGATTTCCCAAAGCCTTCTAATCATTTTTTTGCCCGATCATACTCACGGAAGAAGATTTTGTTGTACCATCGGTAATCGCTTTGTGCATAATGATGCTGGCACTATGGAAGATCCTAATTACTGGTGAGTATGATAGTTATTCTGCGAGAGGCGCTTTTTAAAGTTCCACTTACAATACGATACAATACAATAATGGCAATGCTTATAAGTCAAAATTAATTTCTTTATTATTGTTATTGTTAATAATGTTGTTGTTATTGTTGGTGGTGGTGGTGGCGATGGTGGTGGCAATAGTTGCATACACCTTTGAGATTTTATTATGTCCATTTCTATCTGCATCTCATCTATTTACACAATGAAGTCTCCCATCATCATGGACGTTTCTTTGTTAGCAAGTCTATATGAGAAGCTTTATGCAAGCATTTATCAACATAATATTATTGGTTCAACCCATTTGGAATCTAAATTCAGTGTGACAGAAGTTATATGGAAGCTATAAAGTGCCCGAAGTGCCTCCTTGATGGACTGCAGTCGGTCCTTAACGCTGCGGCGAGGCTACTCTGCGGTCGGCGACGGTTTGACCACGTGACTCCTCTACTGCGTGACACGTTCTACTGGTTGCCTGTTCCTCAGCGCGTGGAGTTCAAGCTCTGCTTGATTGTCTACAAGGCGCTCCACGGCATGGCGTCTGGCTACATCGTCGACTTTTGTAGAATGACGTCATTGTGTGCTGCGGGTCTTCGTCTGAGAGGGACTGTGCGAGACCTGTTTGTTGCTCGGACGAGGACAAAGTTCGGGGACCGGGCCTTCTCCGTCGCTGGACCGCGTTGCTGGAACGGCCTTCCACCCGAGGTCCGTTCATCAGCCGAGGCATTCAAGTCCCGACTCAAGCGTCATCTCTTCTCCAAGGCTTATCCTTCTGATGAATAGGACCGGATGTTATGTTAGGCTGTAGGTTGTGTTTGTACAGCACCGTTGTAGCGGCATGGTCGTGTTACGGCGCTATAGAAATTATCCGTGTTATTATTATTATTATTATTATTATTATTATTATTATTATTATTATTATTACTACTACTACTACTACTACTACTACTACTACTACTATTATTATTATTATTATTATTATTATTATTATTATTATTATTATTATTATTATTATTATTATATGTAGTACAGTACTTCAGAATCGTATGGAAAGTAAAACAAAAATGACCCAGAGATCCACATAGAATATGACTTTATAATTTAGTTTCAGAGTATATTTGGACCCACTGATCGAACAGAGGTGGAAGATGAAAGTATAATGAGATTGTATTGCAATCTGACATTTATAAAGCGCCACTTTACGAAAAAAAACTCATCAGTGGCGCTCCAGACTCGAACCAGTGAAATCTCTGTCGTATAATACAGACTTCTGGCGCTTATGAAACTGTGAAAGGGACAAACTGTGGAAATCGAGCTACAGCTCTCGAGAAACACGGTTGAGAAAGAAGATGCTGTAGCACGGATGAGATGAACCTCTATACAACAACGAAGTAGACAGAGGGATAAAGACTCGTACAGACATACGAATCGTGTGAAAATGCTCTTAATTCGTTGATGCCACGTCGTAATAATTTCTGTAGTGTAATTCAAATACTCTTCGCACTCGAAAGAATATTCACGTGAAAGTGACTTTCTGGAAGGTAATGACAATAAATGTAAAAAGATCATACCTGACAAGTTGTGGTTGGGTGTTAAGTTCCCTTCTACCATGCAACATACCTATCCGATAGTAAAATAACTTAGAGGTAAACATTCAAGTTCTCTAACGTTTTCTAATTATCTTGAAGATTTGAAGATGCAAGCTAAAATCCGAAAAGATGAAATGCAATTCAAATGTGAATTTTGTAACATGATATTTGCACGTAGCCTAATCAAAAATATGGAAACACATATTAGAACTCACACTGGAGAAAAACCATACAAATGCAATTTGTGTGATAAGGCATTTTCACGGAAGCATAATTTGGATTGCCATACAAGAACTCACTCTGGAGAAAAACCATACAAATGCAATTTGTGTGATAAGGCATTTTCACGGAAGCATAATTTGGATTGTCATACTAGAACTCACACTGGAGAAAAACCATACAAATGCAATCTGTGTGACAAGGCATTTTCACAGAAGCGTCATATGGATTGTCATACTAGGACTCACACTGGAGAAAAACCATACAAATGCAATTTGTGTGACAAGGGATTTTCACAGAAGCATCATATGTATTGTCATACAAGAACTCACACTAGAGTAAAACCATACAAATGCAGTTTATGTTACAAAGGATTTGCAGTGAAATGTGCTTTCAAAGTCCACACAAGAACCCACACTGGAGAAAAGCCATACATGTGCAATGTATGTCATGTATCATTTACACGGAAGACTACTCTGGATGATCACAAAAGAGCCCATACTGGAGAAAAACCTTACAAATGCAACATATGTCACAAAACATGTGGATATAGACATGGTCTGGAATACCATAAGAGAACCCACACTGGAGAAAAACCATACAAGTGCAACTTGTGTCAGAAAGCGTTTATACAGAAGAGTGACCTGGATAATTAATCATACAAGAACCCACACTGGAGAAAAACCATACGTTTGCCAGTTGTGCAACAAAATGTTTTCCTACCTTGATCATCTTCACATGCATTCAAGAACCCACACTGGAGAAAAGCCGTACAAGTGCGAGTTATGTTACAGAGCATTTTCGCGCAGCAGTAATCTCAAAAGGCACATGAAAACACATAATGGAAGAACGCCATAAAGTGGGAATTATGTGATAAAGCAATTGAGGAAGCAGGTCAAAAGCTCTTTCTTACAACATTTGATTTAGAATTAATACCTTTGTATTTCAGTCGTTGAATCTGTGACGAAATGTTTGAAATCGAAAGGGAGTTTATGGAACATCGTCAGCATCATTAATGTGAGAATCCCCAGAGAGATATATTTCTAGGACTGTTTGAATCACACATTTAAACTCACTTTCTTTCTTCGAGAAAACAAAGTGGCATCACATTTCTCGTTTCTATGTTTTAATTTTTACACCAACTATGCTTTCTCTTGTGGAATTTAGTATCTTTGTTCGTTTTGTGGTGCTCTTTCTTTTACAAATGGGACAGCACCAAAGGTTTTATGTGTTCAAACATTGTTCATCACCTCTGCTACGTATTTCACAATCTTTTTAGTTTACTGAATTTTTATTTAATTTATGCCAGATAACATTCGGCATTGATCAGTACCTAATGGTTTCTGAGTTTTAGTTGAAAGTAATCGTTGCAGTACATACAGTCCATAATTTGTTCCTATAGCTTTCATGCAACTCTGTTGTTTTGTTTATGAAGTGTAAAGTCTTAAGGCTGTATGCGACCAGAAAAGCGTGGAATCTCTGACAATGTATTTCTGATTATACTGTGTCTTGTGAATTACACTCTATCTTTTGCTGCAAAGTTGTACTTGTATAACAGGCAATTCACGGTGCATAGCAGCAAATACCCTCTCATATACCCTTGCTTCTATGCGCTTTTTCCCTTAAAAGTTTAAATTTTCTATAAGCTATATATTAATTTTTAATTTGTCTACCTACGGTCCTACGCTAATTGAAAGGAAACTTGAGCTCGCCTATTGTTTTTTTTTATCTGACCTTGGCTGGTGATACGCCAACATTCGATTTTTTTATCTGGTGCTGCAATAGAAATAAAGTTTGAAAATCGCTGGTATAGATGACGTTGGTAATTAGACTTGCTTCAAAACTGAAATGCGTCACTTTAAGAGTAAGCGGCGAAATAGAAACGCACGTATGTGCTTAATTTTGAATGTATTCGTATTGATGCAGAGTTTTAAAAGTACACAGTGGGTGTAACTATAACACCCAAACCTCGCTCTGAATTAGAGACCTAAGAGCCATCCATATATTATGTACGCCAAAAATTATTCTTTCATACCCCTACCCCCGTTGCACCTCATACGTTTTGTGGACCCACCCCCCATACGTACGTACAGCTAAGCTTCTCCTTTACAAAAGTTAATTAGCTAAAGGCATCTATAAGACATTTATTTTTACCGTAGGCTATTTATTTTTGTTAAACATAATATTTGCTAGCTAAAATTTGTTAACTGTAACGAAGAAATAAAATACTAACAACACTAACACTTACATTTTAAAAAGTTTTAACACTACAGAAAATTGATAAAGCAGGAATTATAGACAGTAGACGTCATAGTTAGAAATTTATTTTGCGTACGTACACATTTAGTCGAGTCCCCTCCGCCTCGCCATACGCGCCCGCACGCAAAATTGCCCAAATCCGATCACGCCGCCCTCGTTGCGTACGTAATATATAGATGGCCCCTACTGTAAAGCCGTTCATAGAATCTTCTTTGAAACGAGTCTTTTTCACAAATAATATACACAGAGGCGCGTTTACCATTAGGCGCACTAGGCGCGCGCCTAGGGCCCCCAAATCTCGGGGGCCCCAAACGAATTTTTTTAAATTAGAAAAAATAAAAAATTTTCGTGTTTTTACTAAAATTATATAAAATAACTTCACATTCCTTGAAAATATCTTCTATAACTAATCATCATTACATTGCCAATTTATACTCAAAAACACGATTTCAAGTTCAGCTCCGTGAGTTTTTGCACATGATAGGCTAAACTAAGGTGCGACCGTACGTACGGTAAGTACGCTATTTATTCTATAACGTACGAAGGCTACGTTACGCCTACGTTATCATGCCGTACGTTACCGTACATTCACATAAGTTCATTACGAGAATAAAATACATAACCTTATGCACAAGAAAAGTTAATAATAGTTGGTGATTGATGGTCGTAAACAATTTTAACCATTACATCAGTCTGTTCAATGATCTCTACTTTTAAACTTTTAAATTCCAAATTGCTAATATTCTGTCTAAAGTATAATACGAAGATAATTAAGATTTTACGGCACACTTCATAGGATGGTCAGTGCCAGTGGTCATTTTATTGGTAATACTAAATTTCGGTACCGTTCGTAAATAACAAGGCCTGCGTACGAGGATACTAATACTGACGTAGAGCTAACCTGATCATATTTGACGTACGCGCACGGGCGTCTACACCACAGAAACCTTGGAGCAAATGCTCCATCCAAGGAATAGGGGGAAGATCTGTTAGTGTGTGTTCCACCATTAACGAGGGGGAAGGAAGGTGAGGGGGAAGAAGAGGGGGAAAGGGGAGTTGCTCCAATGACTTAGGGGGGATAGACGCCCCTGCGTACGCGTACGTTATAAGACTATAATCGTAATCGTAATCTCCAAACTTCTAAAGCGCCACTCGAAGGCCAAGTGCAGGACACCAGCCGATTCACGAGCGCTACGTCAGATCAGAGGGGGTTTCCAGAGAGCAGTCCAAAAAAGGTCCGAGTCCGGTTTCCAGAGGGCCAAACCAAATCAGAGGGGGTTTCCAGAGAGTAGTCCAAAAGAGGTCCAAGTCCGATATCCAGGAAGCCATACCAAATGAAAGGGGGTTTCCAGAGAGTAGTCCAAAAGAGGTCCAAGTCCAATTTCCGGGGTACCAGATCAGGAGAGGCAGAGCAGCTGTCAATGCGGGTGTCGTTTACGGCGAGAATAATAACTATAGTTATATTGAGGTTCTTTGTGAATGATCAGATAAGCTTGTGGAAGTTGTGGCATTTTGAACGTACGGTACGCGTACGTAATTTTTTCGATAACGTACTGCGGTACGCGTAGCCTACGTTATTCCGGTAAGCAACGTACGGTCGCACTTTGGTGGCGAAACACCACCAGAATCTCAGATTGTCAGTCTACAAGTTCAGAAGGGCCCCCAAAAATGTTTGCGCCTAGGGCCCCGTCTTCTGTAAACGCGCCTCTGCACGCCCCATGTAGGTTTCGTCGTAATTTTCCCAACAAAGATTGAACTCATCTTTAATTCCCAATAGATATCCAATTCCACGCCAGAAAAACACATAATAACTTAATGCCAACACTTGGCGGATACTTGGCGGAAACATACGCTTGAAAAACCTATCTTTTTTCCGGTTTTGGCAGTGATGCGGGTCGAGAGCGCCGCTGATTTGAGTGGCGCTATATAAATTTTCAATTACAATTACACTTACAACTACAATAACGACAGCGGCCATGAATCCAGATTGCACAATAGCCATATCGTATTGCGATACATAACTTTTTGCCGGGTTCTGAGACTCCATGGCTTTTCTCACAGTATTGTGCGTATTTCAAACCTTCTGAGTTGACTTTGACTCTGAGAGTTAATTCCCACGTGACGGTAAGAGAAGAGTGGAGAGCAAGAATAGCTGCATGCAGCGATGTGACGCTGGAAAAACTGTTGTCCTCTTCGGAATCTTTCTGGATCCATTCAACCTGGAAGCGTCTTTGGATCACAGACACCATTGACAGTACTTCCTTTCTTCAGTCTTTCAATTTTCATTTTCATGATATTGCCGCTTCAACTGTAAATTTAAACACTTGGTTAAAAATAAGGCGGGTCTTACAACTTGCCTTTCATCGGGTGCCTTAGAAATCTAGAGATAATGATTACGATAATTAGCCACATATTACGTACGCAATGAGGGGGAGGGGGTCGGATTTTTGGCGATTTTGCGTAGGGTGCGAACGGGGGGCAGGGGGGACAAAAGTGTACGTACGTAAAATAAATTTCTAATTATGACGTCCACATTAGCCTATTTATAACTCTGTGTTGTCCTATAGTCGTCAGATGGCATTTTATTACATTATATAAAAGCCATGTGCAGTTATTCTGTGCTGTGAACGAGACACCTATAATTTGTCTATATTGGCCCTCACTCATCCTTCAATCTGGCCTAAAGTGCAGACAGTCTGGAGCTGTCGAGACACTTTCTGCAGCTGGTATCCGGGGGGGGTTGCGTCAAGTGTACGTACCCGGGGGGGGTGTGGAAGAAAGTACGCTTGCGAACAGGGGGGAGGGGGTCCAATTTGCCCGGATTTTTGCGTACGTAATATATGGATGGCCCCTAAGTGGGGAAACGAGGGGTACCCGTACTCCCACTTTTTGGATTGGAAGGTACTGTACCCCCACTTTTCATACTCATTGTCTTTGCCCATTATTATTTTATCCGAGGAAGCCCTTCAAGATTAAAAACAATTATATACCGAGCATTGTAATGCGATCACCATCGTCATCACTCTCATTGTTATTATTATTGTCCCTATTATTATTTATCATCATCATCATCATCATCATCATCATCATCATCATCATCATCAACATCACATCATCATCATCATCATCATCATCATCATCATCATCATCATCATCATCATCATCATAATCGTCATCATCATCATCACTAAGCCTATATTTATTATTATGCTTGTAATACAGACGATGCCGTTATAATCACTTAACTGTCGCGAAGCTAGGACAATGCGAAATGTGGTACTCCCATTTTCTGGACTATAATTGCTTCCCTGGCTATTCAATGACTATTCAAATTCAGTCACTCTACCAACCAGTCATTAAATGGATCTACTAATGCGTCAGCCAAATATCTTGTGGCAGTGGATATAAGGTACAAAAGTAGCGGCAACGCAATGCTGCTTAACCCTTTAACGACCTCAAATTCTTTCACACCCCTCACGACCGCACATTTTTTGTCACAACGGCCAAAAAACTTGAACTTGCTATATCTCTGTCAGTTCTAAACAAGCAGATAAACGCCAGGGCTGTAGTGGTAAAATAAGAATTGAATAAGTTTACACGCTATCGGTTAGTCAAAAAAAGCGCGAATAAATCTGGACCCAGTTTAAGCGTTCCCCACGTGTCAAACAAAATCGCCGCCTGTTGGAGTTATGTAACCTCTAAAGTTGTTTTGCAACTCGCTAGGTCAAGCAAACAGGAATAATTATATTTCACGATGAAATTTTGTTTAAGTTATAGTCTACACTCTACACAGTCTAGAGTATTAAAAAATTCGTTAAAGTAGGCCTACGGCGCTCTCCAGAGGTGAGTATACTAAAAAAATTGTGAGGCGAGTACACGGTCTCTAGAGGTAAGTACCGGTACACGCTGTATACCCGCGTATACCCTCGTTTACAATCCTGTATGTTTGGCGCTTAACTAAATGACGTCATAGCCACAGTAACAAATGACTCTCACTATTTCTGTATTGACATAAACTTACTGTTACTGGCCTCGTTATCAACACATTGATTTCGACCGTTTGAATTCGATTTTGATTTTTACTTGCAGTCAGAAGGAAATTTTGCTATTCTGAACGTTGATTACAGTCACAAGTGGACAGCAGTAGGCCCTATTAATAATTTTACTTCTATGAATAGCAGTGTCTTTTATGAACTTAACATAGAGTGGAATAAAATCTTCTTTTTGCGTTTTTAAGCTCGTCTAGGTGAGTTATAATCGCTTTTATCATTAAGCACGATGTTTAGGTCCGATGGCTATAACCCTATATCGGCAAAATTATCTCAATATTACGCGTGCAGTGATTGTGATTTCCAAAAGTCTTCTAATCATTTTTGTTGCCCTATTATACTCCCGGAAGAAGAAAGGAAATGGTGATTGCGTTTTAGGAGCAGGCGGTGGAGAAGGGGGTAAAGTAAGTAAGCAGTTGCGCCAGAAAGCATTAGTTTCATAAATAGCTTGTGATCAGTTTAAAATGGGGCTTATAAAATATTAAAATAATTATGACCAACCACAGTATTTTACAATTAATTCTAATTTTCCCACATACCACTAGTAAACCAGGTAATCTGAATGCTTTTCTTAGGTTAGGCTATACCAAAAACCATAATTGTTTTTGACGAGCGCCATTTTTTTAGGCCTACATGTTGCCAGAACTGAATCTTGCAATTTTCACCATACAGCTGTAGTCTCTACCACCGTCTCTTACTTCAGTTCGTTAACAGCCGAAGTTATCTAGCGTCGTCTTTCAGTCGATTATACACAATATGCTAGATTTTGTTGTGCGATCGGTTATCACCTTGTGCATAAGATAGGCTACTAGCACTATGGAAGATGTTAATTACTGATGAGTGTAATGGTAATGCATATAAGTCAAAATTAATTTCTTTATTGTTGTTGTTGTTGTGGTGTTGGTAATGTTATTATCATTATTGTTGTTGTAATTGTTGTTGTTGTTGTTGTTGTTGTTGTTGTTGTTGTTGTTGTTGTTGTTGTTGTTGTTGTTGTTGTTGTTGTTGTTGTTGTTGTTGTTGTTGTTGTTGTTGTTGGCGATGTGGTGGCAATAGTAGCATACACTTTTTAGATTTTATTGTGTCCATTTCTATCTGCATCTCATCTATTTATAATTCATAATAAGTCTCCCATTATCATGGATGTTTCTTTGTTAGCCCACTCTATGAGTTTGCAAATCTATATGTGGACCTTTAGGCAAGCATTAATCCACATACTGCTTCAACCCATTTGAAATCTAAATTCAGTGTGACAGAATTAGTAAAGGACATGAGAATCATATGGTGAAGTTAGGCAAAAATAATCCAAAATTCCACAGAGAATTTGACTTTACAATTCAGTTTAAGAGAATAGTTGGACCCACTGATCGAACAGAGGTGGCAAGACGAAACTATGAGATTGTAATTGTAATCTGACATTTATAATGCGCCACTTCGGGAAAAAAACTCATCAGTGGCGCTCCAGACTCGATTCAGTGAAATCAACAAAGTGCGACCGTACGTTACTTACTGGAATAACGTACACTTAGGGGCCGTCCATATATTACGTACGCAAAAATTCGGGAAAATTGGACCCCCTCCCCCCCCTGTACGCAAGCGTACTTTCTTCCGCACCCCCCCTGCGTACGTACGCTTGACGCACACCCCCCCCCCGAGAAGACCAGCCGCAGAAAGTGTCTCTCTGCACTTTAGGCCAGATTGAAGGATGAGTGAGGGCCAATATAGACAAATTATAGGTGTCTCGTTCACAGCACAGAATAACTTCACATGGCTTTTATATCATGTAATAAAATGCCATCGGACGACTATAGGACAATACAGAGTTATAAATAGGCTAATGTGGACGTCATAATTCGAAATTTATTTTGCGTACGTACACATTTCGGCCACCCCCCTCCCCCCCCGTACGCACCCGTACGCAAAATCGCCAAAATCTGACCCCCCTCCCCCCCTCTTTGCGTACGTAATATATGGACGGCCCCTTACTGTACGTACGGTATCGAAAAAATAACATACGCGTAGGTTAAATGTGAACTGAGTTTTGTGTACAGTCTTGCAGTGCGAGATGTTAGCGTATATATTTAGTGCGTTTACTTTAGTTTCACGTGTATATGTATATATGATAGATGTATAACGTTTAGTCTTAGTGACACGCGCGGCCGGCCAATCTCGGCTGCGGCGCGCTATATGTATATTATTAGAGTTCGCTTAGGCGCACAGAAGACAGGTGTGTCAAGAGGCGCGAAGAATTATGCTGACTAGAGAAGTTGGAATTCGTGTGTGTTCGCTGTAGTAGTGTGGCTGACTAGTTGAGTTGTAATCGAATTGAGCTCTGTCTGTTTGTTTCTTATTAAACTGAAAGATATTAAACTGTGTTGGTGATTAAATCAGGTTATACTTATACGTAGAATTAGTGTTCAAAAGGTGAACGTTAAATAGGCGTTAAGTAGAGAGAGAACAAGGATTTAGTAACAAGGATTGTCAACGGAAGGATTGGGTTGACATTATTGGTGGCAGCGGTGGGATAAGAACGCACGGTGGATAAATACTCACGGTGGAATAAATACTCACGGTGGATATAAACTCACAGTGGATAAAAATTCACGTTATCACCTCCTTCAGCGGATAGAAGAATCTACGAAGGTGATAAAAGAATTTACAACGGTGATAGAAGAATCTACGACGGTGTTAGAAGAATCTACGCGTTGTGTGCTGTGTGACGAGTTTACGATATCAACGACGGTGGAACACGAGAAACGGTATAAAAATTTCGTTGTTTTCCACGAACAAATATAAAAGAAATCCCGTTTGTTTATCGATTCACACAACAAGAAAAACCGTGACTTCTTTGAAAAGAGAAATCACCAAAGTAAACAAGTAAGATGGAGAAATTAAGTGCTGAAAGACAAGCAGATATTAAGAAGATGTCTACGGAAAGGCTAAAACAGCGTTTGTTGAAAGCCGGTTTTAAAGAAGAACAATTAGAAGGTATGTCACGTGGTGACATGATACAGGAACTCGCTGAAGTGTGGGTGAAAGAAGAAGTCGAAGAAGAAGGTGCCGTTGGCGGTGCCGTAGAAAAGGCTATTGAAAAACCACCTGCGCCTATGTCTATGGAGATGTTGATGCAGTGGATGATGATGACTAGGCAAGAAGAGAAAGCAGAACGTCTGCAGAGAGAGAAAGAAGAGAAAGCAGAACGTCTGCAGAGAGAGAAAGAAGAGAAAGCAGAACGTCTGCAGAGAGAGAAAGAAGAGAAAGCAGAACGTCTGCAGAGAGAGAAAGAAGAGAAAGCGGAACTTGCAAGGCAAGAAGAATTGCGCTTGCAGAGAGAGAAAGAAGAGAAAGCGGAACTTGCAAGGCAAGAGGAATTGCGTCTGCAAAGAGAGAGAGAAGATAAAGCAGAACAAGTGCGTAAGGCAGAACTTGAATTGCAAAAGAATCAGTTTGAGATTCAGTTAGAACAGTTGAAAAGAGATAGGGAAGATGCTGAAAGAAGAAGATTGGAGCAGATGATTGAATTTGAAAAAGCTAGAAAAAGTGATGAAGAGGTTCGTCAGCAACAGATTGAAGCAAAGAGAATGCGTGAAGAAGAAAAAGAAAAAGCGCGAACTTTAGAGTTAGAACGCGCAGAACAGATAAGACAAGAAGAACTCAAATTTCAGAAAGAAAGTTTGGAAAAGGCAGAGGCAGAAAGACAAGAACGTCTGAAACTGGAGAAATCAAAATTGACATTGAAAGAAACGCAAATGAGAGAAGAACGGGAAGCAGAAAGAAGGAAACAGCAAGAAAGTGAAACTTTGGTGTCAAAAATTAAGAAAATAGGTGATGCAATGAAGCATGTATTGCCTCAAATGCCAACTGATATGATGGAGGTACCATTATATTTTGAAACAGTCGAGAACGCATTTCGTAGTTTTGCTGTGGAAAAGCCGTTTTGGGTGAAATTATTACTACCATTGATGACGCCGAAAGCTCGAACCGTTCTGAATAGATTGTCATACGATGATCTAGACAATTATGATAGAGTCAAGCAGCACTTATTAAAAGAATTTAAATTGACCTCGAGAGAATACAGAGCCAGATTTGTGGATGCTAAGAAAACAACAGAAGAGACTTATACGATGTTTACGGCAAGACTGAAGAACTTGCTAAACTATTACGTGAGAAGTCGAAACGTGAACAGAGAGTATGATACGCTCTTTGATTTGCTGGTAGCGGATAAGCTAAAAGAATGTTTACCGCCAGGTCCACTACAGTTTGTATTGTCGAAGGAAGGAACTGACTGTCTTCAAGCTAGTGCAGTGGCAGACCTAGCAGACATTCATGTAAACAATCGAATTGGGTTTGCGATCCCAAATATAAACAGTTATCCTTCTCAACGTTCCGTAAACCAAAGCCAGAGTGGAAAGTGGAAAAGTAATCCAGAAACAGGGAATCAGTTCAAAGGTAAAGAAGTCAAGGCTAGTGTCCCTGTACCCAATGAGACCAGAGAAGTGACGTTTGGTCGTCAGGGATTTAACAAATCGTCAGCGCCGTTTGCCAAGAGGGAAGGCAACACATCGTTTACGCAGTATAAGAGATATGAAGGAAATGAACAACGAGGTATTTCACAACCATACCATACAGTTGTGAAGCGTTGTCACAACTGTGGTTCAGACAAACATTTGGTTAAATTCCTGACGACCAAACGTCACTTCTCTGGTCTCATTGGGTACAGGGACACTAGCCTTGACTTCTTTACCTTTGAACTGATTCCCTGTTTCTGGATTACTTTTCCACTTTCCACTCTGGCTTTGGTTTACGGAACGTTGAGAAGGATAACTGTTTATATTTGGGATCGCAAACCCAATTCGATTGTTTACATGAATGTCTGCTAGGTCTGCCACTGCACTAGCTTGAAGACAGTCAGTTCCTTCCTTCGACAATACAAACTGTAGTGGACCTGGCGGTAAACATTCTTTTAGCTTATCCGCTACCAGCAAATCAAAGAGCGTATCATACTCTCTGTTCACGTTTCGACTTCTCACGTAATAGTTTAGCAAGTTCTTCAGTCTTGCCGTAAACATCGTATAAGTCTCTTCTGTTGTTTTCTTAGCATCCACAAATCTGGCTCTGTATTCTCTCGAGGTCAATTTAAATTCTTTTAATAAGTGCTGCTTGACTCTATCATAATTGTCTAGATCATCGTATGACAATCTATTCAGAACGGTTCGAGCTTTCGGCGTCATCAATGGTAGTAATAATTTCACCCAAAACGGCTTTTCCACAGCAAAACTACGAAATGCGTTCTCGACTGTTTCAAAATATAATGGTACATCCATCATATCAGTTGGCATTTGAGGCAATACATGCTTCATTGCATCACCTATTTTCTTAATTTTTGACACCAAAGTTTCACTTTCTTGCTGCTTCCTTCTTTCTGCTTCCCGTTCTTCTCTCATTTGCGTTTCTTTCAATGTCAATTTTGATTTCTCCAGTTTCAGACGTTCTTGTCTTTCTGCCTCTGCCTTTTCCAAACTTTCTTTCTGAAATTTGAGTTCTTCTTGTCTTATCTGTTCTGCGCGTTCTAACTCTAAAGTTCGCGCTTTTTCTTTTTCTTCTTCACGCATTCTCTTTGCTTCAATCTGTTGCTGACGAACCTCTTCATCACTTTTCTAGCTTTTTCAAATTCAATCATCTGCTCCAATCTTCTTCTTTCAGCATCTTCCCTATCTCTTTTCAACTGTTCTAACTGAATCTCAAACTGATTCTTTTGCAATTCAAGTTCTGCCTTACGCACTTGTTCTGCTTTATCTTCTCTCTCTCTTTGCAGACGCAATTCCTCTTGCCTTGCAAGTTCCGCTTTCTCTTCTTTCTCTCTCTGCAAGCGCAATTCTTCTTGCCTTGCAAGTTCCGCTTTCTCTTCATTCTCTCTCTGCAGACGTTCTGCTTTCTCTTCTTTCTCTCTCTGCAGACGTTCTGCTTTCTCTTCTTTCTCTCTCTGCAGACGTTCTGCTTTCTTCAACCAACTGTGGTTCAGACAAACATTTGGTTAAATTTTGTCCAGTTCCAGTGGCAGCAGCTAGTTCTAGCAGAAATCAAGAACACACAAGGGTGAATTTGATTCAAGTGGTTAGTGATACAGATAATCAAACCACGGGTCAAGAAAACCAAGAGACTGAAGTGAAGTCAGTAATGAAATGTGGTATTCAAAAAGAAATTCTATTGGATGCTGAAGTTCAGAGAGAAGTCATAGGAAAAGATGACAGTCGAATATTGAAGAAATCGTTCTTGCAATATGTCGAGGTTGAAATTCGTGCAGTAGACGGTAAAGAGCCAGTGAAAGTCAAAGCACTGAGCGACTCGGGAGCAGAGATTCCGGTGATTAGTGAAGAATTACTGGAAGGCATGAAGGTGGAACAAATTGGAAAAGTGAACTTGCAATGTGTGGCAGGAGATGCCATTCCTGCGAAGTTAGTGAAAGTCGATGTTAGACTGTGTGGTAGTGACGTGGAAGAAGAGGGATTTCCGCGTAAAATCCAGTGTTCACTTACACCTTATGTCACCTTGATGTGTGCTAGTATTGCAAAGATGGGCAGTACAGAAAGATTTTTGTTGCATCCAGAGATAATTGCCGAATTAAAAGCCGTACCACAGATGAAAATTAAAACGATACAAGGAGATGTGAGTGTACAAGCAAATGTAATGACGAGAGCGCAGAGTCGGAAACAGGAAATGGTAGATGTTGATGAGAAGAGTGAAACTGAAAGTTCAAGTGATGAGGAAAACGAAAGTAATGAGCAACGAAGCTTATCGCGAGATGGTGTAATAGCAGAGATGAACGAGCAAGAGATGGCTGCATGCGAGAAGGGCACATTAAATGAAACTGAAGAAGACGATGAATGTGATGTGGGGATAGGAGACTTGTATAGAGATGAAGAGATGGATGAAGAACAAAAGGTGCAGATTGCTGATTCGAAGAAGTTCGAAGAGCAACAGAGAAAGGATGAATCGTTGAAGCCGTGGTGGAAGTTAGCACAAGAGAAAGAATCTGAATTCTATGTGATCAACGGTTTATTGCATAAGAAATATCATATATTAGACCAGACGATATATCAACTAGTGTTACCAAAAGAGAGACGAATAAAAGTGATGGAATTGGCGCATGAATCGGTATTTGGAGGACATCTAGGAGAAGAGAAAACAAGAGAACGAATAAAATTATCTTTTGTATGGCCAAAGATGAGAAGAGACATTGTGAAATTTTGTAAGTCTTGTGAGAAGTGTCAACTAAAGGCAAGGAATCTGGTGATGGATAGAGTACCTATCACTCCGGTCTCAAGAGAAGAGGTCGCCTTCAGGAGAATGACGATGGACCTCGTTGGCCCGATCGATCCAGTATCTGCTGCAGGTCACAAGTATTGTTTATGCATTGTGGACTCGTGCACCAGCTGGCCTACAATCTTCTTATTGAAATCGCTGACAGCGAAGGCTGTGTGTGAAGCGTTGACGGAACTGTTCATGAACGTTGGTGTACCGTCCGTGATTACAAGTGACCAAGGAACGAACTTCACAGCCAGTTTGACAAGAGAATTTCTCGATTTAATGGGCTGTAGTCCAAGATTCGACACACCAGGACACCCAGAGGCTGCTGGATTAGTAGAAAGATGGAATCAGACATTTAAAAAGATGATCCATCATGTGATAATAGACAACCCGAGGAAATGGCACAAGATAATTCCTTTCACAGTGTGGGCATTACGAGAAGTACCGAATGCAACTACTGGAGTATCACCATATATGCTTGTCTATGGGAAAATTCCGAGAGGACCATTGGCAATATTAAAAGAGAGTTGGACTAGAGAAATAAACTTACCACCTCATGTTGGAGTTAAACCAGAAAAGTATTTGAAAGAACTCAAAAAAAATATGGAGAAAGCATTATTGTTTGCAGAATCTTACTCTCGAGAAAAGCAATTACAATACACGAATCAGTATAACAAGAGAGCAAAGCACAAAGAATTTGAAGCTGGTGAGAGAGTCATAGTTTTGTATCCAACGTCAACGAACAAACTTATTTCTCGATGGCATGGTCCATGTACGATCATACATCGAAGATCAAAGTACTCTTATTTAGTCGATATGGGTGAAAATGGTCGAAAAATAATTCACGCCAACAAGATCAGAAAATATGTAACTCGAGCATTAAGTTGTGGTCTAATCGTTGAAGAAGATGAAGATTTTGGTTCAGTGGTTGAATTACCAATGAGGAATGAGGTTCAAGATGACAAGAATTCACTTAACCTCGATCCTGAACAAATTAGCCATTTGACAGTAACTCAGCAAGAACAGTTGTTGAAAGTCTTGAACAAATACTGTGATAGATTTTCAGAAAAACCCGGATTATGTACATTGGTTGAACATGAAATTGAACTAAAACCAGGATTTCGTGAAAAGGAATTTGCAGCATATCGTATTCCTTTGATTTATCGAGCAGAAGTGGAACGTCAGATCAAAGAAATGTTAAAAACAAACATTATCAAACCGTCATCGAGCAGAATGGCAAGCCCTTTGGTTATTGTTAAAAAGAAAGACGGATCTTTAAGACTTGCCTGTGACTACAGATACATTAACTCATTCACAGTGGATTGTAAATATCCGATGCCGATTGTCAGAGACGTTTTGAACAAAGTTGGAAAGTCTAATGTAATTTCTATTTTGGACTGTCGAAGTGCTTATTGGACTTGTCCTGTAAAACAATCTGATCAATGGAAGACAGCTTTTGTAACACATAATGGACTGTATGAATTTACTCGTGTTCCTTTTGGAATGATAAATTCTGGCCGAACTTTTGTTAAGGCGATAAATTTAGTTTTACAGCCTATAAGTGACTTTGCAGAACCGTATGTTGATGACATTGCTGTGCATTCTGACAGTTGGAAAGTTCACTTGCAGCATCTAGATGCATTTTTGATGCAAATGAGATTGCATAACGTTACTTTGAATTTGAAAAAATGCATATTTGGTAAGAGTGAAGTAAGGTTTATCGGTCATGTGGTTGGGTCTGGTAAGATAAAGATGAATCCAGACAGAATTGAAAGTTTGACTAATTTGAAGATCCCAGAAACTAAGAAGCAAGTTAAGCAACTGCTTGGATTTTTTAATTATTATAGACAGTTTATTAAGGACTTTGCACAGATTGCGAAACCTTTATCTGATTTAACTAGTAAACGTGTTTCTGATAAGATTGATTGGACTGTTGAACATCAGCAAGCATTTGATTTACTTAAAGAGGCTGTGCGATCCAAAGTAGTGTTATATGTTTTTGAAGTGGGAAAACCATTCAATTTGTACTGCGATAGTAGTGACTTTGCAGTCGGTGCTGTTTTAACACAGATGGACGACAAGGGAATAGAACGCCCTGTGTCATTTATCAGTCAGAAATTAACTGATACCCAGAAGAGATGGGCTACTGTGGAAAAGGAAGCCTATGCTATTGTTTGGGCTCTAAACAAGTTAAAAGAAATTATAATTGGATCAAAAATTTTCATTTTTACTGATCACAATCCTCTTACATATTTGACTGAGTCAATGTCTAAGTCTGCTAAACTTGTGCGTTGGGCGTTAGCCTTACAAACTTTTGATGTTGAGGTGAAGTACAAGAAGGGCAGATTGAATGTTATTGCTGATTGTTTGTCAAGGTTATAAGTAATCGTAAGACTGTTCATTAATTAGTTAGATATATATATATATGTTTCATGTATTTTGGTAATTTCGCAAATTTTGAAATTTAATTTGCTCAATTCCAGAAAAAGGAAGGAGGTAATGTGAACTGAGTTTTGTGTACAGTCTTGCAGTGCGAGATGTTAGCGTATATATTTAGTGCGTTTACTTTAGTTTCACGTGTATATGTATATATGATAGATGTATAACGTTTAGTCTTAGTGACACGCGCGGCCGGCCAATCTCGGCTGCGGCGCGCTATATGTATATTATTAGAGTTCGCTTAGGCGCACAGAAGACAGGTGTGTCAAGAGGCGCGAAGAATTATGCTGACTAGAGAAGTTGGAATTCGTGTGTGTTCGCTGTAGTAGTGTGGCTGACTAGTTGAGTTGTAATCGAATTGAGTTCTGTCTGTTTGTTTCTTATTAAACTGAAAGATATTAAACTGTGTTGGTGATTAAATCAGGTTATACTTATACGTAGAATTAGTGTTCAAAAGGTGAACGTTAAATAGGCGTTAAGTAGAGAGAGAACAAGGATTTAGTAACAAGGATTGTCAACGGAAGGATTGGGTTTTTTCACAAGTTTATCTCCATCATTCACAAAGAACCTCATCATAACTATATATAGTCTTACAACGTTCGCGTACCGTACGTGTACGTCAAAAATGATCAGTTTAGCTCTTAGTATTAGTCTCCCCATACGCTGGCCTAGTTATTTACGAATGGTACCGAAATTTAGTATTACCAATAAAATGACCACTGCCACTGACCATTTTATATAGTGTGCCGTAAAATCTTAATTATCTTCATATTATACATTAGACATATATTAGAAATTTTGAATTAAAAAGTTTGAAAGTAGAGATCACGTAACAGCCACAGCTGACTGATGTAATGGTTAAAATTGTTTACGACCGTCAATTAGTAACTATTATTGACTTTACTTGTGCGTATTGTTATGTATTTTATTTTCGTCATGAACTGATGTGAACGTACGGTAACGTACGGCATAATAACGTACGCGTACCGTTTGTACGTTATAGAAAATAATAACGCACGTACCGTACGTACGGTCGCACCTTATACATCAGTGTCGAATAAAACAGACTTCAGGTGCTTATGAAACTGTGGAAGGGACAAACCATGGAGCTCGAGCTACAGCTCTCGAGATAGGCGGTTGAGAAAGGAGATGCCATGGCATGGACGAGATAACCCTATACAGCAATGAAGTACGTACATAAAGACGGAGAGGGAGTTAGGGACTCATACAGACATATGAATCGTGTAAACAGGCTCTTAATTCGTTGATGCCACGTCGTAATAATTTATGTAGTGTAATTAAAAAACTCTCTTCGCACTCGAAAGAGAATTCACGTGAAAGTGGATTTCTGGTAGGTAAAGACAAATCTTAAAGGATCATTCGTGTCGAGTTGTGGTTGGGTATTAAGTTCTCTTCAACCAGGCAACATACCTATCCGAAAGCAAAATAACTTAGAGGTAAACATTCAAATGCTCTAACGCTTTCTTATTATCTTGAAGATCTGGAGATGCAAGCTCAAATCCGCAAAGATGAAAAGCAATTCAATTGTGAATTTTGTAACAAGATATTTGCAGATACTCAAAATCTGAAGAGACATATTAGAACTCACACTGGAGAAAAACCATACAAATGCAATTTGTGTGACAAGGCATTTTCACGGAAGCATAGTTTGGATTGCCATAAAAGAACTCACACTGGAGAAAAACCATACACATGCAGTTTATGTTACAAAGGATTTGCAGCGAAAGGTGCTTTCAAAGTCCACAAAAGAACCCACACTGGAGAAAAGCCATACACGTGCAATGTTTGTCACGTATCATTAACACAGAAAACTACTCTGGATAGTCACAAAAGAGCCCATACTGGAGAAAAATCTTACAAATGCAATAAATGTCACAAAACATATGCATATAGACATGCTCTGGAATACCATAAGAAAACCCACACTGGAGAGAAACCATACAAGTGCAGCTTCTGTCAGAAAGCGTTTATACAGAAAAGTACACTGGATAATCATACAAGAACCCACACTGGAGAAAAACCATACGTTTGCCAGTTGTGCAACAAAATGTTTTCCCACCTTGATCATCTTCGCGTGCATTCAAGAACCCACACGGGAGAAAAGCCATACACGTGCAATGTATGTCACGTATCATTTACACAGAAGGTTACTCTGGATAATCACAAAAGAGCCCATAGTGGAGAAAAATCTTACAAATGCAATATATGTCACAAAACATATGCATATAGACATGCTCTGGAATACCATAAGAGAACCCACACTGGAGAGAAACCATACAAGTGCAACTTGTGTCAGAAAGCGTTTATACAGAAGAGTGACCTGGATAATCATACAAGAACCCACACTGGAGAAAAACCATACGTTTGCCAGTTGTGCAACACCATGTTTTCCCATTTTAGTCATCTTCACGTGCATTCAAGAACCCACACTGGAGAAAAGCCGTACAAGTGCAAGTTCTGTTACGGATCATTTTCACGCAGCAGTGATCTCAAAACGCACATGAAAACACATAATGGAGGAACACCATGAAGTGGGAATTATGTGATGAAGCACTTGAGGAAGCATGTAAAAGCTCACAGTGGAGAAATTTAATGCAAGTTTGAGTAATGCGAAGGAGTTAATTGTATGACATAGAGGTAAAACAAGAAAATATCTGCATGAACTTTCAACCACGCGGAGAAAGAAGCTAAGTCCATGTGAAAAGCTACTTCATTTAACATTTGATTTTGATATAATTCCTTTTCCCCTTAGTTGTGGAATCTGTGACAAAATCTTTGAAATTGAAAGGGAGTTTATGGAACATTGTCAGCATCATTACTGTGAGAATCCCCACAGAGATTCATTTCTAGAACTACTTGAAATACACATTTAAACTCACTTTCCTTCCTCCAGAAAACAAGGTGGTATCACATTTTCTCGTTTCACACCAACTATACCTTAACAATCGCTGTATAATTATTAGTAGCTGTTGTGGCATTTTTTGGGGGATATTGTATCTTTGTTCATTTTGTGGTACTCTCCCGTTAATTGTACCACTCTGCATGAACTTTCATTCCAGATGAAAAGCTACTTTATTCAACATTTGATTTTGAGATAATTCCTTTTAAGTATCTTAGTTTGTGGAATCTGTGACAAAATGTTTGAAATTGAAAAGGAGTTTATGGAGAAATGTAAGCATCATTACTGTGAGAATACCCAGAAAGATGTAATTCTAGAACTGTTTGAAATACACATTTAAACTCACTTTCTTTCTTCCAGTAAACGAGGTGGCAACACAATTTTCCCGTTTCTGTGTTTTAATTCTACACCAACAATTGCTGTATTATTATGAGTAGCTGGTGTGACATTTCTTTTGGGATATCTTTGTTCATTTTGTGGTACTGTCCCTTTCACATATGGGACAGCACCAAAGGTTTTATTTGTTCACTGTTCAGGCATTGTTCATCACCTCTGCTACGTATTTCAATATCTTTTAAGTTAACCGAATTATTTATTTAATTTTGGCCAGATAACATTCGGCATTGATCAGTACCTAGTGGTTTCTGACATTTAGGTGAAAGTAATCGTTGCAGTACAAACAGTCCATAGCCTAACTTGTTCTTATCTTTCACGCAAAACTCTAATTGTTCATAAAGAGCAGTCTGGTGTGACATTTCTTTTGGGATTTCTTTGTTCATTTTGTGGTATTGTCCCTTACCACTACGTTGGTAATTAGACTTGCTTCAAACATTCATCATACACTTTGGATTATATTATGGACCTACTGTAAAGATGTCTGCCACCAGAAAAACATGAATCTCTGACAATTTATTTTCTCATTTTACTGTGTCTTGTGAATTACACTCAACCTTTTGCTGTAAAGTTGTTATACTTGTAAAAGAGGCACTTGACAGTGCATAGCAGCAAATACCTCTCATATACCCTTGCTACCATGCGCTTTTCCCTTAAAAGTTTAAATATTTTATGAGTTATATATTAACTTCAAAATTTGTCTACCTACGGTCCTACGCTAATTGAAAGGGGACTTGCGCTCGCCTATTGTTTTTAATCTGACCTTGGCTGGTGGTAGGCCTACGCCAACATTCGAGTTTTTTAGCTGGTGGTACAATAGAAATAATGTTTGAAAACCGCTGGAACAGATGACGTTGGTAATTAGACTTGCTTCAAAACTGAAATACGTCACCTTAAGAGTAAGCGGCGAAACAGAAACGGTGCTTAATTTTAAATGTATTCGTACTGATGCAGGGTTTTAAGGGTAAAGAGTGGGATTAACTATAACACCCAAACCTCACTCTGATTATATTATGGACCTACTGTAAAGCCGTTCATAGAATCTTCTTTGAAACGAGTCTTTTTAAAAAATAATATACATCGTTATAATGTATGACTAAGTTGAAAATTACAAACATTCATCATACACTTTGCAGGCATGAGATTTTACAACTAATAATTGCATACATTTTGTTTTGCAAATGATTGCTATTCATACATCACAATTTCCTACATAATATAACGGCGTTTCTGTGGTCAATCACGTCACCATTTAAGACCTCATCAAAAACGTTTGCCCTAAGAGTCATGTTGACAAATTCCAGCTCCATTTCCAAAATCTTTTTCTATAAGAGGAAGGGCCTGTCGAAAAGCAACAAATTGAAGAGAGTTCAAAATCCTTTCAAATCCTGGTGCCCATCTCAACAGCATAACGTACAGCCGAAGAACTTGGAAACGTAATTTGTCACCCCATGACAGTTTTAGAAATGGGGAGGTGAGTTGCATGATGTCCAACGCAAAAGCGATTATCGACTCTCTAGTAAACAGTTGAAATTTACTTAGACGATTTACACCATCAATATAAGCATTTGACAAATTCTCGAACTCAACCGGTGGTTCTACAAGACCGCGATACACGATCTCAGATTCAATCTCTTTACACAATATGTAAGTTTCGTCGTAATTTCCAGAACAAAGATTGAACTCGTCTTTTATTCCCAGTAGGTATCCAATTCCACGCCAGAAAAACACATAATCTTCCAATTCTTCCTTTGTGCACTTAATGCCGAAACTTGACGGATACATAACGACAGCGGCCATGAATCCAGATTGCACTAAAGCCATATCGTATTGCGATACATAACTTATTGCCGGGTTCTGAGACTCCATGGCTTTTCTCACAGTATTGTGCATATTTCGAACCGTTTGAGTTGACTTGTGAGCCTGAGTGTTCTCGTCCCAGACATCTTCCACATGCCACAAAACAAGGTGAACGAAGGTTTTCACATATCGCAAGAGCGCTTTCGGTGCCGTATCTGACTTCTTGGTAAAAGCGAGAGGTTGGACGAGGTTTGAAACTCCGAATCCGACGGTAAGAGAACAGTGCAGAGCGAGAACAGCTGCAGCAATGTGACGCTGGAAAAACTGTTGTCCTCGTCTGAATCTGTCTGGATCCATCCAATCTGGAAGCGTCTTTGGATTATTTCCACAGTCACCGTTGACAGTACTTCCTTTCTTCAGTCTTTCAATATTCATGATATTGCAGCTTCAACTGTAGATTTAAAGACAACTGGTTAGATATAAGACGGTTCTTGCAATTTGGTTTTCATCGGGTTTTTAGAAATCTAGAGATAATGATTACGATAATTAGCTAAAAATCTGGGGTGAGAAGCGATGAAATCCATTCAAATTCAGTCATTCTACCAACCAGTCATTAAATAGTTCTACGTGTGCATCAGATAAATTATATGGCAGTGGATATAAGGTACAATAGTAGCGGAAACACAACTGCATAACCCTTTAACGACTACAAATGTTTCACCTACCTCTGACAACCACACATTTTTGTCAAAACGGCCTAAGAATTAAATTTTTTAACTTGCTATATCTCTGTCAGTTCTTAACATGTAGGTAAACGCCATTCTTTAAGATTTACTCCCTCTTTCTATCCGTCCTTCAAGTTTTAAAAGTAATTTTTAGAGTACCGTACCCAAAGTTACCCCGAAAGTACTCACCAAAATTCTAATATTGCCTATGTTCAAGACCGTCTAAACAAGGTTTCAGTAACAACATTCATTCATTCGAGTATTTATATAGCACCTCTTCAATGAGTCTACTCAGAGGCGCTCCCGACTCTAGCACTGCCATATAGGACAGTTTTCATATGTTATGTGAGCATAAAAATATGCAGAAATTGTGTGCTGGAGATAACAAAAACAGAGACATTCTAGATATCTTAATAAGTGCAGGAGATGTAGGCCTGTGTATTTTTGTATACGAGTCGACCCAGCTTCTAAACACGCACATGTGGATGCGATCGTCATGTAATTATGTATCAATGTCCGACCTAATACACTCACTATCGGACTCCTGTGATTAAACTGACATGTTCTCTTCATCATAAGGATTAATAGTTTCGTTGGGAGACGACCATTCGCTCACAAATCGGCGAATTTCATCAACTAGAGCAAGAGATATACGATAAAAACTTTATATCTCGTCTTCTTCTGGTTCTCTGCCTTCAGGCAGGTTCCAACATCCGACGTCGCCAATTCTCTCGATTTTGAGCCTCTTCTTTAAGTCTTTTGTATCCTTCCTTCATCATCCAATCCAGCATCGTCTGTCTTGGTCTTCCCCTTGTCCTTCTCCCCTCCATTCTTCCCTCGATGACATTTCTTAGGAGAGAGTCCCCTCGCAGCGTGTGCCCGATCCATTTCCCCTGCCTCCTTCTTAATGTGTGTATGAAGGACCTTTCTTCTCCAATCCTTCCCAACACTTCTTCATTTCTTTTATGTTCTGTCCAGCTGATCTTCTCCATTCCTCTCCAAATCCACATCTCGAACGCCTGCAGTTTCTTGATGTCCTCTTTCCTCATGGTCCACGTCTCTGATTCGTACAACACCACACTCCAGACCAGTGTCTTTACCATTCTTTTCTTCAGAGTCCTGTTCATTTTTCCTCTCAATAGCTCTTTCCTTTCTGTGAATGCCTCTTTACCTAGTGCTATTCTTCTTCTAATTTCTTTATGGCATTTGACATCTGTCGTATATGCTACCTGCTTCCAGGTAGCAGAATTCTTTTACTTGCTCTATTTCCTCTTCACCAATTTTTATTTTGACTACAATTTCTTTTCCTTTACTTATTCTCATTACCTTCGTCTTTTTGATGTTGATTTTTTTTTCATATACCGTATTCGATTGATGTTGCGTTTAATCTGTAGGCCTCTCTGACCTCCCGCCATCATCGCCTGGTCATCTGCGAACCTGAGAGCCCTTATCAGTCGACCACCAACCTTGATCCCCTCCTCCATGTCTTCCAGTGCTTCTCTAATAAGCTCTTATATATAAATATTGAAGAGTAACGGTGATAACGGACATCCTTGCCACACTCCTCTGCCCAGTTTCCCTGGTTCCGAATACTCCATCTATTCTTATTCGCACCTTTTGTCCCATACACAGGTTTCCTATCAGTCGTCTATCTCTCCAGTCTACTCCCATCTTTCTCAGTGCCTGTATCAGCCTTCTCCAGTCGACTCTATCGAATGCTTTTTCGTAGTCCACAAAACATATATACACATCTTGTCCATTATGGCAGCTCCTCTCTGTTAGTACCCTTAATGTATCCTGTGTGCTTTATAAAAACATTTATTAACTAGTCACCGAAACCTAATTTAGATCGGATTTAGCCAATTGCTGTCTATGGTTTTTTTAAAGACTGTAATCCCGTCGCCTTGGTGTCGACAGGAATTTTTGCAATAAACGAATATTGATTGATTGATTGATTGATTGATTGATTGATTGATTGAT
Source organism: Allolobophora icterica (assembly GCA_963556255.1). Taxonomy (NCBI): domain Eukaryota; kingdom Metazoa; phylum Annelida; class Clitellata; order Crassiclitellata; family Lumbricidae; genus Allolobophora; species Allolobophora icterica. The sequence continues at coordinate 12,216,769 of OY744617.1, read as the reverse complement.
TGATTGATTGATTGATTGATTGATTGATTGATTGATTGACGAGTAAACAAAGCCGCGCCATCTTGGCTCATTTAAATAACCATTAATAGCTAGGCGTGGCGTCACTCGCAACTACCTCTCATACATTACGGTCACTAGCGTGATTTAATTGGCCGTTTGATTGGTTGTTTTTAATATACTGGGTTTTTTAAGGGAATTCCATGACGTAATCTAGCTCTAAATATACCAAATGACCTGAATGACGCCATTATTCTAAAATTATACTGACCTTGCTTGCATAGCAGTGCTAAAGTTCACAAAGAACAAATAGTCGACCTTGTAACTCAATCAGATAACCAACAAAGCCACTACTGATGGGCTTTCACACATCAAGGTACATCATGAAGGATCACGTAACCAAAAGCAACTCGAGCTAGACGATTGCTTAACTTCTCCGTGCTTGCCATCGTTATATCCACAGCATCAAACCATCAAAGCAATGTGCTACCCATGTATAACGATCACAGTTCGCGTATTACCTCAGAATACGGCTATCCGTTTGGCTTGTAAAAGTCGACTTCTCAGCCGAGATAATAATAGTCAGACCTCGTTAGCATGTTTGCCAGAATACAAGCCTGCACAGCAGTGTGCAAACGTAGCCTAGGCCTACATACCTATCGACGAAAAAACAGCAACCGCCCTGCTATCGATTAATCGTCCTTGTGTACGCTTGGCCTGGTTAGCTACCAAGGCCACAGCTGTAGCGTAGGCATAGACTACGTGTGCTCAGGGCTCAAGGCGCATACAGGCGTCAGGATTCTGCTCCTATGCAGGTCGATTTGTATGCCCGAGTAAAACTGCACATAACGTACAAATGTACAAAACGAACCGCTTACGAAACGTAGTCCCCGGCGCCACCGCTATCCGCCATCCGCTGCCGCCGCTAAGCCCTCAAGTCGAAGCTAGTCGCTAAGCTATCGACTGCTAGCGACTTCGTTCACGTTAATATTTTGCTTATTGCTTTAATCGCGATCGCCGAGTTTCAACCACATTTCCCTAATAAACCCACAAACCGGCGCCCATGTGAGGTTCTTTTAGGGCGCTGTACTAGTTTAGAAGTAGCTGCAATGCTGCATACAAAGCCCACTCTATTCTTCACGCATTTCTTTCAAAGAACCCAAAGGTTCTCAAAAGGGTCGTCGACGTCGTTGCTAAGTTCGACCAATTTTTGAATACTGAGACCGGCATAGTCAACGCACACTGCAGCTAACATCAGAATAGTTGAAGCGGTTCAACGTCTCTTTGCTAAACGCATTGCTGGATTAACCAATATGACCTACACACAACGTTGGCGTTGTCTTTATCTAGAATCTCTCAGCAAGGGACCTAAACTTGACCTTATCAAATGCTACAAAATTACACAAGGCGTCCTGGAGGCTGAGAACTCATGCACTCTCAATACGAAGGCACTCGATCATGGACACGCCTACAAACTTTGTAAACCTCACGAACGTATTGATTCCCGTAGTCCGTAGATATTTCTTTCCTAGTAGTACTGTAAATATTAGGAATGAACTCCCTCCAAATGTGGCTGAAATCACACCACTAGGTGCATGCATTCCAGACAGGAATTTGTGTTTTGACATATATCTCCAGTTAAACATTGACAGCTAAGAACCATAATTGTATATGCCTATCTATGGTCTTTGCTCGCGTTTCATTATAGTCTAACGTGTAGATTAGCTAATTATGCAAAATTTGCTTTTATTTTGTCACTACTTGTTTTTAATTCCTTCTGGTATAACCACATGCATTGTATAATATTTAAATAAATTCATCAATTTATGAGCGAAATTTCTATTCAAGTCTAACACATTTTCAGTTTATCAACAAACAATTTGAAAGAGGTCTTCAAGTATCGGTAGCCTAAGAATGCCTGCCTCTGGCACCTCATTCGACTCACGCATGGACTTTCAAAATCTGAAGGGATCAAAAGACGATTGGATCTAGAGTGGTTTAGAAGAGGACAGTTTTTCAGGGATATATACATGGCTTCGATGTATATATCCCTGAAAAACTGTCCTCTTCTAAACCACTCTAGATCCAATCGTCTTTTGATCCCTTCAGATTTTGAAAGTCCATGCGTGAGTCATATTTTAATGGGTTTAATACTAATATTTAATCTCTTCAACTCGCTAAGCTACTGCCTCCTTCTTAATGTGTGTATGAAGGACCTTTCTTCTCGGGATTTTGTCACTAAATAATAGGAAGCATTAACCTGTTGCATATTCTCTCGCAAGTTCCTTATGCTTAGTCACTAAATAATAGGAAGCATTAACCTGTTGCATATTCTCTCGCAAGTTCCTTTTGCTTAGTCAACAGAATGTTCCTAAAAAGCAACATGGCCAAATAGTTGAAAAATCTTTCGCATCCCGGCATCCATCTAATTAAAAGGACCGTAAACTTGAACCACGACACACGAAGCCTATCAGTCCACGAAAGTTTCAAGCCTGGCAAGGAGAGTCCAGCAACCCTTAGGCTAAAAGCAATGACCGATTCTTTTGTGAACATTTGAAACTTGAATAGGGTATTTAACCCCTTAGTGTAGGCATTAACCAAAGTCTCGCACTCAGGTGGTGGATCCAGAAGACCGCGATACACGATCTGGAGTTCAACCTCCTTACATAATCTGTAAGCTTCGTCGTAACTTCCAGAACAAACGTTGAACTCGTCTTTTATTCCCAGAATATATCCCATTCCACGCCAGAAAAACACATAATCTTCCAATTCTTGTTTTGTGCACTTAATGCCGAAACTTGACGGATACATAACGACAACGGCCATGAACCCAGATTGCACAAGAGCCATATCGTATTGCGATACATATCTTTTTGATGGGTCCTGAGACTCCATGGCTTTTCTCACAGTGTTGTGCATATTTCGAACCGTCTGTGTTGACTTGTGAGCCTGAGTGTTCTCGTCCCAGACATCTTCTATATGCCACAAAACAAGATGAGAGTAAGTTTTCATATAGCGCAAGAACGCTTTCGGTGCAGTATCTGACTTCTTGGTAAAGGCGAGGGGCTGGGCGAGGTTTGAAATTCCGAATCCGACGGTAAGAGAACAGTGCAGAGCGAAAACAGCTGCAGCGATGTGACGCTGGAAAAACTGTTGTCCTCGTCTGAATCTTTCTAGATCCATCCAATCTGGAAGCGTCTTTGGATCATTTCCACAGTCACCGTTGAGAGTGCTTCCTTTCTTCAGTCTTTCAATATTCATTGTATCTCGGCTTCAAGCTGCAGATACGAACAATTGCTGACAAGCTTCGCAATCGAATATCGAGGTTTTAGTTATTTTGAAACAAATTCCTGCTAAATTGAGCGTCTTTTTTATTACAGTGTTTAACCTCCAAGATCTGCGTGCAGCTGTAGCAAACACTTAATGTAAACCAACGTTTGGGCACTCGCCTTTAAAACCAAGGTAGGTTAATAGGACGTCCAGGCTAGATATCGACATAGCTACAGAGATAATATGCTTTAAAAATGGCCTACGTTAACCTCTGTTATCAAGATTAATTGCATCGGAAAAGTTAATCTCTAACTACAGTCAGGTTCAAGTAGGCATAGTCATAGCTTCGGTTCAAATTTCGTTGCGTGTGGTTTAAGAATTCGAAGTCTTTTTGATTAAACGTCAATCAACTTCGACGAGATGAATATCTTAGCATACCGAGTTTTTGACTCCATTAAGAAGTGTCGCATAAATTACTGAACACTCAAAAACTATTCTCAATTGTAGATTCGGGTCAATATCGTAAGCGTATAGCTTATGTTAAAGCTTAGTCTTTTTCTGACAATCACGATGTTATAGAGTGATCATGCATTGTGCACGTACAGAGATGTCTCGGCACTACATGCACATACACCACTTGTGCACTTGCAGTTAATTGTTGAGCCCAATGGAGGATTGTCTTCTTTTTTGAACGATGTGCGCATGTATATGTGCCTGGGCCAAGATGTGGCTCTTGATATCATTTAAACTTTAGTATTATAAGGAACGCACCTAATAGACGCTGATATCATTACGCTAGGGCTAAGCTGTGTATACCTTACGCTGCCTAAGCTCGTAACTTTTGCTTTGTCTTACTGTAACCAATGTAGGGCCTATTATTTGTGAGGTTTCGAGCCCTACGTTATTCAAGTGCGAGACAATAGCCAAAGACGAAGGTCTATAATAGCTTTCAAAGTTACTGAACTCTATAAGACGAAAGTCCACCGATAGGTTAACTGGTATATTTGCATCATCAAAATTGGGTGAACACATTTCTCTAAACATCCCGTTGATTGTGTAGAAGCTATCAACTGAGAGAAACAGTGTCGATCCAACAACCTTTCACAATCTTGTCTTTTGGTTTTACACTTGAATGAATTTGCACGGGCTTTATGGTTGAGATTTTATAGAACAGATCTGATTCGCATTCCAGATGCAGACGGTCGCCCATTCATTTGAACCCTCGAGCCCTCCCTGTGGCGATAACCGTGTGGGGATTTTTAACAAGTTCTTGACGCACAACTCATCAGTACAAATGCAGATGCACTGTCATTTTAAAGGGTGGCGCTTAATAAATGCATAAAGAAGACTGAATTGTACCATTGTCTCAGTGGATTACGTGGGCGATTTTCGATACCGTAACGCATAGCCGTTTGCACAGTGTGTTCCGGTTTCCGGTTTCGAGAGAGAGGTCGCATTTTGCAGATAAGTGGACATTTTTGTCTAATTTGCCTAAATTTGTGATTTTGTGACAGAAATTGTTTTGGTAGATCGTGCATAATTCTTTGTGCAAGGAGCGTTAGTGACTTGAAGCTAGATTGAAGTAGATTGAAGTAGATTGAAGTAGATTTAGATTTAGAATAGAAAGGCGTTAGCGTGTTGCGTTAGATCAAGGGAACGATAACAGAGGGCAGTCGAGTAGAAGCATATATTAAATAGCTTTAGCATAACAGAGTGAGTAAGCGAGTATTTCGACCTGAAGATACAAAAAGAAAATGTCTCTGAAGAAAAGCGACATCATTGTGTGCACATGTTGTGGCATGTACGGAGCGAAAGATAGTTTTGGGGATGAGACCGGCGCCACGTGCATGCAGTGCACGCGAGTGTTTTGCTTAGAGATAAGTTTGGAGGAAGTGAAGGAAAGTCTAGAGGAAGAAAAGAAAAGGTCGGAGGCAGATAGGAAATGTTTGGAGGTTTTGCTGCAGCGCCTCACGGCTTTGGAGCAGACTAGGAAACCTGAAGAGGATTCAATGGGAAAAGGTAGCGATGAAAAAGAGAGCGTCGATATGGTGCAGGACCCAAAGGTTAGGCCGGCAGAGAAACCAAAGGACAGGCCATCTGAGCAGCTGAAGCAGCAAAAATCAGCCAAGAGCGCACCCAGGCAAAGGCAACGGAAGGTGGTTTTGGTGGGAGATTCCCTAGTAAGGCATGTTGGAAAGAATTTGCAGATGCAGCGTGCAGGGTTTAGATCCATCTGCAAGCCAGGGGCTCGAATAGAGCAAATGCTCCCAGAAATCAAGCAGAAGGCAGAGCTGGAGGATACGGTTATAGTGCAAGTTGGCACAAATAACCTCCGAATGGAAGAAAAAGAAGAAATTTTGAGCAGCTATGAAGCAATGATGAAAGGGTTGAAGGAGGACCGACAAGGGGAAGTTGTTGTCATGGGTATTTTGCCTAGGCAGGATATCAGTGATGCCCTAGAAGAGAAGAGAGTAGAAATCAATACAAGGCTGAAGGAGATGTGCAAGCAGGAGGAGGTTAGATATTGGGAGGTTGACTTCAACCCATGGAAAGGTGGGTACTTGGGGGGAGATGGTCTGCATCTGAATGCTCGAGGTGCAGACATGGTTGCGAGGCAAGTCTTTGGGATGATGAAGACTTTAAACTTGGTGGGAAGACAGTTAGTGCAGTAAATGGACTCGCTAACTGTCAAACAAATAAAGATAAAAAGCTACAAAAAACAGAAGCCAGCAGTAGTGAAGATAGGAGATGCAAGGAAATGGGAAGTAGTAGAATTTTAAAATGTATGTTTGCAAATGTGAGGAGTATAGTAAGTATTACAAAGAGAGCAGAATTGGAATTGTATGCAGAAAAGGAATCACCAGACATAATTGGAATAGCAGAGTCATGGACAAAACCGGAGATCATGGACAGTGAATTAGCTTTAGATGGATACCAATTATTTAGAATGGATCGTGTTAACCAGAAACCAGTTGGGCATGGGGCTGGAGGGGTTTTGCTGTATGTTAAGAGCAGCATTAATGCAGTAGAGAGAGGTGATATGAAGAACGAGACCTTCAAAGAAAGTGTCTGGTGTGAAATTCAATTTAAAAAATCTAAGATGCTTGTAGGAGTTTGCTATAGGGTACCAGATGCCAATGAAGAAGATTACCAAGGATTATGCAAACTACTAGAAATGGCCAATAAGGAAACGTCCTTGATTATGGGGGACTTCAACTACCATATTGATTGGGAAAAAATGGAAGGGGAGAGAGAAAAAGATAAGATTTTCATGGATTTTGTTAATGCCAGCTTTATGCAGCAGCATGTCATGGAGCCAACGAGGGGAGACAACATTTTGGACTTAGTGCTAACATCGGATGAAAATATGGTTGAGAATGTGAGTGTGGGGGAGCATTTTAGTACTAGTGATCATCAGGTTGTGAGATGGGAATTAGTAATGGAGCAGACCCAAGAAGTAAATGCCTATGTGACAAGACCCAACTTCTTTAAGGCAGACTATGAATTAGTTAGGAAGATGCTGAAGGAAAGGGATTTGGTAAGTGAAATAAAGGGCATGGGAGTGAATGATGCTTGGGAGAAGTTCAGAGAACGTATGAGGGAGATTATCGAAGAAAACATACCGAAGCACAAAAGAACCAATAAGAAGAGGCCTTGGATAACACGTGAGGTTCAAAGAAAGAGAAGGGCAAAGCACAAAGCATGGAAGAATTTACAGAAGTTGAAGAAGGAAACAAAGAAGGGACTGGATTTGGATCAAGAGAGTGTTGCCAGACTTGAGAAGTTAAGAAACAAGTATGTGAATAAAAGAAACAGCTGCAATAATGCAAACAAGAAAGCAATACAAAACTTTGAACAGAAGTTATCGAGGAATGTAAAGGAGGATAGTAAGAGTTTCTACAACTATGTCAGAAGTAAGCAGAAGAGGAAAGACAGAATTGGGCCATTGAAAAAAGAAGAAGGAATGGGAGAAGTTATAGTGGATGATGTGGAAGCTGCTGAAGTACTCAATAAATATTTCAGCTCAGTGTTTACTTTAGAAGAATTAGGAAATGTACCTGAGCCCAAACAAATATTTGTAGATTGTGGCGAGAAGGGATTAACACAGGTACTGTTTACTAAGGAAAATGTGGTGGAGCAACTGAAAAGACTTAAAACCGACAAGAGTCCGGGCATAGATGAACTCCATCCAAAATTTTTACATGAAGTGAGGGAGGAAATTGGAGAGGCATTAGCCCAGATCTTCAATAAATCAATGCAGACTGGAGAGGTACCACGGGAATGGAAGGATGCACTCATAGTGCCACTGTTTAAAAAGGGAAATAGAAGTGAACCAGGTAACTACAGACCAGTCAGTTTAACCAGTGTGGTGTGCAAGGTCATGGAAAGAATTATCAAGGATAACATAGTGAAACATTTGAATGAGCATGATATTATAAAGGGCAGTCAACATGGATTTACCAAAGGCCGTTCGTGTTTGACAAATCTGTTGGAGTTCTTTGACGAGGTCTATGAGAGGATTGACGAGGGAAAACCTGTAGATGTAATTTACTTAGATTTTGCCAAAGCATTTGACAAAGTACCTCATGTAAGGCTGGCCAAAAAGTTACAAGCAGGTGGGATTAGAGGGCAGGTACTAAGATGGATTCAAAGCTGGTTATCAGGTAGAAGACAAAAGGTGGGCATAGGTGATAAACATTCTGGCTGGACGACAGTGCTAAGTGGAGTGCCACAAGGATCAGTGCTTGGGCCACTGCTTTTCGTACTTTTTATTAATGACATAGACGATGGGATTTTATCTAAAATCTCTAAGTTTGCGGATGATACAAAACTATGTAGAACAGTGGATGATGAAGAAGAAGCAGAGATACTGCGGGAAGATCTAAGAAGAATGTTCAGATGGTCACAAGACTGGCAAATGCTCTTCAATTTGGAAAAGTGCTCAGTGATGCATATGGGGAGGAGAAACAACGAGTTTTCATATGAAATGGGGGGCACGGAGTTGAAAGTGAGTGATGAAGAAAGGGACTTGGGAGTGATTATGCACAAGAGTGCAAAACCTTCAAGGCAATGTGCTGAAGCAGCAAAAAAGGCTAATTCAACTTTAGGTATGATAAAAAGGACAATAGTCACCAGAGACAAAGATATAATAATAAGGTTGTACAAATCACTGGTTAGGCCACAGTTGGAATACTGCATCCAGGTATGGAATCCATACCTGAAACAGGACATGGAAAAACTGGAGAAAGTACAAAGAAGAGCTACGAAAATGATTTGGGGCTACAAGGATCTGAGCTATGAAGAAAGGTTGAAAAGGTGTGGACTAACAACATTGGAGAAAAGGAGGAGCAGAGGAGATCTGATTGAAGCTTATAAGATTATCACTGGAAAGGAAGCACTGCAGTGGGAGAGGTTCTTTGAATTAGCACCGAACAGGGCAACTCGGGGACACAGGTATAAATTATTTAAGAGGCCGAAGGGAACATTAGGGCAGAAATTCTTTAGTGCAAGAGTTGTAGACCTGTGGAATGGTTTGGACGATAGTACTGTCTCAGTGGACACTATAACAGCTTTTAAGAAGAAGCTAGGAAAATTGGGCTATTAAGAGTTCGAGGTAAATTTGCAGTGGTTCTAACACAGACTACACGTCTTCTGAACCACTTAAAACCCTTGTTATGTTATGTTATGTTATGTTAATAGGTATAGACCTAATTGGAGCTGCAAAAATCTGTAAGATCTTCTTGGACCAACATCATAGTTGGCAATAATTATTAATAGGTGTAACAATTGCTACTTATGCTATAGGCCTACTTCCATGAATAGACGCTTTAAAATTGACATGTAAGGCCTGCTTGCAGATAAGACGATTCACGACTGCTGATCTGTAGTAAAAAATCAGTCTGTTGGCACTGTCAGACGAGGACGATTTTCTGATCAGATCGTCAGATGAATGCTAGAGCAGTGTGGCCATAGAACTCGTGGACAAAGAATTGTTTCTGTAGCATATTATGTTCATTCTGAACAAAATTGAAGTAGCATTACACAACGATGGCTGCTAATAAAGAACGCAGTCACTGAAGCCTACAACTAGACATTTGCATGTAGGTCTACGACTGCAAATGTGTGCATTTGGTTACCAGGCACTACTGTTACTTTTCTTTCCTGTAGAGTTTGTCTAGTTTTTATGTGCGGAATAGTGCATGCACAGCGATGGATCGGCGCTTCACCATCGAGTCCACAGGTTGGCGTGCAACCGAGAGTTCTTCATTGAGCCCAACGGAATGTTATCCTCTAGTTTGATTTTGGTGCTTGTTGTATAGTCTATGTCTCCTGGACCAAGGTATGGTTATTGATGATATCTTTAATAAAGTAGGCCTACTGTAAATGAAAACGCATAATAAAGGCTTATATGGTTACTCTATGGTTAAGATGCATACCTTACATTGCCTTCTTACCTCATAACCCTGTATTTCTTACTATCACCATTTTGCGCAGGAAAGGCTTTTCGCTAGTTGCTGTTTAACGGATTATTAACCTCGTATATATGCGTTTCAGCTAAAACATCCTTGAATTCCAAGACTGGACCATTAGGCAACGAGGACGCGAAATATTTTACGTTTGTGTTGGTAAAAAAGACGAAGGTTGATTTCTTCAGGCATGGACTTATTATTAAGATGTGCGAAATAATCGGAAAACTTGCTGCGGGATTTGCAGAACATCTACCCGAACTCCATCAACAGAGTTAGCAAGTAGGCCTACAGAATCTTTGGTGTTAACAGGGTAAAATTGAATTATATGGAAGAAGGCCTTCTACAAAACCACGACATGATCTCGCTTTGTGCCTGTCTATTTGTCCATTCAACACACAAACTCTGGATAGAACATTCATATTCCAACATCAACGTCATACGCAGAACATATGCAGCCCATAGGACAATATTCCAATGTGGGCTTTATACGTCGTGTATATGGGATTTCAGGTCTAGGTAATAAGAGTTGTGTACTTTGCCATGATTATTGGCCCTCCAGGGGCCTGGAAAAGACAGGTTGGACGACCGAGACATACATGAACCCGGACGGTTGACGCTGACCTGCGGCCGCTGGGCTTTGGACTGAATACTGCCTGGAGTCGTGCGCAGAATCGTAGTGGTTGGCGGAGAACTGTGGAAACGGCTACGCTCCGGAGAGGGGCTTGACATTGATGATGATGATGATGATGATGATGATGATGATGATGATGATGATGGTGATGGTGATGGTGATGGTGATGGTGATGGTGATGGTGATGGTGATGGTGATGGTGATGGTGATGGTGATGGTGATGGTGATGGTGGTGATGATGATGATGATGATGATGATGATGATGATGATGATGATGATGATGGTGGTGTACTTTGCGGCTTGTAGTAAGGCATTAATAAATCAGAAATTATTAACTAATAAGAGCTGTCAGGCTAATAGTTCCCCCAAATATACAGTTAAATTTATGTCAAAGATGTTATGCAGTGCAAATGTTCAAGCCGATACTCAATACCATCTTGTACATATTTTCACATAACCTAGACGCGTAGGCCTAGATTATGTAACACTATCCTGTAAGTCGTGAAACTGCTTATATGTAGTATTACTTCACACAGTATTGTATTGTATTGTATTCGGATATTTATAAAGCGCTTCTAGCGGGAGGGCCATTCAGAAGCGCTCCCAGTGCGAGAGACCCCGAGAGAAAAAGGAAGTTTTAAGAAAGGTGAGATAATAGAAGAACAGTAGGCCTATAGCAGGGATGGCGAACCTATGGCACGCGTGCCCAACCTGGCACGCCAACAGATTTTGCTTGGCACGCCACCTGAACTCTGAACTTTAGTTTTTTCATACCTTTTTATATTTCTTTATTTCTTACATTCAGCAATTTCTTTCCTGCTTCATTGTCATATAAAATTATAGTAAATATAAATAAATCGCATTATTAAGTAGCCACGTCCAAAACTTATCCAATGACTTTTCAGTATTAGATATCACTTTTTTCAGTACTTCATTCCGTGTTCATTGGTTCAATAAAATTTCTGGCACGCGAAATTTTCCACTTTCTCTAAGAACTATTTTCTGGCACGGAAAGGTTCGCCATGCCTGGCCTATAGATATGAGTCGACTAGTAATTAAACTACTATATAAGTAGTTAAAAAGCAAATTTACTACTTTAAAATGTGTTGGCAATAACTAGTAGTTAAAGCACAAAATTTTACTTCGTAGTTAAATAATTTTAACTACTTTTTTTAGCAAAAGAGTAATTAATACAGACACAGTGTCCTTGGCATGTGACAGGCAGATAACAGTTTTAGAATGTTTTCTCACTGTTTTGTAAACATCACACAGTTTCACAAAAGCATACATAAATACCGAACATTACTTAAAACTGTCGCATTAGGCCTACACTTGTATCTATAGGCTAATTCAGCAACGCATTTCCAAGAAAACGTCAACGTAGTGTAACGTACTCCCTATGTAAAACACTTTAACAGTAGTTTGTGTCCTTCAGTGTTTCCACCTGTATATACCTAATAAAGTGAATAGAATCACTTTCAGTGAAGCAAAATGTTCAGGCAGATGTACTGGAAAATGAGAAGTAACGAATACATGAAAATACATGCAAGCTTTCCAACAAATTTTTAAACTTGTTTCAGTAATTAGGTCGCAATTTTAGCACACGAGAGTCGCAACAAGTTAAAGCAATGCATTCCAGGATGATACAAGAAGCAATTCGTGTCACATATAACGCACATAATTGCAGCGAGAGCTAAGCTGACCATCCAACAAATCAAGTAATGCAACGCACAAAAAACAACAGTACTATTTAGCACAGTTCGAAAGAAACGCAATTGGCAGAGTGAAGTACAGAATTCTGAATAGAAGTGTCTGAAAAGATACTAAATGCACAAGCTACCAATATAATAAGACCTTGTAAACGGTATTAACGCAAAATCTATGCAGACATATAATCATAAAGTAACGCAAAAATAATTATGCTAGAAAAGCTAAGCAGAAAGCTGTTTCTATGCTGTGTGTATCATTGCAATGATGGTTATATTGCTGATGATCATGACGATAGGCCTACTGATGACAGTGCAATCATCTCGAGTTAGTTGTAGCGCAATCATTTGATGACTTTTTGAAAGCTAAAGCAAATCCCAGTTGTGGACGATTTAAACTGAAATATTCGCTTGGCAAATCTATTCAGTTGCTTCGCTGTGTGGCGTTGCCACACTTATTTGTAGAAAACTACATAGATTGGGATGCATTAGCCAAAACTGTTTCACTTTCTCTTGCAAATTCCTTAAGCTGCGACAAAATAACGATCCCGAAAAGCCACATTGCCAACAAGTTGAATAATCTTTCAAATCCTGGAACCCATCGGATGAAAAGTAAGAACACACGAATCAACCAAACACGCAGCCAATCAGTCCACGAAAGCTTCGAGTTCGGCAATGGGAGTCTACTGATCCTGAAGGTAAAAGCGATGATCGATTCTCTTGTGAACAATTTAAAGTTGAGTAGACTATTCACACCATTGATGTAAGCATTTGACAAAGTCTCGAAGTGTTTCGGTGGGTTCATAATACCGGGATACACGATTTCATGTTCGATCTCCTTACCCACTCTGTAAAAGTCGCTATAATTTCCCGAACAAAGATTGAACTGGTCTTTTATTCCCAGCAGATATCCAATTCCACGCCAGAAAAACACATAATCTTCCAATTCTTGCTTTGTGCATTTAATGCCGAAACTCGAGGGATACATACCGACAAATGCCATGAAGCCAGCCTGCACAATAGCCAAATCGTATTGCGATATAAAGTATTGTGACGGGGTTCGAAGCCCCATGGCTTTTCTCACAGTACTGTGCATATTTCGAACCGTCTGTGTTGACTTGTGACCCTGAGTCTTCTCGTCCCAGACATCATCCAAGTGCCACACAACAACATGAACGAAGGTTTTTATATAGCGCAAGAGCGCTTTCGGTGCTGTATCTGAATTCTTGGTATAAGCGAGAGCTTGGTCGATGTTTGAGAGTCCGAAGAGAACAGTCAGAGAACAGTGCAGAGCGAGACAAGTTGCAGCGACGTGACGCTGGAAAAACTGTTGTCCTCGTCTGAATCTTTCCAGATCCATCCAATCTGGAAGCTTCGTTGGATCATTTCCAGAGTCACCATCGATGACGTTTCCTCTCTTCAGCGTTTCAAAATTCATGGTGACGCGGTTTCAAACTGGATCTGATCGTCTGCTGACACACTTCACAATCGGATGCAAGTTTTCTAGGATATTCGATATAAATGTCTGCTAAAATAAAGCATCTATTCAATATTTTAACCTGCTTAGTCACTCGAATTTTAAGATATGCTTAGAGTTGTGAGCTTACAATTCTGACAAACACTCCTAATAAACCAACGTTTCGACGCTCGCTTTAAAGAAAACCAGATAGGCTAACAGGGCGTACCGTCTATATAAATCGTTAAATGGACAAAGATAACTGTAGGCTAAAAATATGGCTTAGAATAACCAGGATGGCCGAAGAGCGCCTGCCTTGGTTATCGGATACAAGAGATATGTGAGAGAAGATATGCGATAAAATGGCATGCGAATCAAGGACATTATGACTAAATGGCATGTGAGACACAAGACGAAGTGACTACAGGCATTGTTATAATTATTTTCTATAGTTTTTGAATGTGTAACTTACTTGTGTTAAAATTGGGGCTCATAGAAGTTACTAATTACAATTACAATTGTCCTCATTCTCTTGTACATTCACGCTGTAGATAGCCTAGTGTTTTTCATTTTGATCTCTTTGTTATGTTTAGTCTATTTTTCGAATTGTGGTTTTTTTAAGATCGCAGGAACCATTAATAGTCGACACGTTAGACACTGATAACTCCATCACATGTAAATTCACCATGCTATCTCCTTCCTCGTTGTTCCCATCCTATCAGCATATTAATAGGTCAAGTCTGCGCTCAAAATATCGCTGGATTTCAACCACTATTGTATATACCATTGCACTATCAGAGTGTGCTAACATGTATATGTATCTGTATATGTATATGTATATGTATAATATTTGTATATATACGTATATATAATATATATATATATGTTTATGTGCAAATATTATTTATGGAAGTGGTTTAAATACGCTAACTTCTGGTCTCATACAGTGGCGGCGCCAGACATTTTTTGTAACTAGGGTATAGCCAGGGCAGTCATACAAGTAACTAGTGCAGAGGGCGATTTTTAGAGAGCGCGCTTGCCAAATATCTCCCCCAGCACTATTATATTCGTCTATAGTCAGAAGGTCAGATGGGCGAAGCCCCCGGACGCTGAACGCTTTTTGACATCTGTATAGCAAATTTTAACATTTCAGTGAATTAAGTGAATTTATATCAGGATATAACAAATATACGCCCGAACAAATTCTGGACAGCCAGGACAGGGCAAAAATTCTGGCAGGGCATCGACCAGGGCAAAGGCTTTTTTACCAGGGCATTTGCCCTGGCGCGCCCTGGTGTAGCGCCGCCTCTGGTCTCATAGTCGCTCTCCGTAAGCCTATACTTGGATATCGAACACACTCCAAAATAACCCCTAACTGCACACACCCCGGTCGGCGGTGCCTCGCCATAATTATATGTCACTTGACGCTATTATTTTGTCAATGTCATGCTGAGTACTGATGATCCGGTTTCTTCATCACAGTGTACAGTGACCGACATTCCAATCTGGGATCGGCGTGGAGCCCATATGGGTCTACCTAATTCAGGGTGGTTAGCAAGCAAGCAAACTAGGTGTCAGAATAACCTAGTTTAAATGTTTGAAATAATTTATATTTTTTACTTTGCATATTGAAATTTAATTCAGGGACAACTGGATTACCGCAATTTTTGGGCCCCCATGAAAGAGAGTATTTGTGGACAGTAACAACTGCATTTCCTCCAGCTTCGTGTGTGTGTGTGTGTGTGTGTGTGTGTGTGTGTGTGTGTGTGTGTGTGTGTGTGTGTGTGTGTGTATGTATGTGTGTGTGTGTATGTATGTGTGTGTGTGTGTGTGTGTGGATTTTATACTAAAGGGCATTACAAGAAACGCCATGAAAGAACAAATACTCATTTAGAAGTTTGGCATCGGGCATTTCAAACCCGATTTGATAATTGGCATAGACCTGGCAATGTTTAAATTCCTCAAGGCTCGCCAGGTGAAGAAAGAGTTCAGAAAGCACCAGTAATGTTGGAGGTCAGACATAAAGTGAGATGTCGAAAACAGGACAGAGGGAACTCTCAGCTTGTGAATATTGCAAAGATTACTCTGAGAACAATTTTATCGAAGAAAATGTTTCCCACAGAATTGAGGCAACTGAATAACTTTGATTGCAATCACAATCAGCTTTTAATTTGATTTTAAATAGATGTTTGAAATTATTTACATGACCTTTGTTGCACTTGCTGTTGTGTCCACTAGTCCTCGAAACCGCCGCCGCAGCTAAGCTCTCATGTCGAAACCAGTCGCTAAGGGGGCTATGCTATCGACTGCTAGCGACTTCGTTCACGCTTATATTTTAAAGGCTTATTGCTTTTTTCGCGTTCTCCAACTTTCGATTCTTGACGAAGACATCAGCAGAAGACAGGAGCAACACTTGCTAATAAGGTATACGAGTCACGGTGCAACAAACTAACGGTCTAACAATCAGTCGATGTCAGATCACCAGTTCTTTACTTGTTACCACACCCAGCGGTTTCTGTAACTCTGCATGGCGTCAGGCAATCGTTTTAATCGAAAATGGTGTATGTTCGTTGTAAGGCAAATGTAGCGTTGAAAATACGTTGGCTTCATTTAACGTCTACGACCAGTCGACTAAGTCGCTTACCCATCAAGTCAGTCGGTAATTTTTTAGCGACTGACTCCGGGGACTAGTGTCCACATACCAGTGTGTTTAATGTGTTTTGGTCCCACGCGCTTTTATGTCAGTTGCTTATGCTTTTGTGTCACATTCTCCTTTGTTACACCCTTCTGTTGCTTGATCTTTCGTCACCAAACGCATTGATTTTACAGTTCGCAGTAGGCCTGTGAATGAAGAATTTGCCTATCTAGTCACTATTTATTGCATCTTGTAATCAAACATGAATTTTAAGTCTTTTCGCAGTACAACAATAATTTTTGAGGGCTAAGGAGCAACGGCCCATGAAAATCACTCTATAATAAACTTATATAGCGCCCCTCAAAAAGAAATCTACTCAGTGGCGCTCCCGACCCAGGCCCGGTCAAAAAAGAAAGGTTTTAAGAAGGCCATAGAAAGTACCTGAGAGGTTCCTAGGGAGGAAGCGAAGCGAAAGAGGGAGGTCATTCCAGACGGTAGGACCCACCACGGAGAATGCTCTACGCAGCGCCATAGCAGTACGAGCATAGGGTACAACAAAATCACAAAGAGAGGCCGAGCACAAGGCACGGCGCCCCGTACAAGCGGAAGTTAAAATAAGAGCTCGCAGAGGTAGGCCTGGGCCCACCCTATGACACGATGCCAGACTCGCGTCGATGCAGACCTGCGTTTGTTAGAAAGCAATTGAAGGCAACGGCACGTTTCCTCTGAGAGATTTGTATGTTTTGTCCACATGCTAGTTGAAAACTCTAATGATTCTCGTAGTCTAGGATTTACAGCGCACGAACACCGCCTGAGTACAGATCGGCATAGGTGTAATTGGAGATACGAGGGGTACTTGAACCCATAAGTCTTGGACTGGAGGGTACCATCGTACCCCAGTTTCCATGCCCAGAAGAAGCGATACCCATGATTATTTTCTTGGAGAACTTCAGGCCTTCTTTTGAACCGTAAAGACTAAAACAGTTACAACGCATCATCATCATTTTCATTTTTAATATTATTATTGTCATCATCATCATCATCAACAACAACAACATCATCATCAGGCATGGCGCATAGACGGCGTCATTGTAATTATTTAACAATCGCAAAGCAGAAACGATACGAAGTTTGGCACACACCCGTCTTTCTAGACCAAAGATACGCCTCTGCACGTCGGCGTTTTTCATGTGGATGTCTATGGGCCTATGCTTCAGTGTCGTATTGATTAACAGAGCGGGTGTCAGAGGCCCACAATCTTTTTTGGTATTAGTATAATTGCGACTCTCGTTCTTTGTTGACTAATCACGCGTCGTACAAGAATGCTTTTCTTAGTTTTCTATATAAAAATGTAGGCGACGTGTGCTTACGTTTTACTATGGCGACCATTGACCTATATTAACCTATTAAGCCTTAACCTATTCAGTTTTCAGTAAATAGACCGAGTTGTAAAGTAAACTCAACAATTAATAAAGCGCAAAATAAAAGCTTGGCGCTAAGTGTAGGCCTATAGCCTATCGTAAGAGATCATTCAATAGGCTACCATTGTTCGTTTAACATGAGGCCTCATTTTACACCTCAGGTGTATTTGTCTACTCTGCACATCCCTTTACTTCCTGCGAATGTGTACAGTGAAATGTATGTTCAAGCAATATGTGTTTACCGCCCTCTGTTTGTTCTCTGTCAGCATGTGTGGCTCCCAACTGCTTGTGTACGTAGAAGATCGTTCAGCACCGTTAGGCGAATCTTTACACGTCTGATTGCTCGTGGTTCTACCGAGCAATGCAAAACTAGATTGCACGTACGTTAAGCGGCGATTCCATCGTGTGTATTTGACGCGTAAGTCGAATTCTCATTCGCTTTACAAATCTTCATATAAAAGTCATTATTAGGGCAGGTAGAAATTCACGATATCATGGAAGCTGTGAATTCCGTGATTTTCTGCAAATTTATGAAATTAATGCAACAAATTACAATAAATTTAAATAAAGTAATACAGCCACTCGATGTGTAAAATTAAGGACTGCTGGACGATGCATTGAGTTTAAACGTACGTGCATGCCTGTAGGCTAAATGGTAAAAGCTTCGAGAATTGGATAATCCATGGCCTACGTAGCCTCTTTAATTTTCATCGGTGTGGCACCGTAAAACAAATACCCGATTCGAGTCATTTTTCTGTCAAACCACTTCCATACCAAAGAGCTGTATATTCCACAAATATTAACTGAAGTTCATTTCAAAATGATTAAAAAGTTTAAGTGGCAGCCTGGATGGGAAAGTCATGCACATAATTGTTAGACTCTGTGTGTCTACAAAATTTCTGCGCCACTACAGGGCGTCCTCTGACAAAAACACATTTACGCGCGATTGCCCTTTTAAATTCACTAAATATCCAAATATTTACAAATCATCCCTATTGACGCAGATGTTAGATAATTCTCACGGTGGATTGTAATAGGTTTGCACGCTCGGATCGGCAATGGACTCTCACATCCGCCTCCTTCTCACCAAAAATTACGCCTATGTCGATAAGTATTCAGGCAGGGTTCGAGAGCTGCAAATCTTAGGCTAAACAAAAGACATGTGACAAAATGGCATGCAATTGAAAGGCATATGACTAAGAAGCATGTGCGATACAAGAGGAAGTGACTAAAGGCAATATTATTTTCTATTTTCTTGAAGAAGTAATGGAATTCTTCGGCTGATATGAGATTGTCTGCTGGATGCATTCCCGGCCAAGCACCTCTTCAAGAACATGTATACCACAGTTTGCGAGGTGTAGAACGCTGATCTTGATCGTCTGTAGCCAGAAATCAGAGCGTCTGGTGTTTGAAGTGTGACGAAACCGCCGAGTCTTTCAAGCCATTCTCAATCAATGCAAAGACCTGACCCTGACCATCTCAGTCTTAGCACTGTGTACACGGCGCTGTAGATGTCGCGATCGCTTGTGTCAAGATAGGATACGAGTAAGGGGGAAACGGAACTAGCTCAATAGAATAACAGCGACTCATTACAAATGGTAGATTTATTAAGATTAAAACGGGAGAATAATACAACGAATTACGAAGCACTAGAAAATCACTATAGAACGCAGAAACCAACAGTTAACATAATTAACTAACGTCATCAATCAGTTGCTACGTCATCTCTCGTAATGACGTAATTCATGACGAGCAGTGATGGGCAATAGTTAACTAAAAAGTTGCTAACTTTTAGTTTAACTAACAAAATTTAGTTAAGGAAGAAGTTTAACTAAATAAAAATAGTTTAGTTAAAACAATAGTTTAACTAAAAAAATTTAGTTGCTAACTAAAAAGTTTACTAAAAAAATCAGCAATGTGCAACTATTTTCTGCAATGAACTGTCAACAATTCAACGCCAAACTTATTGATTTACACTGCATGGTTTTAGCATTTACAGCCATTGTGTTTTCAAATTCATACACAACTTACAGTACGGCTGTAACTGTATGCTAGAACAGTACAAATTGCATAGTTTGAAGGTTAAATTGTCACTGACGCTCTGCATTATTACAGTTCAATTCACCTCTGTTATTGTGAAATGTTTTTTGTAAAAAGTTGCAAAAAAGTTGGAAAAAGTTTAACTACTTTTTTTTAGTTTAGTTAACTAATTTCCAAAATCAGTTACCAACTTTAGTTAAACTATTTTTGTTTAGTTGGAAAATAGTTTTAGTTTAACTAAAAAAATAGTTTAGTGCCCATCACTGATGACGAGTGATCAGAACACAACTAAAACCTTCTGTTTTCCTGCACTCATTTCCTCCCTACATTGTTTCCGTGTCGTCTCAGACTATTTATTTATCGACTGGCCGTGGAGTTTAGCTTCCACAGCGATTTTGAGTAATAGGGCGCCCATCGACTGCTGCCTTGAGTATTATGACAGTGGCGCTACAGGATATCTTATGCCAGCTACACGTGACCATGGGCGTCCGGAGGGATGGAAGGGAGCATTTGCCCCTTGGATTTTTAATAATTGTCTCGTTTTCTGTGTTCATGAATTCTATGCAAAAACGTAATTTCACCCTCCAGAAAAATTCTGCACCCCTAGACAAATTTTGCCGCTCCGCCTCTAGACGCCTATGGACGTGACTGCTTTGTTGTAGACCTTAGGGTTGGACAGTTGGACTTCCATATAGTTCCATTTCTCTTGAATCATTGTCGTCTACTATCCCTTATCGGTGCTCGCAGCCGGTCTGTCTTGTCAGGTCAATGAGGGGCTGGAACAACCTGAAACGCGAATTAAGCCTTCCAGCTTGGTCTCTGAGTCCGCTTTGCCAAGATCTGTAAATCATGTAAGGTCATTACTCAAACGAACTCTTTGCCGCCATCAAAGAGTCTTCGATGCGCACCCTGACTGAAGCCTCCTGCTCTTTAGGATTCTGAAGGCCCGCCGGAGGCCTCTCGCTGCATGTTTCGACGGAGTCTATCGTGATCTTTGTCGAGAGGTCAGATGACTTTAGCTATGATTCAGGCGAACGCACAGTGCTCTGGGCCGTACTGCCTTGGGTCCATCACATGCGACAAACGCAAGGCGTGTTCGAAGAAGAGGAGATGCTTTTCTGGGAGAGGGTGATTGAATAGGACAAGAGCAACACTAGAGGATTGTGTTCATCGCTATCCAGCATCTCTGACCGCTCTACTTTAACCAAAACATCCATACAACTATCACTCACGGCCACGGACTATCTGGAGTTTATGCGCCATAAGATTGACACAGTCCTTCGATCAAGCGATGGTGCTCCACCACCAACCTTCCATCCAACGGACTGCAGGATGTGGTAATTGCCACCGACATCCATGGAAGACATGCACTAGTTGCTGCTGTCGTCACCATCGAAATCGTGCAAGCTCGACCAACTGCCACTGCCCACCGTTTCTTTATCATGGTCATCTTGGACGTACTTTTCCCTTTTCCTCTTTTTACTGCTGTTGTATGATACTGCTTTGCGTCAGGGATCGTTTCCCGCTTCTCGGAAGCAGGCAATTGTATTTTCATATCTCAGGCGTCGTGGTTTTGATGCCAAAGACATGGCCAATTATCGACATATTTCCAACTTACCTTTCTTATTGTAGGTCCTACATGGCATAGAAATATGTGTCCATATGTCTTATAGACAAGGCAAATTCCCTTCTGGTTTAAAAAGTTCCACTTCATAGAGTCTGTTATCAGTGGGAATAGTAGAAATTCTCAGCAAACAATTCAAAAGTCAAGTTAGGAGTTTGTGATAATGGGCGAAATTCAGGTCAAATTTACGGCATGAAATCATGCTTTTATTTACTAAAATCCGACCAAACAATAACGCAAATAACAAAGAAACGATGCTGTCGCTATGTATGATGGATTAATGCCGCAAAAATTACAATGTAAACGTCCTGCGTCATCATAGACAATGAGGGACAATGTCGATGACGTCAACGTCATCGCGTGGCTGTATTATTAATTCATTATTAATTACTTTAATTTATTGTAATTTGTTACGTTGCGAAACTGGTCAGTTCGGAATGTCGTGTTGCATTAATTTCGCAAATATTTTCCCAAAATCACGGAAATTCAGGCATTTTGGGGGAAATTCACGGCATTCACGGCATATGCCGAAAATCAAGAAATTCATCGCTTCCGTGACTTCTTGAATTTATACAACCGGTATCTCTAGTTATCCCACGCTATCTCGCTGCAACTTTTGAACTATTGATCAGGGCACGTAACACTCTTCGCCTATTTTACCTATCGCAGCGGTAAATTATTTCAGACTGATACATTTAGGCCTAATTGAAAATAGGCGTGTGTTAGTTCGGGCAGAATTTCCATGATAATTTTCCTGTGATCTGGCATAATGTGCGTGGTACTTAGAATTACTTACGAAATAATCTGTGAAAGCAAAAGGAAGTAAATTATGTGCAAATCGATGCACAAATTCACTAATCTGTAGTTTGCTAGTATGATCAATATTTACAATGCTGAGCGTATCAAATTTTTGATCAGTATAAAAGTATGTGAATCTTTTTGCAATAATGCGAAAAGCTCGTTTCAGGAGCAGAACTAACCTTTTCAACCGGAATGTAGGCTATACATGGAAGCCCATAAAATACCACAGTAGGACAAATCTGAGTCATAAGTGAATAATACAAGTTTACACGTTTGTCACAGAGTAATAGGCTACATTTTAAAAACGCGACAATACACCAACTTTTTGGCCATCTTAGTTGATATGTATTGACGTGCTATTTTGAGGTTAAATGTTCATCAACAATAGCACCTAAAACTAGACGAATTACTTTGCGAAATTGACCTACTGACGACCGATACTGTCATATGGATAAACGTTGGCAGTCGATTGCATTCCGTGTTGCTGCCAGCCTGCCACTAGGGAATGGAATCGACTACCAATGTTTATCCGTTGCTCTAACTCCTTTTATTCTCTCAAGAAACGCCTCAAAACCCACTATTTCTCATTGACCTTCAAACATCTGGATATCTAACTCCACTGCACCTGGCGGATTGACTAACCGTGCCTCCGATTCGCATTACTGTGACTTTGCGCGCGTTAAAAATGTAATAATATTAATAATATTTTGCTTGTTTTCCGCAAACGCTTTAAGATCATTCTATTCGAAAGGGGTTTCATTGTGCTAGGTCGGGAGCACCTCTGATGAGTTTTATTTTAAGCGGCGCTATATAAATTTGAATTTATAAGTACGATTATGACAACGTTTTCCACTCTCCTGCTTACAAATACCTCCAGACAATGTAAATCTTCGTTGACTTTGCACAGCTATGCGTCTTGGTTAATCTAATTGATTCTCTTGGTTCGCAGCCAACGTTTTCTGAATAGTACAGACATTATGGCCACAGAAACCATTTAACTGGGCTATATGTTTTATACTTGTGTACAACATATTTCTTCACATTAAATTTTAGATTGTCGTCTTTACCCACCGAACCATAACACTGTGGATCTACTGATAGACCGAATCTGTGGATAATCGCACTGGCAGATAGTAGACTTAAGCATTGCGAAGACACTCATCCGATCGCGCGCAGATGGCATTCATCGCAGAAAGCAAATACCTCGATTCGGCCAGACTTCGCAACATCGCCGTACAGAGCCAGCTTCAGGTGCGACTCGATCGGCTGAAGCATGACGCGGAAAGCACCCAGTTACGCATCACTAAACAGAAGAGCGCCTTGCGCAACAAGCTGTACGACATGCGCATTGAGGCAGGTCTGCAGCAGCAGTCGAACCCAAACGTCTTGGCGAAGAGCATCCTCCAATCGCAGGGAATGCGCCACCGGTTGAACAAGGACATCGACCTACTGTCGTCTCGACGTCGAGCCAAGAGCGCAACTCCTAGCATCACCCTCGACCAGTTCGACAGACGAATGAAGCAGTGGCGAAGAGAACGTACGGCCTTCGAAAGGCAGGCGTGCTGTCTACACGTCGATCCTCGCTATGGGACACCGTGCTTCGTTCCGAATGTGGAGACTGCCTACCTGAGCGGCGGATTCCACATCTCTCTTCGCCAGTAAAACTTCGTGCATGTATATGTAATGCGAGCGGAGAAAGCGACCTTTACAACTGTTATTTAAATAACTAAGAAATATTCATGAATGTAACGAAACTGAAATGGATTTAATCTTTACTATCACCAGCAAACGGCATATGAAACTTCGACAGGCCCTATTAAAAATGATATTACTATGATGCAATTTGTGAACAACTATCTGCGGCAAAATGGATCAACGTATAATGGACGCTGCCTTGAGTCCGAGGCGGGAGCGCCTTGCTGCCTGCGTCGAAGCGGAGGGAGGACACACTGAGCATAGATTATAGCTTAACCGGCTCTAAAGCGTAAAAAGTAATAGTTACATTGGTTGTTTTCCAAATTTGTTTAAAATTTTCATTGTTACTAATTTTGAATACAAGTTATTGTGAATTTTTGTAAGGGTCGATGATTTTCCGATCAACAACGTAAGCCTATTATGTATCCGAAATGGTTCAGTTCAACCGGATCTTGTCCTATCTGAGATCCGGCACCCTCTGATTCGAAATTCGCCACGTGAATGATGAAGTCCAGCACCTAAAACAGAAGATCTGGCACATAATAAAGTGTGTTTATGGTTACAATGATAGATAAATAATTAATAAATAAATAATGCTAAATTTCATGTAGGCCTACTGTACACCAGAGTGCGTTTTGCTTAAGCCAAATAGCGAATAACAAATTCGGCCAGCTCATGACAAAACACATGTGTAAAAGTTTGGAGCTATATAATCACTGTGTATACGAATCATTTATATAGCGCTCTTTCTGGATCCATCAAGAGCGCTACGAATTTGGTTGTCTAAATTGCATAAATATATACTATTCATACACAGCGTGACGCAATGGACGCACGTGCGTCCACCCACCAAATCAAATCCACACAAGAATTAAGCATCGCATCGATATTTTTGACAATTTCACTGTGTAATTTTGGTTTACCATACAGTATGTATGTATAAATGATATCATAATATGATATCTTATGCATGTGTTATACCGTACTTTTATGAGTCACTCTGAGTCATTTTCAGTGTATGACTACTAGTGGCAGACAGAGGACGGGTGGGGATGGGAGGAGACGGGAGGGGTGTGCGTCCAATTTTTAAAGCCTGGCGGCGCCTCTGTTCATTCAGGATAAAGACTGTCTTTATACCTTTCACACTGTGCGATTGTCAAGAACACGGGTATTTTGAGTTGGCAGCTTCATCTAGACACGGGAGTTGGGATCTTCAGCGCTTGTGTGAGGCCACCGTAGGCATCCAGATAGATAGATATAGGCGCCCTATAGGTCACGTGGAACTTTCTTCGGATTCACCATGTGTGAGGTTAGCGCATATGTAGTTTGAATAAAATTTTCCAACAGGCAGCTAATCAATTTTATTAAACTTTAATGCTTAATTCCACTGTCATGATTCCCCTATTCTGATGCCAGTCAGGTTATAGGTAAATTCTCTCTGGTTTTCTGTATTCATCCAACGTCTCAGTCAAGGTCACTATTTACGTCTTCAAACACAGATTCGATCCATGTTACGGGTAGTCCATAAAGAGCGTCAGCGAGGGAGGGAGGGTGGTCCCCAATTCTTTACAAAGGAGTTGCATCGATCCGCATCTAAATAATTACTTATGTATCCCTTGTGCCTTAACCATCGAGTTAATGCTAGGCTTAGGCGGCATACTGTAAGCATCCCTCTTGTAAAGATCTCTACCAAAGTGGATATATACAAAATTTCCCCATACCAGATTATATGGTCACTTATGGTGACCAACTTTTGTCATTTTCTTTCTCAGACTTTGCTGTAATCAAACAAGAGTCACCCGAAAGTCAGCCTGATTCGTGAATGACTTTCTTTAATTTATTAAAAGGTGTTGTTTAAAAGCGATTTCCGCGCACTCAAAATTTCGACACTTTCTCCAGAAAACCATAATGATTATTTGCGGAGCTTGCGCGGGGAGTAGAAAGCATTACACTTCTGTAGAGAACTCGTAAATTGACGTAGTCACAAAGGATATATTTGATTTTTGCCATGCCTTTCTGCATGGTGATTCGAGGCGGCCTATGAATTTTCATTCTAGAATTTTACAGTAATCGGCCGAGATGAACAAGATATTTTGCACTGAAACGTATGTAAATTTGTTTTCTCATCATAATAATTTTATACTAAGTTAAAGCGAATCTAGACCAGTCGAATAAAGCGATTTTTCCTACTCAAAAATCGACCTCATGAAAAACTTCATATCTATTACGGATCTTGCTTGGGGCATTGTAACTATTACATTACTGAAGGGAGTACGTAAATAAATGTTACCATAAAGGAGATTTTTATTTCTGGCCACGCCCGTTTCCATGGTGATCCGAGGCGTCTAATGGAATCTTCAATCTAGAATAATTGCAGTGATCGGCCAAAATGAACATTAAACCTTGCCTGAAGCGGGTATAAAGTTGTTTGTCTCATCATCGAAAATATGCTGATTTAAAGCGAATCTCGACCAGTCTAAAAATCGAGTTCGTAAATTGATGCTGTCCTAAAGGAAAATATTTGATTGCTTGCACAATCGTTTCCATAGTGATATAGAATTTTCATTCGAGAATTTTGCCGAAAGCGGCCAAGATGACGTAAGCGGTGGGATTATTCGACGTCATTGTCGTTTGACATTCGCCACCGATTTTGCTTAAGGGACGTACTAATTTTGCTAACATCTACTCGAGTAATTCCACAGCATTTGCCATGGTTCTTATCTGTTTCTTAGTGCTCCTTACTTTGATGGTATTTGCAATACATTCTATCGCCATTTTAGTATGCAGTATTCTATACGACGTATGCCGAACTGCAAGCCAGCTGGAGGTAAGAAGAGGTGGTCGGCATAAATATCCAACTTGTAAATATGCAACAAAATAGGGCCTACTGTATTGGGGAGGGGATAGAGTAATGGTAACACTCATGGCCAGGAGAGCAATAGATTCGCGGTTCGATACCCGTAACCCCTCCCTCTAGTGCGGTGTCTTGCAAGGCTGCCAAAACGTGTGTTTAATTAAGATCTTGATTGTATACTGTCATGTTTCAATGTAATCCTACTGCGTACTTGTCAGTCTGAATTAATCAAGAAGATTATTATTACGTTACTGTCCTTAACGGTATAAAAACCAAATTGGTTTTCTACACTTCGTCAGGTAATACCGTCTCCCATTCATAGTGAATTAGTATTGTTTAGGAAGCAGTGTTTTTGTTTTAAGAAATCAGACTGACGTGAGAAATCATTTAAATGTAATCACAGAACAGGGTGACCAGTGTAGTCACACTGTATTAACTGTGCAAAGACGTTAACCTGTACTGGAGAAAAGTTATTCGAGTGTGTGAATACAAAATATAGGTCACGTAATGCATATAGAAGAAAAATTATCAGCGGAAGACGAGCAAAATTGAGTTATATACGAGTACGATTAGGCCATGCAAGGTCGGAATCTTACATACTGGTAAAAGATGGGATTACAGTGTCTTCGAAGAAGCAATATATGTTACGAAGTTTGAGTTTAATTGGGTCATCGTTTAAACTCTCGTGAGTTCATAAGCTGAACATCTGGAATCATGTTATGAATAAAGCGATTTGTATCACATTGCATTGGTGTCTTCGATTGGTTAAAGCAGACTGAGCAGTCACCTTGTAACGCGGAGAGTACCGGTACGGGTTCTAGCCTATTCCTTTAGATATCTACTGTGCAGGGACAGTTCCGGCCTTAGGATATTTCGGGCCCTGTGCAGAGTATAGGCTACTGAGCAGGCCCCCGTGACCCAAGTCAAATTGTTTTCATTGCTAATCATTTTATTTTAGTAGATTGTTAACAAGTACAACAAGTAAAATTTAACTATACAAGTGCACCTGTAACGGAATAATATATAATGCTACTCTTAACAGAAAGGGAACTTTCCTTGCTTTCTGCTCTGCAAATTCTTTTATTAATTCACTGACAAAAAAGAAGATTTTCGGGCCGTCCTAGTTGCGGGCTGCGGCCGCACACCCCCTAAGGCCGGCACTGGTGGGGACCTTGAGCAAGTCCTTCACTCGCAATTGGTCAGCGCCATCGATTGGTGCTTGGTCATTAGATAGTGGCGCTTAATAAATCCCTAATACTAATAATAATAAGTTGAGTTCAGTTGTTGCATTTATAAACTTATCTCTGTTTTGCTTCAGGAACCTGGAGTTGGTGAATGGCGGTATTTCGACCAACATTGAAACTGCCGGTGTAGATGCCAGCCAAGATGACGGCACAAAACCATGTGTCAGGTCACAAGTAACTTAAAGTAAGCTTCATATATCATGTCGGAAATCATTTTGAATCAATGCGTCAGGTTACATTTCGCATTAATGGTGATTTTGAGATAATCAACAATCGTGAAACGTAATATCCTGTAAGTTTGTTTCTGTTTCTGTCTGGCTGTCTGTCAATCTGTCTGTCTCTGTCTGTCTGTCTGTCTGTCTGTCTGTCTCTCTTTGTTCCGTCCTGTTCTATTCTTATCAAAGTTGTCTTAGGTCGAGCTTGTGGTATTCTCCAATCCCTTTGCAGCTTGTTCATTGTGGCTATCAGATCCTCTTCGTGAACCCTTGACCTGACTGCTTTGGATTTAGAAATAAATAGATTTGCTCTTCTCTAAATATTATTATAGTCTTAGCGAATACACTGAGAGCGCAATTAACCATTGTCTTTTGTGTTTTAAGGCATGAAGAAAGCTGTAACATCTGAAAGCAGACTGAAAAAAAGAAAGGAAAGATGAAAAAAAAACCAAAACGAAGGAAAAGAAAGATGAAAACCATACAAAAAGCGAAAGAAACAAAAATGAAAAATAAAGGTCAAAGTTATAACAGGATTTTGGTTTCTTTCGAACATGACTGCTGAATTTATGTTTCCCCATCATTACGTTCCGTCGTTTATTCCATTCTGCACCTTCTCGAAATCTCTTTTTAAATCAATAAACGTGAGCTATATGAATGATCTGTCTTTTCATCATATACATAAACGTAACTTAATTTGTATTGTCCGGTGACTCCGGTAACCACCCCTTTCAAAGTAGTGATGACCGGACGCCCACTTTTTGGCCCTGTGCTGTTTGGAATGTTCTGGCGTTTCTTTGGATGCCAGTGATTCATTCCAACTGCTTTTGAAATATTGTGGTCTCTGTGTCGTCAACGTATTAACAGTTGTGAAACATAAAATAAACACGTGCTTTGTTATCTGCGAGTGACCTTAATGTGGCGGACAAAACACACTGAATTCGTATATATGGGAAGTGAGGGAAAGTAGGGAGAAAGAAGGGCAAAAGAGGGAGGGAGGGAGTTACTCATCACCACCTTATCGGGTAAAGTTACGCCGTTGATCATACGTGACATAACAGATACTTCACAGCGCACATGCTAGTGAAGATTGGAGATGCGTACGTGGCACATGTAAACGCTACCCTATAATTATTAGGATGAGGTCTAAGCAAGGTATTGCGAAAAAATTTGGGAACCACTGTTCTGTAAGTATTGAAACATTGTAGGGCATCATCTTCGTATATTCATATACTGAATGCCTCTTTAAATACATGGACGCCTAACAGGAGTCCATCTTATGGTACAGACTACAAGTGTATGAGTAAATAAATTGGAGAGTGCATCAAGATTCGTATATTCTTACAGAACAGTGGTGAGCTAATGGATTGCACGTCGTGAAGTTCTAAAAATAGGATTATCGCCGAGTGCAACAAACAAGACTTTCATAATGGGAAATATTCAGTAATCCAGAGTCATAAATTTGGTATCACCGTCTTAAATTTCTGTGAATACTTAAATGACGAGAGTGTACTAAAAGCGACTGGGAAACCAATGCAACTCGTTGTTAAAGTGTTAAACTGAACAAGTAAGTTGTTCCGCCATCACAAACCTCTATAGTCCAGCGTAGAGTTATCGCTGGGTCTTGCCATCATTTTCTTCTTCTAATTTACAGAGCCGTAGCAACAAAGAACGTGGCCCCCTCCGAACATGTGTCCGGGGCCCCTTACAATGCGGAAACTGGAATGTGCGGTCCCCTACGAACATACGTCCGGGGCCCCTTACAATGCGGAAACTGGAATGCGGTAATATACAATACACACGGTTCATATTATGTGATGTATCAAAACAGTATCATAATAACTTCACGCCGTTCACGGTTTTTTGCCACTTTTAGGGGCCCCCTTCCTTGCGGGGCCCCCTCCGGTCGGAGGGTACGGAGGGCGGTCGCTACGCCTCTGCTTCTAAACCACTGAATACAAAACGCGACTCCATCAGTCACACATTTTATCCTTTCGCCCATTCCTTTTTAATCGAATCCCGATGTCGCAATGAAAATACGCGGAAGCCTCAAGGACATTGGTACGGTTTTCAGAATGGTGGAAATAGGCTTGTGGCGGCTCTACAAGTTTTAAATGTCAACCAAGTCGTTCTTTTATTTCGCTGAAAGTCATGCGACAATATTTCGTCATCGCATTTCTTTATTTGTAAAAATTTCATGACCATTTCTTCAGTCGTCACAATTTTTCATCATCGTCATTTAGAAATCGATGTTTCGCAGTTTCCATTGAAGTCGTTACTACTGTTATTATTAGTTAACAACTTCTGTAGCACCGCGGTGGGCCTATGAATACAAGACATCACGCGATAGCGAATCAAAACTAAGCCATAATCAGGTCAATATCCAGAACGAGAGTCCACTTAGAGACTTACTACGCTGAGTGGAAAAAATGGGGCAAAAGCAACCATTGCTCAGGGATTTTCATATGGGGACCACGCCCCGATATCTCTCTCTGAACATCCTTAGATAGACTAGTGGCTAAGGCGTCGGCAATTTTACTCCGCGATTTGAATTCGATTCCCGAGAGCTCCATGGCATTGTCAAACTAAGCGATACTTCACTGGGTATTATCGTTGATCTACAAATGACACTTTCACTCCCATGCATGCACCAGGCTGAACAAGCGCAGGCAAATAGTTAGGCCTACATTTAGCATCATACATATCGGCCAACCTATACAGTCATTCGAGTTCATCTGTCAAATCCAGTTGAAAATCCGTTGGATGAGCTCTGCGCATACATGTGCAGCGGACCAGAACCATATGCGGCGGACCGTAACCATGTACGGTCGGTCTACCAATGGCGACGTTTTCAATTATAAGAACATTGTTTGCTTATCGGTGAACCTCTGTTCTTCATTACAATTAGCACTCTTTAAATCTGCGCATGCGATTGCCTCTGATTATTTTCTCTTAAAGCGGATCTATAAAAATTTCTTCTGACGATTAGAACTATAGCCTACTTGATTCAAGCGACCCCTTCTGCCTCCGAACCCATCAGTTCATCAATGACAGGCCACGGCATCTTCGGACTTTCATAGATGTGTCTCTTCGTTCCGAACTCATAAGTGCACTCGGTGAACTCGCCTGCAGCGGCCGGCGACCACCGAGAGGGAGCGATCATCGTCTGCATGGACCCTACTCCCATGCCGCCTCCACACCCAGCCAGACGACCAAAGAACGCCTGATCCCCATCCACCTGCAACCGACACATGTTGGCTCCCTGCCGCAACAACAGGTGGTCGCCAGTCTCCACTGCACTCCCTGGGGTCCCAGTCTCCGTTGTCCCGGACACGGTGGACGGTGTGTAGGCAGGGGGACTGCCGTACGGCCAGAAGGATCCAGCGAACGACGTTGGCGGCATTCCTCCGACGGCCACTAACTCCATCTTGTCGGTTGCTGAGGATGGCGGAGGAGGTGGAGGAGGCGGTCCAGTCGCGTGCTGCGTCCGGTGATGCTTTGGCGCCATGAAAGACCCGTAGCTCGGGTTATGATGGCGAGAAAAGTCCGAAGAGTCGGTGTGCGTCGCTGGAACGTAGGTCGGAGAGTTCGGACTCAGACAAGAATCACCGCTGTTCCTGTGGACAAGTCATTAAGTGTACGTTAGAAAAGAAAAGCTTCGTTCATTCAAAGCTTCGCTTAGCATCGTTTAGGTTATTATTGATTCGTGAATTAATTGCATAAATTTATAATTTAGTTCTATTTGCTTCTTATGGGTAATTTATTTATTTATAAATTATTACAATTAATTTACAATTTAGTTATACATGTAGCTTATTGCATTGTAGCCGTTACAGCGTATACCCTACATGAGGTGAACTTACAAATTTGCGTATCTTAAATATCTGTTTAATAATTAGTGATACCATGTTTTACATAATCTATACAATAAACATGTAATATATTTTGGTATTTCTATATTTCTATATATATCCTCCTTCCTCTCAACTTCTTCTTGCTCAGCGCATCGAAGCTCTTTCTCATGATCTCCGTATACCTGGATATCTTGCAATCGCCTTTCCCTCAACTCATCCAAAACCCAATTTATCTGGTTTGGCACTCCTCGGCAACTTCAAAAACTCGACTTTGCTCTGCTGTCTCAAAGGTCTCCGCTTTTCACTTTCTCGTCTAGCGTTCGTGCTCTAGGAGTGACCCTTGACAGTTCTCTCACCTTTACTGAACACATTTCCAAATCACTTGCACTTCCTATTTTCATCTAAGGCGCCTTAGAGCTATCCGTCGCTCTCTCTCATCTCCAATTTTCACTTCAATTGTCCATGCATTTGTCTGCTCTAGACTTGACTACTGCAATTCCCTCCTCATTGGTCTTCCCAAAGTCCGTCTTGCTCCTCTTCAGTCCGTTCTCAATGCTGCTGCTGCTCGATTCTCTCATATCACCACCTTTATGGTATGGCTCCCGCTTTCTGCCCGTATCCAATTTAAGGTCCTCATCCTTGTTTCTAAGGCTCAACTTGGTTTCGCTCCAAAATATTTATGTGACTTAATTCATCGCCCTCACTCTGCTGCTTCTCTTCGTCCTCTTCGTTCCTGTGACCGTTTTGACCTCCTCGTTCCCCGGGTCAGGACTTCTCTGGCTCAATCTAGGTCTTTTGCCTCCATTGGCCCTGCTCTTTGGAATGAGCTTTCTCCGTTCGTTCGTGCTTCTATTCTCTCAGGTAACGTCTCTTCCTCTTTTACCTTTCTTAAAACTTGCTTATTTCTCGGGGTCTCTCGCACTGGGAGCGCTTCTGAATGGCCCTCCCGCTAGAAGCGCTTTATAAATGTCCGAATACAATACAATACAATAAAAATTGTCAAATCATAGTTTTCTTCCAAGGCTAAGTGAGAACTCTTGCCAGATCATAGTTTCCTTTCCACGCTAATTGCGTCGACTGTTACCTTTTGAAGAAAAGAACGACCAAGAGCAGGAGAAGAATTCCGACGACAAGACCCAATGCGACGCCAATCGTAGACACCAACAATATTCCTATGGAAGAAGAACCCGACAAATTACAAGTAATAATGTGGTTGCTATGTCTGGGCCTTGAGCCTGTACCATAATATTACAATTCATCAGGTTCCGTATGCATGGTTTGGTTAGTGCAACCTTTTGGTTTCATCTACGTTCTCGTATAGGTTGAAGTCTGTTGTGGTTCAGACTTCGTTAGCTATCTCGTGGAAATACATCGGATTGCTACTTCCTGTGAAAGGAATGGGATGAATATGATAGAATAGGAGATGGTTAAGGGAAGGTCCGAGTCCTGTCACCAGAGAGACCAGAGGTGAGAAAGAGGAGCTTGTAAGGCTCAATTTCGTTGAGGAGGAGAAACCCTGGAAGGCGGAGGTTTTGATGGATTAGGGTAGGAAGGATTGGATGGATTAGGTATAAATATGAACGATTGGGTGGATTAGGGTAGAAGGGATTGGTTGGATTAAGGTAGGAACGATTCGATGGATTAGGGTAGGAACTACTGGATGGGTTAGGGTAGGTCTTAGATAAGAATGTCTTCCTTATTTCAATTCTAGACGAGTTTTTATTCCGCGTGAAACATTCCGACGCCTTACAATTTAACGCGCCCAGTGATTATATCTTAAAGCAGAATATAACTTTGATTATTTACTATTGTTAGAGTTTCTTACTTCCTTATAAGATAACGGTTGAACAAATTCTACAGTAACAATATTCTATTATCTTCTATAGGTTCCCTGAGCCTTTATAGGCATATGTGGTTACAGCAGAAAATTTGCTGTCTACGGCTGAAGGGGTCATCATGGCTATTTCGAATAGTTTGGGCCCTATAGGGGTCATTTCATGTTGTTTGCTGTCTAGGACCATTTGGATTTCTGATGTTCTCATTGACTGAGATTCTGACTTAGGGTGCTGTCTTATAGAGTTCTCATTTCCTAAAATTATTGGTTTATCTGCAGTCTTGTTGTCCTCGAGACCAAGGTCTTGGTCTCGAGTGCACTCGAGTTCGTTTTTTAAAGTCTTGGTCTTGGTCTTGGTCTTGAGACCAAAGGTCTTGGTCTTGGTCTTGGTCTTGGTCTTGAGGTTCAAGGTCTTGGTCTTGGTCTTGGTCTTGAGGTTCAAGGTCTTGGTCTTGGTCTTGGTCTTGAGGTTCAAAGTCTTGGTCTTGGTTTTGCAAGACCAAGACCAAGACTTTTGTCAATATGAACAGTCATTAATTTTAACAAACGGCAAGAATTTTTAAAATTTATCCAATAATTACTCATACAGTTATTGCTTTAGTATGTGAATTGGGATTCACTGTTGTTTTGGACAATTATTTTGACTTCCGGTTATTTACCATGAAATGATTTCAAAACAGACTCATGATTAATTTGTACATTTACATCCGGTTCTTGAAAAGCTACTTTGTGTGCTAGCGATTTCAGCACTTGTAGACCGTGTTTTTTCACATGGCAGAATTTTTATGAGGCCCCACAGTCTTGGTCAGAAAATTCTGAGAAAATTGGTTTTTATAAAATTCAACAGGCATTTTGGATTTTTGAATAACATTTCGCATGAAGGACTTTTGTAAATACGAATTCGGAATTCTCTGCAGTCTCCATTTAGAGTTGTTTTGCTTGAATAAAAGAAAAAACTCATGTTTTCAATAAAATAACGAGTAGTCCGACTGGACAATTTTTAGTAAGGAATAGAAGTCTGGATACGACTGTGATTTTTTGGGTCTTGGTCTCGGTCTTGGTCTTGAGGTTAAAGGTCTTGGTCTTGGTCTTGGTCTTGAGGTTCAAGGTCTTGGTCTTGGTCTTGGTCTTGAGGTTCAAGGTCTTGGTCTTGGTCTTGGTCTTGAGGTTCAAGGTCTTGGTCTTGGTCTTGGTCTTAAGGTTTAAGGTCTTGACAACAACACTGTTTATCTGACATTTGCATATAATAAATAAATACGTTTTCAGTTTACCAGATTCTAGTATTTATTTACAGGTCCTGTTTTCCTGGGCCCTCAAATGTAACAAAATACATACGCACAGACAGGTAGACCCATAAAAAGGAAAAAAACAAAGGAACCGACCAAGAGGTGATGACCAATCACTCTGAGCGGACATCCACGACATAGCAGTTGAATCTACAGAATTAACACGAATGAATGAATTAATTAATTAATGAAAAAACATATGACCTGAAGCAGGAAGGCATGAACAAACGAATGAATGAGCGAAAGAAAATAAAAATAGCTTAACTTCATTTAAATTTATGTATGTATGTATGTATGCATGTGTATATACGTATGCATGTATGAATGCATGTATGTATATATATGCATGTATGAATGCATGTTTGTACGCATATATTGACGTATGTACGTATGTATGTGTGTGTGTATTTAGGCCGTATTATAATTATGTGAAGATTTTGAGGGTGCTTTTGAGGGGTAACGCTATCGAAGGGTTCCCTTAAACGCGCATTATGAAAGTCCAGATACATACATACATACATTTATGAAGCGAAAGTCATTATAACTACATGTAAATGCACAGCAAATGCGCTCTGGATAGGCCTATGTATACGTACATATGCATGCATAAAAACACACAGGGCGCCTCATAACTTCCTCACAAAAACGCTGCACGCAACATATCTGTTCCTGTCTGGATTACATTCAAAATCCGAGCAGTTCAAGTTAAGCATTCAAAGGGTTTTTTCTTTGCTAGCCAGACCCGTAAATTGTGCACAATAAGAACTTCTAAAGGATATATGCCTTTGCCCACATCCAGTCTAACAATTGAATAATATTGTTAACTGACGATAGTTTAATTTTTGTAGGCCTACATTTCTACGCTCCTTTTGCATTAGTCGCTTATCTGTGAAGATGACCATTATCATGGACCATCCGAAGACATATTGTGTGACACGATACGCGACAGGTTTCAGCGCCTGCCTTGTCACGCGACGTAAGCGGATTCGTGACGGATGCAGTTCTGTATAGGCCTACCTTCAACATATCCTTCAGCGCCATCTACTGACACTGTGTCATTGGATAGTGGCGCTACATAAATAGGGATACCGAAATAGGAACAACTCTTGCGCTATAAAAAAAATCGCTGGTCAGGAAACCAAGACTTGGTCGAGCCTTTCGAAAAGTGCATTACGCGTGTTAAATGCACTCGTTGAACTCAGCTGATGAAATACATACATAACTAGCGTTTTGAGAGGATACTTAGATGCGATAAAAGTCCAGGTATACCTACACACATACCTGTAGATAGATAGTCGTGCGTGCAGCTTAAAAGGCGCTATAATACGTGTCCTTATGCACGCACACACCACGTACGTACATACATACATGCGTACACACATATATACACACATACGTGTATATATACACTCATATATACATACTACATAGTGTACAATTCCTTTAGCGGAGACTGGGAATAGGACTTATATAGGACTGACCGGTTTAATAGCGAAATGGAGGTGTATAGGATTACCGGAAGAGCAGTTGGAGTATTCTCCGGCCCACTTGCTTCCTTCGCACCTTAGGTAGCTTCTTTCCTTGGAGTTGTTGCAGCCGGATATGATGACGTCTCCATCACTCATCTCGAGCCAACCGTTCGCAGGAGCAGCAAGCGCCACGCAACCAAGAACTACGCAGAGAACAAACAGGTAGTTCTTGATCTGTCAATAAGTCATTAAGACATTGTCTTTATGAGATTTATGTCTATATGGCTCCATGTCATTATGCCACTATTTCTTAATGTCACTATGCCCTAATGTCATCGTGTCATAATGTTATTATGTCCTAATGTCATTATGCCCTGATGTCATTATGCCCTAATGTTATTATGCCCTAATCATAATGTCATTATGTCCTAATGTCATTATGCCCAAGGCATAAGTCGACGCTCACTGCTTACCGCTGATTCAAATCTGGTAATGACCAATTTAAGCCTAATGTATGCAAGGAAAATATTCTGTAGTATACGAATATTTGACTACTTCAGGCAATCTGAGGCGAAGGTAAAGTGGAGGCGACACATCATAGGTGGCTGAGGAGAATTCTGCAATCTGCATGTTTCATGGCTGATAAAATATTGAATAAAATTATAAGAGAGCGGACGGGAGAAGAGGGTAGAACCAGTGTGGGAATTGTAGAAAAAAGACTGGATGGGTTGAACATTTTATCCGTATTTTTCAAACTGATGTCAACGAAATTTGAAAGCAGCTGATTTCAACGCCAGCAGTTTTGCAAGCCAGACTCGAATAAAAATCAATTCCTTCGTTGAGAAAATTCAAAAATGCATGCATGATACACCATGGAAATTTCTTCTCTTTGTCAGATACTTCAGAGTCAAGTAATGCTAAATCACACTAGCACAACTGAGGGGGTTGGAAACGACCCCTGGAGTGTGCAGTGAAGACTTAACTGGGAGTCATAAGAAAGATTAGGGGGTTGAAGTTCCCCTCTGCGGCACATCATTTGTGGCTGAGGAGAATTCTGCATGTTTCGTGGATGTCAAAATATTGAATCGGGAAGGGAACCGCGATCTTACACACAGGAGTATGGGACGCAGCCTATACATGCACTCTTACCAATGTAGCTAACTGGACCAGTAGGTTACGGAAGGGCGAAGTGTCAGGGCGTAAGAGAAGCGGGTTGAGCTAAGTGGTTGCACCTTGAACAGCTGACGGAGATAGGAGGGCTGAGAGGAATAAAGTGTATTGTAGGTGAGTGATATTCATTCGAGTATTTGTACAGCACCTCTCCAAGGGGGCTACTCAGAGGTGGTGACCTTTACCCCCATGTCTGAGAGCTATTACTGATTAGCTAAGCACTTGTTTGCACAGTGATTATCTTCATTTGGTCGTTTTCACCGGATTCAGTCCTATTTGTTCTACAGAAGAAGCCATTATGTACTTAAAGAGAAGCAGGACATCCTATGTGAACAGTCAGTATCAATGGTTGCTGAATTCGATTCAGAGTCTGATACCAGCAGAAGCAGTTCAACTTTATATAATAATTATAGTAAAAATCTGCTGCGAGTTTCTGTCACAGTGCTTTTTAGTAATAACACGCCATACCAATAAATGTCGACAAAGCTTAACCGTACTAAGACCAGATTGACCATGATATATGGTCACTTTTAAAAAGAAAATCACCAGAGTTCTATGTCGGACACAGCAACTTGGTGCAACAGTGTCCACATGCAAGCGGCTAATTTATTAACTCGGGACTTGTTTTAGCAGTTGATTAATTTAGAGTAGGCCTATAATTTAGCGTTGCTTTATTTCATTGAAAGATTAAAGTGAATATCAATTAATACCTTTTGATGGTTATATAACACTCATAGGCGTAATTTGTGGGGGGTACGAGGGGTACTGTACCCCCACTTTTTAAACAATGTCTATCAATATTTTTTTTTATTGTGTCTTCCCAGAAAATGCAGTCTCCGCCCAAGTGCGAAAGTACTTAGATACACATGTAAACCGAGAGCCAAAATAAATGAGAATACTGACAGGGAATATGTTCAAAATGGCCACCATGCGAAAAGCTAAAGTGGAGAAGAAATTGGTACCCCCACTTCTTAGACCAAAGTATTGGTACCCCCCCCCCACTTTTTAGACTAAAGTTACGCCCCTGATAACACTTCAGCAGCTCGCTGCGTTCGGAGTTGAGATTTATTAGAGATGAAACTATAGAATGATGCGTGAATACGATACGCTTCACTGGCCGTCTTAGACGCTGACCAGCTGCTTTTATGCTTACTTCGGTAGTGCAGCAAAAATCGGAACGCCTTCCTCGGCGATATGTTCTTCGTGATGATGACCTCGACCTCGTGTGCCGAGGACAGATAGACGACCCTCTCCCTCTCGTGTCCTCCGCATATGACTGTCTCACCGACCGAGGGCCTTTCCCTCACGACGGCGTACTTGTGGCACTGGTGGTTGGCCTTGCCCTGAAAGCTAACGACGTCACCGGTGTGGCCTTGACCGCCAGATGGCGCTGGGACGGCAAAGGATTCTGGGACGACGAGGCTGTCGACGACCGTTGAGGAGACATCGAGCAGGGTGATGCTGACCTTTTGACCCTGGGTGGCTCTGATCAGCCAGGGGCACTCGACCGACCCACGACCCGTCTTATCGGTGATCACGTTGGCAAGGTAACCGTCCTCCGTTGCCTTGATTGGTATCGGTTGCCAACCGTAGCAGGGTATATCGTCACCTGTTTGAACTATACATATAACAGAAGTCTAATATAGTAATAGAAGAGAAGCATACCTATCATGCAGCACACCTGCAATCGATACTCCCGTAAAATACACACACCGTCGCGTCATGTACATAGTATTAGTAGTTAGTAACTTCTATAGCGCCAGTGCACACGGGCTTCCGGAGGTGGGCAAGGGGCATTTACCCCCCTGGATTTGCGCATATTTAAAAAAAATAAAAAATGTTGATTATTACGATTATTACAACAGTCACAACACGATTTTCAATGGAAAAAACAATTATTTAGGTAAATCCTTGACCATTATTTATTTTTAAAGTTGTCACGTGTTCTGTGTTCATGAACTCTATGCAAAAACGTCATTTTGCCCCTCCCCTAGAAAAATGTTGCACCCCCTACAAAAATTCCTGCGGACGCCCATGCCGATGCATAATGCACAAGGCGTCAACCGATGCACACCAAAGCCAATTAAGCGGCGATCAGTTCAACAGTAATGTAATCTAAGTGGTGTAAAGTAAATTCGCCAGAGATTAATGAAAGTACAAGTAAAACAGCCTCCGAGATTTAATGTACAGAACACTTGTCTTGTATAGCGCCTCTTTAGAGCCTCCAAGAGGCTAGTGGAAGTCGATATCGACTTCTTTGTATACGTTGGATGCATTCTAAATACGATAGAAATTAGGCCTAAGCCTATAACAGTAAGAAAAAGCATAAATTTGTCTACGACGTATAGGCCCATAGCCTAATTAATCTGAGAAACTGCAAATTTATAGTTAAAGCATGTTTAGTGTATATTTCTGAACATTTTGAGTGTGCGTGCACTTGAGTGTGTGTGTGTGTGTGTCTGTCTGTCTGTCTGTCTGTCTGTGTGTTTGACTGTCTCTTTGCGTGTGTCTGTCTGTCCGGGTGTTTGTTGTGTCTGGTGCGTGTGTGTGTGCAGTGTGTGGGCGTATGCGTAGGTCTATGTGCGTACAACACACATATTTAAGACTACTAAACGAATATGTCCGAAAGTTCGTAATGAAGTAAATAAATGGACAAAGAACATCGAAAGGAAAGGAAAATAGAGAACCTTTGTATTTGCCTGTTTCAAGCTTATATATAAACTCACATATCAACTGTGTAGGTGGCCTATATATTATTCACATGCACACGAACTGTGTTTAATTTATATATATTATATCTATATACGAGTTGTGTTCATATACACCTATATATAAGTACGAATGATGACAGTGAATTGAGTTTCTGTAGGCCCTATATATTTATATATAGCAGCACAATTCGTCTATGTTATATGTGTGCGTTTGTGCGTGTGCGTGTGTGTGTGTGTTTGTGTGCTTGTGTGTGTGCCCAAATTAAAGTGCTGTAATATATAGGCCTGTGTGTACATATATATATATATATATATATATATATATATATATATATATATATCTTTAGAGTTCTGCTTTCGTCGATAGCACATTGACTTATAAGTTTGGTTATGATTTCGTCGGACGTGAATTATCAATTTTGTGTCCACTTTGCGGTCTCTGCTGACCATCACGTGGGTCATCCAATGTCCATTCTGTGCGCTATAGACCACCGACTTGGAGGCGGACTGACCGTTTGATGCACACCGGTCAGCAATGAACTCGTCCCAATTCTATATATATATATCGGCCCCTTATATACACATGTATACATATATATATACTACCTCCAGCTCTCTATAGAAATATATATATATATATATATATTCAATAATACATGTATAAATATATACATATTTAAACACATATACACCGACGAAATACGCATATATAGCCTATAGTATGTATAAGCATATATGTATATATTGTATATATAAGTTGGGTAGTTTTGCGTGGCGAGGGGGCTTTCTGGTTGGACGGATATCGCCTCATCGCCTCAGGATTTATTTGCCCTTGGGACGGTCTGAAATCCAGCATTCCTCTGAATAGACCGCCATACATCATCGGAACTTCGGCGGCGGAGGAGGATGCGAGAGAGGAGCAGGCAGCAGCAGCGAATTCATCCGTCTCCCATCTATCCTCCCATCCTCTCCTTATCCTCTTCTATCTCTTCCTCGGCCGCCTCCTTCCGTCTCCTTGTACTCCTCTTCCTCTCATTCCGTCCTAATCTGCCTTACAAATTATATAGAACGGTCGCCGCTTTCTAAATCTTGTCACTGTTGATTTTCTCTTGCATGATGCAACTCTATCTCTTATGTATACCTACCCTGCGTATATATATTATATATATACATAATATCCAGAACCGAATGCGTGATATAATTCAACATAATAAACGCATATATATATATATATATATATATATATATTTCTATGCCAGTTTCCTGTTTATAAATCTTTGCCTTAACTGCTTAACTGATCTGTGCGTTATATTCATGTGTGAAACCCAGGATATCATTGTGTGTTTATGCTAATTCGCTGAACACAATCTACCCAGTATATAGGCCCTGTATTATGTTAGTGGCTGCTTCGAAAGTCAACAAAAGCCGATTGAAAGCGATTTCTGAGTTTCTGCAGTTGATTAATAAAGCTATGCCCCGCAGAAATTGTTAGAGTGCAGTTGAATTGCAGATTGTTCGAGAAGTGCTCGCAATAGAAATTATTTATATAAATTTAAAAAATTCGTTTTTATATATAAAACTTTCTATACAGTCCTATATATAAAGAGGGCTGTTTCATCAGAGACATTTACCTGGATGTGTGCAACTGTGCATAGTGCATATGTGTGGACGTGTGCTCCCCGTCAAAGACCATTTCCACCCTTATTCATGCATGTTCACGGACGCACGCACAGTATTCTACCCAAGCATTCCAAGATCTATTATCTGAGATTATAGGGGAACTACCCTTAAAGAGAAGCTTTACACGTTCACCGTATTTACATGAATAATTAAGTATGAAATGCTGGCTTGCTATGATTCTTCAGTGCAGACATAAATCAGGACAAAGACAAAGATATCCGAAGTCGAGAATGCACAAAAGCATCGACGCAGAAACTTACAAAACAGAAATAAAATCAATCGGTCAGTTTTGGTCAGTTCTGGTCATTAGTCGTGCAAGTACTTGCAGTGTATTGACCGATACTTGTGAGAGCTCTTGTGAGAGGTTCCTGACAGGCGCTCACTAAATGTTCTTCAAATGAACAATTATATTTATAGACCTACCTGTTGATATGCCAACCTGCGCATATGCATGTGTATATCCTCAAATATGCATATGCCTGACTGTCTATATGCCTACCCATATATTAGCCTACCTCTGCATATGCCTACCTGTGCCTACCCATATATTAGAATACCTGTGCGTATACCTGTGCATATGCATTCACTCATTCATTCTGAGAATTTGATATAGCGCCTCTTCAAGATACCTACTCAGAGGCGCTCCCAGCTCAGCCACAGCAAAAGAAATGAGATTTGAGGGACTTACAAAAAAGCAGGCGAGTTTAACAGTGGCAGCAAGCGTAGGTTTAGAGGAAGGCCATTCCAGATGGAGGGCCTTACAACCGAAAAGGCCCGTTACTGTCTAATAGCAGTGCGAGCACGGGGAACCAAAAGTTCCCACCTTGCCGAAGAGCGGAGAGTTCGACGAGCTGCAAGTTCAGAGACAGGCCGACAAAGATCAGACATGTAGGATGGAGCACAGCCAAGAAGGCACCGCCAGACAAGTGCAGCAACCCGATAGGAGATGCGCTGAGAAACAGGGAGCCAGTGAAGGACATCACGCATAAGGCAGAGACAGGAGCATGTTTAGGAAGGCGGCCAATGAGGCATATGTCTATTGTATATTAGCCTACCTCTGCATAAGCCTACCTGTGCATATGCCTACCTGGGCATATGCCTATTGTGCATATGCCCATTTTTGCATATGCCTACCTGTGCATATGCCTACCTATATAAAAGCCTACCTTTGCATTTGAGTGAATACCTGCGATGCAGCTGTAGCTGACTTCGAGGTAAGACGCGAAATCTTTCGGACACGGTTGGAAGCTTCGAAGCGTTTCATCCGGAACGACGAACTTGCATGACTGTCGACCGGAACAGAGTCCATCGAGGTAGCTGCGCACATCGACCGTACATCCGACGTGTCCGTAGTTCTTGGCCACGCATCGACCGACGTGCATTCGACCGTAACGAGCCCCATGCACAAGAAGCACCTGACTGGAACTGCAGGTTACGTTGAACGTTTCCCACTGGCAGAAGTCCTTGACCGTCACGTCTGAAATGTTACACAACAGAACACCTTTAGAATTAGCCGAAGATTTTGCCTTCGTAATCGTAATCGTAATCGTAATCTCCAAACTTCTAAAGCGCCACTCGAAGGCCAAGCGCAGTGCCCCAGCCTATTCACGAGCGCTGCGTCAAATCAGAGGGATTTTTCCAAAGAGTAGTCCAGAGGAAGTCGAAGTCTGGTTTCCATGGAGGCAATTCGAGAGAGGAGGCAGAGCAGCTGTTAAGGCGGATGTCGTTTAGGGCGTGAAGAATTGGAAGGCGGAGGATCGGATGAGTCTGGGTAGAAGTTCATGAAAAGGTGAGACCAGTTTTGAGTGGAAAACCCGACGGGTGATAGATAGAGGAGCATGAAGA
This sequence comes from Allolobophora icterica, assembly GCA_963556255.1. Lineage (NCBI taxonomy): Eukaryota > Metazoa > Annelida > Clitellata > Crassiclitellata > Lumbricidae > Allolobophora > Allolobophora icterica. Next base: position 12,172,864 of record OY744617.1, on the reverse strand, counting down.
GGATGATGGAGGACGGGTTGCCTTTGAAGCCCTTAAAATCATCCGAAAATACTGCCTTTGAACCGATCAACGAAGATCATTGCCTATAGCCCTTAATCTTGTAATATGGCAGTTTGGATACGTTAAGCGTCAATTTGTAGTGACCAAGCATCAATCGATGGCCGTGAGCAACCGTCAATGAAGTATTTGCTCAAAGTCTCTACACAGTAAACGTCTCAGGAGAATCGAATCCGTACACTCCGGGTAACAAGGCGAACGCTTAACCAATAGGAAACCGTGTCTCGTCGGGTTTGGAAAGATGTTAGTCTGCAGCTCATCAGTCCTCCTTCAAGTTTAAGAGGGATCGTATTACGCGCGCTTACATTGTTGTCTCGAAATGCTTCACTTGTTTTTTAAATCAGAGCGAGTAGGTCAACGTTCGGGAAACCTACACCTCGTGGATAAAGAAAAGTGATAGACAGTCATAAACAAAAGCAACAACGATAAAATGACTCGAACTTCTAATCAGAATCCCATTTACCATAAGGTTTTTATCGATACACAACCGCAGACAATACCCCTTTAATACTATATACATACGTATATATAAAATATATAGTATGCATGTATTTGAGCCCTTGAGACTATACGCGTAGCGTGTATCTGTATATCAATAAATCTGGAATAATAGCTGAGAAGTCTTTCATATAGGAAATCGATGATAACTTAGGAATGTCACATGCGCATCAATGCTGCCAGTAGAATCGAATCGACGAACCAAAGGCAACATTGCACATGGCCTATATAATATTGTATACTACATATAGGATATATGCTATGTGCGAGTGTATGTGTGTGTATGTGTGAGTATGTATTTCGGATAGTACTATCTGCGTCTCTTCAGACGAGCTCCGATGGGATGACATGAAATTTTATGGAGACAGTCGGCGACTTCCTTCATTCGAATAGACGCAACTCTTCAACGCGCCGACCATGCATGGCTCGTCTGTCCCGACCACAGACGACTTTTATATATATAGGGCCTATATAATATATAATATATAACATATACAAAATTATACACATATATATATATATATGGGTGCGGTATAAGTCGGTTGATAGTAAATCTGGAAACAGAAGAAGAGATGGAAAGAGGAAACGGGAAAGACGATGGATGCATCGATTGGAGGAGAACTGGAAAAGGCAGAGATCTCCAGAATCGACTGAATGACTTAATGTGCGGATGGTTCGGATCGATAAATGGACAGATTGGTGAGGATTGATGCGTGGATAGGGAAAGAGCGATCTTACACTTTATCTGCTTACTCAGACATTAGTGTGGGCTGAAAGCCATATATAGTATCATCCCTATTTGTGACGAAAAATAATAACAACAACTACAATTACGACGACGATGACGATGATGATAACGATGATGATGATGATAACGATGATGATGACGATAATGATAACGATGACGATGATGATAACGATGATGATGACGATAATGATGATGACATGATGATGATGATGATAATGATAATGATGATGATGATAATAACAACGACGACGACGACGATGACGATGATGATGATACAATAATATTATTATTAAGATATATGAAATATGATAAATAATAATAATTATTATAGTATAACAATGATAATAGGAAAAGAATTAATAAGAATCAACAGGCCTAATAATTAACATTTACATTAAAGCATCAATGCATTTATGTCTAACGATAACGCTCTGCTTGGACACCCTTTCAATGCACCAGATGGATCCAATGTATTAATCATTGGCCTATCTTGCCCATTACCATCTGCAAGGTGATCTAAGGTCAAAGTTAACTACTCTGGCACCCATAAGATGTTGTTAAACAATGGTAATTCCTCAGTTGAAGATATTGTCAACAAAAAAGCCTTTGGACCGAAGAGAAGAAAAAGGAAAAAATCCAGATGGCAAAATGAATAATATATATATACATATGTAATATTACTCTATGTAAACCTATATAGATAGGCCTATTATCAAAGCTCGACACTAACCACCTGCCTAACATCGCCATCTCAACAACCTGCCAGAAACGAAATCAACCACGAGAGAAGCAAAAACGAAACTGATGGACGACAGTTGTTTGAAAATGCATGAAGTGAACTATAAAGCGGAAACTTTAAAGATGTCAACGGCCTTTGTATAGTACTACTACTACTACTACTACTACTACTACTACTACTACTACTACTACTACTACTACTACTACTACTACTACTACTACTACTACTACTACTACTACTACTACTACTACTACTACTACTACTACTACTACTACTACTACTACTACTACTACTACTACTACTACTACTACTACTACTACTACTACTACTACTACTACTACTACTACTACTACTACTACTACTACTACTACTACTACTACTACTACTACTACTACTACTACTACTACTACTACTACTACTACTACTACTACTACTACTACTACTACTACTACTACTACTACTACTACTACTACTACTACTACTACTACTACTACTACTACTACTACTACTACTACTACTACTACTACTACTACTACTACTACTACTACTACTACTACTACTACTACTACTACTACTACTACTACTACTACTACTACTACTACTACTACTACTACTACTACTACTACTACTACTACTACTACTACTACTACTACTACTACTACTACTACTACTACTACTACTACTACTACTACTACTACTACTACTACTACTACTACTACTACTACTACTACTACTACTACTACTATTACTACTATTACTACTATTACTACTACTACTACTATTACTACTACTACTACTACTACTACTACTACTACTACTACTACTACTACTACTACTACTACTACTACTATTAATCAAAGCATGTAACACACAGAACACTCTGTACAGACGTCTTTTCTATCGACGTCAACGGCCTTTGATGTCATTTAAGATGTCATTAAATTGATGAAAAAAATCGACGACTAGAGGAGACAAACATGCGTGCAGTAACAGAGGATTTGTACAGAATTGTTTCCTATCGAGGTTCAAAGCCTTTGATGACATAAGCGGTCGTTAACCTGTTGTGTTGGAATATATATAGAGGCGTAACTTTGGTCTAGAAAGTGGGGGGGGGGGTAACCACATTTCGCATCGTTTCCCCTTCGAGACTGTTACATAATATAATGGCGCCCAAGGAATCTATAGTTGGCGCCATTTATGTGCAATGCCTAATAATAATGATAATGATAATGATGCTGATTAATAATAATAATAATAATAATAATAATAATAATAACAATGCCCCCCTAATTTTTGAACTCCCGAGGGATCATATGTACCTCGGGGTAAAAAAAAAAAAAAAAAAAAAAAAAAAAATAATAATAATAATAATAATAATAATAATAATAATAATAATAATAATAATAATAATAATAATAATAATAATAATAATAATAATAATAATAATAATAATAATAATAATAATAATAATTTTCACTTACTTAGTATCTGACTCCTGAGGGATTATTTGTACCTCGGGGAAAAAATGACAATAAGCATAATAATGAATATAATAACAATAGCAATAATGATTATATAATAATACTGAAAATAAATATAACGTGTTTCATTTTGAAGTGATGTAACAATAGGCCTTTATTCTCTTAATGTAAAATGATTAATAATTACAGACGTATGTCGATCATAATTGAAGTGACGTAACACTAGGCCTATATTCTCTAAATGTAAACTTAATGACAATAGACAATTTCACGATTAAAGTTCGTAACAGAGGCCTTTATTCCATAGGCCTACTCTAAAATTAGAAATAATGGACGTGTTTCACAATTGAAATGACGTAACAATAGGCCTCCATTCTCTACATTTAAACTTGATAACATTAATAGACATTCTCATAACTGAAGTGATGTAAATCTAAAATATTCAAAGTTTAGGCCTAGGCCTATAGATAATGGACGTGTGCTATAATCGAAATGACATACGTATAACAATGGTCTCTTATACCCTAACTTTAAACTTAATAACAATAGACTTTTCATAATTTCAGTAGGGGCCTAACGTGACAAAGGCCTTTATTCTCAAAATCTGAAATTTAAAATAATAGACGTTTTTAACAATTGAAATGACGTAACAATAAGCCTCATCTTCTAAATTTAAAGTTATGATAATAACGGTACACTTTTTCGTAGCTGAAGTGACGTAACAAAGGCCCCTATTCTCTAAATGTAAACGTATAATGACAACATACTTTTTCATGATTGAAGTGTCGTAACAAAGGCTTTAATTCTCTAAATCTAGAAATTATCTATACATATAGTTTCCTTATATGCAAATTTGTCTGTCGCAGGACGCTACGTCACAAACGGCTTCTGTTCTATAATTGTGATACCGTTTGTACTGCCGTCTTGACGACGGTCGTCTTGACGGCGGCGATCAGAGCATTTTAACAAACGATACATATAGGACTATAATGATACACTGTCGTCACGTCATAATTTATGACGGGTTAATACACTAGTTAATAATAGTTGTGTTTCATAATTGAAATGACGTTAGACCTAACAATAGGCCTTTGGTCTTAAAATTGAACCTTAATAACAATAGACGTGTTTCATAATTAAAGCGACGTAAAGGGCCTTTATTCTTAACATTTAAATTTACAAATAAAAACGTGAATTGGTATGACGAAACAATAGGCCTTTATTCTCTAGATTTAAAATTACAAATATAATAGGTGTTTTGTAATTGCAAGAAAAAGGTGGAGAGTGAGTGTGATGTCAGATCTGTCGAAGAAGAGTGTAGCCGTGGCCCAGATCTGTGGCGCCTGCGGACCGGTCACGGCAGTCAGTCTGTCAGGCGTAGGGTTGCCACCCGTCCCGATTTTGTCGGGACCGTCCCGATTTCGGGGTAAATGTCCCGTGTCCCTACTTGACCTAGTCGGGACAGCCAATTGTCCCTACTTTCAAATGTGTGGTAATTTTTTTCCGAACTAACAAAATTTTTTTGCTTAAAACACACTACCCGTACTATAATTATTCAACACCACTATAAATTTATAACGCAGGCGAAGTCTATTACCATAAATATGGTGTCACCTTTTATGAAGGTAGAACAGTTAGCAGGTTAGCTGTTCTCGTGTTCTGTTTACGAAAGATGCAGCACAAGTCTATCAAAAGAGCTTAGAGTAATTTTGGTATAGTGGTTCTCATTCGATACATACAGTCATGACCGTTCAAGGACTTCATGACTGTATGTATGCATGCACGAGTTCGGTTTCAATAAGTTAATGTCTGCTGTCACAGCAGCTGGATCATCGATTGATGTCGGAGATGAGCTTTACAACGAGTTTGGTCACCTTCGAGCGGTTTTGTTGAAGCTTATAAGCATATAAGACAAAGGTGCAGATCTTAAATGGATTAATTTGTTAAAGCAACGAATTGTCCAAACTTGCAAAAAGTTATTGAGCTTGTGTTGTGAGTGCCAGTGAGCAGTGCTGCAGGTGAAAGACTCTTTCTGTAATGAAGAACCTATGGAATGATGAGCGTAACAGAATGCGTGTTGAACTTGTGGAAGCTGAATTACTTGTGGAAAAAATAGAGAATGACATGCGAGTTTTACAACTTTGCTTCAGGACAAAAACCGTTGCTGAAAGGCGTGAAGAGTAATTTAAAATACAATCTTAAATCAAAATCATGATCGTCGCATAACTACACTGCTTGAAAACATGATCTGATCGACAGAATCTGCATGTGTTCTTAAAGTTAAACTAGCTATTTTTTAAAATCTGTCAGAAAATTACATAAATCGATGTTTGAGACGAACCATATATATTATGTATTGTAATAAAAAAATTTAAATATATTGTACCTAAAGCAAAATCTTTAATAACGACATTTAAACACATCCTCACATCATTCTAGTGTTCAAAATCGTAAAGAAATTGTTACTTTCCACAAAAAATTACTCGGTTGCGCGACATGCACCTCTGGTCCCACATCCCGTGTTTTACGATTTGGGTGCTACAAAATTACGTCCCGACTTCCTAGTTTAGAAAGGTGGCAACCCTAGTCAGGCGACCTGTTTGGCTGCCTGTCTATGACTCAGTTCGTCTGGCTCTCGGTTTATCTGTGTATCTAAGTACTTTCGTACCTTGTGGTACATACTCCTCAGTCTGTCTACATACACGAAGCAAGGCGGAAAACAACGATCTCTGTGAAGGCACAGTAATAAAATATTGATTGGCATTGTTTAAAAAGTGGGGGTACGGTACTCCCAGTCCAAAAAGTGGGGATACGGGTACCCCTCCTACCCCCGCAAATTAAGCCTATGGGAATATACCCAACCCACAATTACGACCATCGCGTTAAAACTGACAGCCACATGTCGCTAAGTTCCACTCTCGACAGTTGCTTGATCCAATAACTTTTGAACGTCTTAGAACGTTTTAAGTTATAGCCTATACTCACATAATAATAAATTAATAATTATGGTTCATAATGATAAAATGAGGATAATAAAACGATGCTGCTGCTGCTGCTGCTGCTGCTGCTGCTGCTGCTGATGATGATGATGATGATGATGATGATGATGATGATGATGATGATGATGATGATGATGATGATGATGATGATGATGATGATGATGATGATGATGATGATGATGATGATGATGATGATGATGATGCCAATTTTTCTGTCTCCGGACATTTTTTCACCCGAGGTATCATATCTACGTCGGGTAAAAAATAATAAGAATAATAATAATAATAATAATGCGAAATACTAGCACGGAGCTACCTTTCGTCTCGTTGACGTTTGAGATTGCTGGGTGGTGGATCACCTGGATTTCGCCAAGTGTAGGTTATGATGCTGAGAGAACTGTGCAAAAGTGTACAAAAATGCCAAGCGGTTGATGCCTTGTGCATTAGACACCAGCGCGATAGAAGTTACTAATTACAATTATGCGGTGTTCTATCCAGTTAGCGCTACGGGTCTGTAATTCGAAGATCGCTGCTTCGTGCCTATAGCTGTTCCAGGGACCTTGAACAGGTTTCGTGTCTCTATCACCTTGCAGTAGAATTTGATACCGGTGATATCGTCAGAAGTAAACGGCACGTTCCGAGACGGGCCTTTTCATACTTACCCTTTTTTCCTACCCTAATCCATTCGATCCTCTTCCTTCCAAGCGTTCTTGTCCTCAACGAAACCCGCCGTAACAGCTGACCTGCCCCCCCCCTGGTCTCTCTGGCAACTGGACTCCGACCTTCACTGGACATCGATCTCTGGACAACCCCTCTGAAGTTACGCAGCGCTTGTGAATAAGCTGGTGCTTTGCGCTTAGCTTTACAGTAGCGCTTTGGAAATGTGGAGTTAACGATTATGATTACGACTGAGGAAGGCCTGCCATGGGTAAAGGAATTGCGCGTTCGTTCTATATTTGCGTAGCTTATACAAGGACAGTCTGACCCGTTGTAACACCAATCATTATGTGGTTCATATTTGCTTGCACCGGATGACCTTCATCTGCATGCAGTTAGCAGTATCTACCTGCTTTGATTTTCTGCATCGCATTTGCCCCGAAGTCGATACGCAAACACGGATTGTCGTCTTTTTTGTAATCAAAAGGTTTCGATTGTTTGCTGAGCAGTTGTTCTGTTTGCTCTGATGATCGCCTTCACACTCTGCGGGAATATTTGCCCATAACGCTTCTTGATACCTTTTCGTCTTCAGGTTGTGTGAGCGTGGGTTGGCTGACGCTCTATTGAGGCGATGGATCAGCGAAAACCTTCGGAACGGCCCAGGATTGAGCAATGGCGGAAACCTTGGATGAAACCATGCTCACGTAATATTAAGCGAGAATCAGGCACCAGTCAAAACCAGTCTGTGCTGTTATACGGAAAATCATTTGTCGTCTGCTCTAATCATTTATCGTCTGTTCTAATCATTTATCATCTGCTCTGATTGTCTTCATTTATCGTCTGCTCAGATCGTTTATTCATTTGCTCAGATCGTTTATTCATTTGCTCAGATCGTTTATTCATCTGCACATATCGTTTATTCATTTGCTCAGATCGTTTACTCATCTGCTCAGATCGTTTACTCATCTGCTCAGATCGTTTATTCATCTGCACATATCGTTTATTCATTTGCTCAGATCGTTTATTCATCTGCTCAGATCGTTTATTCATCTGCTCCGATCGTTTATTCATTTGCTCAGATCGTTTATTCATCTGCACAGATCGTTTATTCATTTGCTCAAATCGTTTATTCATCTGCTCAGATCGTTTATTCATTTGCTCAGATCGTTTATTCATCTACTCAGATCGTTTATTCATTTGCTCAGATCGTCTGCTCGGATCGTTTATTCATCTGCTCAGATCGTTTATTCATCTGCTGAGATCGTTTATTCATCTGCACAGATCGTTTATTCATTTGCTCAGATCGTCTGCTCAGATCGTTTATTCATCTGCTCAGATCGTTTATTCGTCTGCTCAGATCGTTTATTCATTTGCTCAGATCGTTTATTCATTTGCTCAGATCGTTTATTCATCTGCTCAGGTCGTCAGCTCAGATCGTCAGCTCAGATCGTTTATTCATTTGCTCAGATCGTCTGCTCAAATCGTCTGCTCAGATCGTCTGCTCAGATCGTCAGCTCAGATCGTTTATTCATTTGCTCAGATCGTCTGCTCAAATCGTCAGCTCAGATCGTCTGCTCAGATCGTTTATTCATTTGCTCAGATCGTCTGCTCAAATCGTCAGCTCAGATCGTCTGCTCAGATCGTTTATTCATCTGCTCAGATCGTCTGCTCAAATCGTCAGCTCAGATCGTCTGCTCAGATCGTTTATTCATTTGCTCAGATCGTCTGCTCAAATCGTCAGCTCAGATCGTCTGCTCAGATCGTTTATTCATTTGCTCAGATCGTCTGCTCAAATCGTCAGCTCAGATCGTCTGCTCAGATCGTTTATTCATCTGCTCAGATCGTCTGCTCAAATCGTCAGCTCAGATCGTCTGCTCAGATCGTTTATTCATTTGCTCAGATCGTCTGCTCAAATCGTCAGCTCAGATCGTCTGCTCAGATCGTTTATTCATCTGCTCAGGGCGTCTGCTCAGATCGTCTGCTCGAATCGTTTATTGATCTGTTCAGATCATCTGCTCAGCTCATCTGCTCAGATCGCCCCTTCCCTTCGTCTGCTCTGATTGTTTGTTCAGATCGTCTGCTTTTATCGTCTGCTCTAACTCCCCGCTCTGCTCAGCGACGCCCGTGATTTGCCATTACGCAATTGCTTCGACCATAAATCCGACATTGTGCAGACATTTTCAGCGCAGTTTTACAGTCGACCGGGCTTTCCAGCTTCCATTCGGCCCCAAACCGTAATTGAATAGCCTGCAAGTGTAAGCGCATGATCGCTGTCGGTCGACGAGGACCTAACGAGGCAGGAGCCACAGCTACCGATGGACGCCGCCCGTGGCCCTCGGCCCTCTAGCGCCGGAGAGGAGGACGACTCGAGCACGGTCGCTGTCCGAAATTTCCTTATTAGTCTGTAAAGCAGCGATCCCCTAATTCAATAACTTCCTTAGAATCGTCGCATAACGAGCCTCAGTCGTAGCCTCTCGACGTCCGCTCTTCATCCTGCTCCTCCTCCCTTCCTATACGCCGATTCCTCCTTCCTCGTTTTCTTCCTCCGTCTTTACTCCTCTTCCTCCTCCTCCTTCTTCTTGGTGCCTCTTCCTCCTGCCGTCGTATCTCATCCTCATCCTCCTCCTCCTTCTCGTCCTCTTTCAACAACTCTACGTGTACCCCTCCCGTCGCTCCTTCCTCTATCTTCCTCTCCTGTTCCCTTCTTTTCCTCCTCCCTGCCGCTTGTCATCCTCGTCTTCTTCCTGTTCCTACTTCTTTCTTCTCCGCAGGCGATGCTAACTCGCCGAGAGATGTCTCCGCTGTGCGAGAATTGCTTTTGAGGCTGCAGGATTTGCGTGCACATCCGGGGAACGGAGCGGGGGAGAGGCGGAGGGCAGCAAAGGTAGGGAGGGAGGGCAGGCAATGCAGGAAGGGAGGGCAGCCTCGGCAGGGAGACAGAGCGGCGAATTTCCTGTGAAAGGTTGGGTGGACATCTCGCGATTAATGGCAGCGTCAGTCGATGGATCGATCGCTGCTTTGAAGAAGACGATGACGACGACGACGATGAGGAGCAAGAAGAAGGAAGAAGACGAAGAAGAAGGACGTGTATTATACGTGTCTTCGTTCGGTCATTCACAGACGGCTGAACGCTTGACCGAATACGTGACAGGCGAGTCGTGACGGCGTCCATGACAGCTATGAGAGGAACGCGATGCAACACTGGCGCCCTCCCGCGGCTGCAGGCGACGAATCACGAAACGTCAGACGATGTCTCGTCTAATATGACGGCGCTACAGAAATATATGTGTGCATGGCACCCTGCTCGGCGCAGGAGACAGACAGGTAGACAGAGAAGGAGACATAGAGGAAGGCAGAGAAGGAGACAGAGGGCAGCCAAGGTAGGAAGGGAGGAGGAGGAAGGCAGAGAAGGAGACAGAGGGCAGCCAAGGTAGGAAGGGCGGAGGAGGAAGGCAGAGAAGGAGACAGAGGGCAGCCAAGGTAGGAAGGGCGTAGGAGGAAGGCAGAGAAGGAGACAGAGGGCAGCCAAGGTAGGAAGGGCGGAGGAGGAAGGCAGAGAAGGAGACAGAGGGCAGCCAAGGTAGGAAGGGCGGAGGAGGAAGGCAGAGAAGGAGACAGAGGGCAGCCAAGGTAGGAAGGGCGGAGGAGGAAGGCAGAGAAGGAGACAGAGGGCAGCCAAGGTAGGAAGGGCGGAGGAGGAAGGCAGAGAAGGAGACATGGGAGAAGGCATGAGTTGCTGGAATGATCAGAAAAGCAGGTGAGATTCGAGTATGATGAAGACGGGCAAAGCGATATCTGGCCTCGTGTGTCATCTATAATCACCGTTTATCATGTAATATCACATCAGCTGTATACATAATTATGACCTTCCTCTGGGGGCTTCGATAACTTACCTTACCAGCACGCGAATACCTTTCGGTACCTTATCTTACCTTACCTTATCTGACCTTACTTTCTATTACCATACCGTCTCTTACCTCACCTTCTTTTACCTTACTGTATGAGATCTATCCGGTACGCTGCCTTACCTAAACGGGTACCTCTTACAACGACTTAATCATAATTTGCCTCATGTTACGTCATCCTACTTCACCTTACCGCATTCGACCTACCTTACCTTACCTCACCTTGCGTTACCTTTACCTTATATTGCCGTGCATTCTTTTACTTTACAGGTGCAAGACTTGTTTTGTTAAAGCGCGCCATAAATGTTTAGTTTTATTGTATTGTACTTATTCTTTATCTTGCTTACCTAGTTTTACATTACTTGCTTCGCTGGTCCGTCTATTGTAATTTTCTTAGCTGTTGGTGTATCTGACAGCATTCGTCTTGTGTTGCTCTGATTTAATTACTAATATGCAATAACAGTTACTTACCTTATTACCCTTCAGGAGTACGTTAATGAAGGTCATTGAGGGCGCTCTCTGCGATAGTCTGTATGATTTTAAATGTCATTATTTCATCACCAAGCAAACAATACACAGAGAACTAGAAGAGTCACCAGTTGCTGGCGGGCCCACGCACACACATGTAGCCCAAACAACGAAGATCCGTCCACAGATAGCATCATGTTCAGAGTCCCTGAACCAAGTTGCGGCGACAGTTGGTAAGGCTCGCAGCACACGAAGACACTACCGCCGAACAGTGCCTCATTGGTAGAAGATAACGCATGTCCGGCTATCCATCGAGCCACCGGGTTAACGTGGAACCTGCTTTCGACGCGTGCTGGTCGGTAGATTGAAGCGCCACAAGTGACAAACGGTAGAGGTCACTCCAAAGACCTACGTTGCTCCTGCTCCGCCAAGACTAAAGTTACCCAAATGTACGCGGTGTTGACGTTCAATTGATCCCAGACTCGACCGTAGGCTTATGCAGGGTGGGAATAATCTGGGGTTTGGGGGTTCAACCCCTAGTCTTTATTAGAACCCCCACAGTTAAGTCTTTATTGCACACTCCAGGGGGTCGTTTCTAACCCCCTCAGTTGTGCTAGTGTGAGTTAGCATTATTTGACTCTGAGTCTCTGACAAAGAGAAGACATTTCCATGGTAATAATAATATAATAATAATAACACGGACAATTTCTAGAGCGCCGTAACGCGACCATGCCGCTACAAGGGCGCTGTACAGACAACACCAACAGCCTAGCGAAGTTGGTCATAATGATGTAAGAGAAACTTCTGTAGAAAAAATTCAACTGCAGATGGTGTATCATGTATGCATTTTTGAATTTTCTCAACAAAGGAATTGATTTTGAATCGAGTCTGACTTGCAAAACTGCTAGCGTTGAAATCAGCTGCCTTCAAACTCCTTTGATATCAGGTTGCAAAATACGGATAAAATGTTCAACTCCCCCCCCCCAGTCTTTTTCTACAATTCACACACTGGGCCTATATCAGGAAGGATAGGCCCTCCGACGCAGAAGAAGACATACGAACAAAACACCTTCTAAACGTACAAAATCCGCAGCATAAACAAAAACTAAGTCTCGTATGCAAACTTAACACCAGTGAACTCCAACATGCGCAGAATTTATTGAACAAATTCTGCACTTAGACAAAGTAATCCAGCGACATGACGCATGGGTCGAACCACGGTTGACGCGGCCGGTGACATGCACAGAAGGGATTGGGTAGAGCGCTCGGCTCTAACGCGGACAGTTTGGGTTCGATTCGCTCACTCTGTAGGGGTCTTGAGCGGGTCTTTTACGCACAATTTTGCTCTCCGCCATGTGCTGTGTCGTGTGGTCGTGTTTGCACTTCTCAGCTTTGCAATTCAAATGCAATTGTATTTTATTGCAGTGCATTGTAGTTTGTGTATTTTCGTAGCAAGAAGACAGTGTGAGGGTCGAATAGAAGATGCTACGCCGGAAAAGGAAGAAGTTAACCAGGATGTCAATGTCGATCGAGACTTGTGTTAGGGAGCAATAGATCTCATCAAATCTGAAGGAATCTCACGGCTGCCTCACGGGATACGAGTGCGATCCTACGACCCAACAGCCAATACCTCTGCGGCCTTCGCGTCATTGATGAACCGACTCGCGCCATGAATTTCAAACACCATCGCGACACACAGACAGACAGACAGACAGACAGACAGACAGACATACATACATACATACAGATAGAGACACACAGGCCTACGCATACAGGTCGACACTGGCAGACAGACAATCAGGCATATAAGCTCTATGCTTAACGTCGAGGCAGAACTACCGCAGTGGAAGGTCGCGTGGAAATGGCTCTTACTTTGAACACACTGTCCACTGTGGAATCTCTCAGTTGGGTTCTACGTGTGTGCGGGAGACTGCCACTGCCAGTGGTGAACTGTTCAAGCTATCTGAGCTCTGTTTGCTCACACATGAGCTTCGTGTTGTTTCTTGATTTTCGCACAGTGTAGACTAGAGTTACTGTAGGCAGCGTCTTTTGGGGTACTTCATACTCATAGGGGGTAAACAGGCAGCCTTTACACATGGGCGCCGATCACGGGTGGTCGAGGGGGACAAGACCCCTCGCCTTAAACAGTGGGAGGGACACAGTATGCAGTTGTCCTCCTCCCGACATTTTGAAGAAATACCAAAAAAATATTTTCCGCACGAGCGGGAAAGATTTTCACCTCTCTTCTAACTAGATCAGTTCAAAAGTCTCCTGCGTCCCCCCCACCCCACCTCTCAAAAAAGATCGCCGCCGCTTGTTTTACCCAATGCGTCCTGGTTTGAATCGTGTGTGAAATGGCCGTCCTCATAATGAACCAGTGAGGCATTTTGTCCCCTAAGCTTGGAGAGATGACTACGCATGTGCATGCACGCATTTTCCGGACCGGAAAATCGCATTTCCGACCGTGCCAACTTCAAACGGCTGAATTTGTCCCAGGAAAACAGAATGTACAATGGACATGGCAGGAGAAAACCTCCATTATGAGAATTGTTTAAAGGCGTTGGTGACTGATTTGGGGGAGATGGATTTGGTGACTGATTTGGGGAAGATGGATTTTGTGACTGATTGGGGAAGATGGATTTTGTGACTGATTGTGGAATATGGATTTTGCGACTGATTTGGGGAAGATGGATTTTGTGACTGATTGGGGAAGATGGCTTTGGTGACTGATTGGGGAAGATGGCTTTGGTGACTGATTGGGGAAGATGGATTCGTGACTGATTGGGGAAGATGGCTTTGGTGACTGATTGGGGAAGATGGCTTTGGTGACTGATTGGGGAAGATGGCTTTGGTGATTGATTGGGGAAGATGGCTTTGGTGACTGATTGGGGAAGATGGATTTGTGACTGATTGGGGAAGATGGATTTGGTGACTGATTGGGGAAGATGGCTTTGGTGACTGATTGGGGAAGATGGATTTGGTGACTGATTGGGGAAGATGGCTTTGGTGACTGAGTGGGGGAAGATGGCTTTGGTGATTGATTGGGGAAGATGGCTTTGGTGACTGATTGGAGGAAGATGGCTTTGGTGACTGATTGGGGAAGATGTATTTGGTGACTGATTGGGGAAGATGGCTTTGGTGACTGATTGGGGAAGATGGCTTTGGTGACTGATTGGGGAAGATGGCTTTGGTGACTGAGTGGGGGAAGATGGCTTTGGTGATTGATTGGGGAAGATGGCTTTGGTGACTGATTGGAGGAAGATGGCTTTGGTGATTGATTGGGGAAGATGGCTTTGGTGACTGATTGGAGTAAGATGGATTCGGTGACTGATTGGAGGAACATGGGTAGAGGGGCCATCCAAGATTAAATGCTTGGGAAAGTGACAATGCATCAATTTCCACGTCATGTAGCGCCACAGTAATTCCATTCTGCGGATTCTGATTTGCGTAGCGACATTGCACGAGAACTCAGTACAGAAGAAATTGATAACTTATTTCTTTCGGTCTATTTACTAATGGCTGATTATAATTATGTCTTGTTGCCCGGCTTCAGTGTGTGAACTTCCGAATGGTTTCCGGGTCATCGTCAGATTTCAAGTGTACTATATTGTACTAAGAGAAACAGTCACATTTGTTTTAAAGTTAATGATAATTTAAATTAGGTGGATTTTCCACCTTTATTGTTAAACTATTTAGTGTTTTAACTGTGTTACAATAATGACATGAAATTTGTGAGGGAACTGAAAATAAACGGGGAGACATTATTTAAGTCCAAGGGAGACTCTGTTTTGGGGAGATTTCATATGTTGACATCGGCTGTACAAGACTCTTGCGAACTATTCAAAAACACTGATGTATCTTGAGAAGAAAAGAATTGTGACGAGATGAAAACGAACATATTGAACGACTTCTCGTCTTCCGCTGAGTCAACGAACCAACACCGGATGAAAACGATCCACGTCTCAATATGTTGCAACAAAAATACACTAGATTAAATTAGACATATCGGTCGATGATTGCCTCGAGCGAACTCGCGTTCCAAAAATCATAATCCACTTGAAAAGCCAGGTCGAAACCCTATGGACCAAAGAAGTCAGATGGGAATGGAAGTTGAAAGAGACGAGACTTAAGTTTAGACCTCAATGACAGCAAAGCATTGACAGAACGTAATGGATTGAGCGGAGAATTCCAAAGCTTCCGATCAACGACCGTAAATACCCGAGAGCACAACACAGTTCATGTGCGGGGAACATCAGGAGTCATCGCATCCATTGAACGAGTGCAATATCTATCTGTATATAATCACACATAATTTTATATTATACATTGTTATATTGATATTTTAAGATCTGCGATAGGAATTGTCTGGGTCACTCCGTGCAGTATACAAGGTGTGATAAGACACCCGCAGGTAATTCTTGACAATGGTGATTCGGCGTGTTTAGAAAAGGTTTGTGCTTTAATTGTGAGGGTTAATTGGTGTGGACGTGCTGGGTGCGTTTGTAAAGGGTGGGGTGAAGGGGCGTTGACTGTGTTGGAGAAGGTTGCTCTTGATGGGAACAATCTACATCCACACAGCGTGCACTTCTTACGGTTAGAAGACATCGTTATAATTGTTTTAAATTTTAATCCTTCATAACGATTCAATGCATTTATTCTGAAACAGATCCTCCGGGGAAAACCTATCCGAAATAGATTCTGTGCGGAGACTTTTAGGGGGAACTCTGTTTCAGGATACTTGTCGTGAACGTTAACTTCATAAACTACTAAAATTTCTTCTTGTTTCCCCTCTTGTCCGTACCACTTACTTCTGGCTCTTCACACGGATATATGTCAGATATGTTTTTAAGTAATAATATATGCAATATGTATTACATAAAAAAATTATAATGTAGGGGCCTAAAATACATATTATTAAAAATTCCATACTATTAAATCCTATGTAATATAATAAAATAATATATGCATTGTGTGAGGTATACATACTTACAGGGAAATATATGAACGTCTTGGTTCATGCATGCGTTGAATATAGCGCCTAGAGCTAATAATTATTATAACTGGATGAGACATAGCTGTTCCAGATATCATTAACTATATATCTCCTGATAATTATTTATCTCCGGAGGGACTAGACTTACAGCGGGTACAAAATTAATAGTAATTCTTATATATATTCTTAATATATATATATATATATATATATATATATATATAACATACATATAATATATATTTAATATATATATACATGCATGTAATGTATAATTATACCGGGGCCTATCTTTGACATTAGAGCTCATGAAGTATGGAAATGCCGCGGAGATCTTGGACTGCGTATTGCGTATACAAGGGAAATGCCTGAAGATACGGGAATTCTGACGGTGAGCGATAATGAGTGAAGAGCGGACTAAGCATAGGTCGGATGATGAAGAGAAACGGAGACAGAGACGGAATTCTTCTTACTCGAGGGTTTTCGCTAATTATTTTTAAATGGGATTTTTATTGTTTCCGTGCTTCGTCTGAGATCTGCGCGAGCCGTCATTAAATCGAATTCATAGACTAAAACAAATATATATATATATAATTATTATACATATAATTACTATATATATAATTATATGCATGATTATATATATATATTTATATATATATTATATATATATATAATATGGCTGCTTCATTCTCAGTGCACCAGTGACGTTCTCAAGCAGTGGCGTAGCTAGGGGGGGTCAGGGGGGGACATGTGTCCCCGGGCGCCAAGGGAAGGGGGCGCCAAAATGAGGGTTAAGATAAATAATTTTACTCTTAATTTTGATGCAGTTTTAACTAATTTATCACAAATGAATGCATAAGATTTAATTTTAGCGCCCCAAATATATCCAATTATATCCTCATTACTTACAAATAAGTTCTTAGGTATGATTTTGGCGCCCCATTTAGCACTAAGGGGAAACATGCATGTACTGTCTGTATTTTTCATATTTTATTTCATTAAAAAAATTAAAATTGCCATTCGATTATGTGGAAAATGTGAAATAGTAAAACGGGGGGGGGGGAAGGGGCGCCAAATTCATAGTTCGTCCCCGGGCGCAAAATATCCTAGCTACGCCACTGTTCTCAAGTGTTTCTAAGATGGCGTTCTATAGACTAAGGTTCAGATGAATACCTGGTTCCACGTGTATCCGGATAATTTTATATGTGTAGGGCTTATGCTTGTATGTAGGTATGTATATGTATATGCATGTAGGCATGTATATATATATATGCATATAAGTACGCGTTATGTAGGCTTTGTGTTCATGTATATGTATATACGCATATGCGGTGTATTTAGTTATATTAAATTACCGGTACGCTTTACAAGTCTTCGTATAATTCAATTTCAATTTTCAATTCAATTCAACTTTATTGATCCGAATTCAATACAAAAGTACAGTAGGCACCAATCTGAATGTAAAAACATTCGGGATACAATTGGGTAAGCCCAAAAGGGACATAGGTCCCGCTTAATTAGGGCTGCCTATTTGTTACATATTAAGATGGCACCAAAAAAGAAAAAGAAAATGATAACTATATGTATCTATGTGCATGTGTACGTAGGCACCTATAGCACATGTATAGGCCCTACATGAACGTCTGTAGGGCCTACGTATTTATAGATGTACATGTATTGTATGTGTATAGAGGCATAGACGTATGTATGTATGTATATAGATGTATAGATGTATGTATGTATGTATGCACGTATGTATGTATGTATGTATTTATGGAGAAGTATTCATCTGCGTGGATGTAAGTGCAAATGTATATGGGACGCGTTGGTGTAGCGTTATGTTCTGTGCCTTGTAAGCGTAGGGTCGCAGGTTCGAATCTACCTCAAGCCACTGCGTAGTGACCTTGGACAAGTTGCTCACCCAGAATTGTCTGCGAGGAAGGCAACGGGAAACCATATCTCTCATCTCATCCCCATGTGGCATAAAGCCAATGAAAGCCTTCAGGCAGAGAACTCATCATCATCATCATCATCATCTTCGTCGTCGTCATCATTATCATCATTATCTGGAATCATACGTGTATGACTGAATGTATCATTTCGTGTATACCTGTGGCCTGCGCAGACCGACTATACTTAGCCGATCAATAATCAACAATGCAAGGCATCCTAGAAGAAGCTTGCTAATGACAATACAATAGATAAATGGTCACTGCATGAAATTCCTCATGATCTGTCGAATGTTTACACTACACCTTGGCTACTCGATTAATAGGTCTCGGCCTAAATTCGAACAATCCTTTTGTTACATTACGCGCTCTTAACTAACGTTGTGTATCAGCAATTATTATTGTTGCTAATTAACAATGCATGCAGTAATTGACTGCTGATTACAGATACAGCAGACAATTAATGCATATATTGTTAATTAGCAACATCTACTGTCTGATATAAAAGGTATCAACCGATGGCGAACCAAAACTAATTTGTTATCAGATCAACATCTATAAGACCAGTCTGCCAAATAGAGAGAGAGACAGAGAGAGAGAGAGACAGAGAGAGACAGACAGACAGACAGACAGACAGACAGACAGACAGACAGACAGACAGACAGACAGACAGACAGACAGACAGACAGACAGACAGAGACAGACAGACAGACAGACAGACAGACAGACAGACAGACAGACAGACAGAGACAGACTATGATGGAAAAGCAATTCGAAAAAGTAGAGACCGAAATGGCACAAGCGATTGGGCAACGAACAGATGCAGGGAGAGAGTTCCAAAGTCTAGGTCCAGCAACCGAAAAACGCCTTCAACAAGAACAGTTCTAGTTTTAGCTCTGACCAGGGAAAGGCAGATGATCTGGTTAGATAGTGTAGTGACAGTCATGGACGATATTATATTAGGGATTTAGGATTACGATATATATTAGTATTATTATGTAGGCCTAACATTAGTATGATGTGTTGCTTAGTATTTGATGTAGGCAAAATAACACTAATGAAATATGTAAAGTCAAGATCAGATAAGACTGACTGACATTAGGGCCTGACCGGGTGTCATAAGAGGGGGAGCAGGGAGAAGGAGGGGCGAAGGAATGATAGCGCGACCGAAAGGAGAGCGAGATTGGGGGAGAGATGGATGAATGACAGGTCAGGGCGAAAGGGGAGAAGAAGGATGAGCGAAGACTGAAAGGAGGACGGCATTCACTCACGGAAGGAGGAATCGGTAGGACGTACGATTCACTCACAGGAAGAGGAATCGGGGAGACGTACGATTCACTCACGGAAGGAGGCATCGGTGAGACGTACGATTAACTCACGGAGGGAGGAATCGTGTGAGGGAAAATTGCAGACGCAGAAACTGTTATGCAACACGAAGTGAGAACTGTTCTAGGTGTACATACGTTGTGTAAAAATATTGTATAATAAGAATTGCAAAACATACAAGAGTACTGTCTTCTAACTGTCTTCGCGAGGTGAATTACAAAACCCACGTGCTTCGAACGCTAACAAGACCCCCGAAGACTAGCCTAGCCGCTCGATTACGTAACACCGCTGCCACCATAACTGAAGACAGATCTAGTAACATCTTCTTTCAGTACAGATAGTAATAACATCGAAGACTTCGGACTTTTAAATACTGTAGCTGACTGCAGTTCAGTGTTCTGTAAACCATAAACCCGAATTTCAAAGAAATTATTCGCCGAACAGGAAGCCAGTGCAACAACTTACGTAATAATTTAGGGTAATATAGCATATTTTGATGTATTCGTTTATTTGATTTGATTTGATTTGATTGAATTTTTTATTGAAGCACCAAACAACAGACAAATCAAATTATGACAGTTTCGCCTATAGCATTACAAGTGCTGGCGTCAAAAGGGTAATCCAAAAGGGTCAAAAGTCCCGCTACAGCCTGGATTATCCTCTCACATAAACATTTTACAGGCGGCCTGTTCAACACACAACTTCATGATAATTTCAAACAACATTTCAAGTCATATGCAAAAAATCTAAATAGTGCAGTGCAAGGTAAAAAACAGTAACAAACTATACAAACAATTAAATCTGTGAGGACAGTAGGTAGCGTTTCAACTGTACTTTAAATAAACCAAGGACAGGAGCTTGAATCAGGTCTTGTGGGAGAGTGTTCCAAAGCATTGGGCCAGAGCATTTTATTGAAAACTGCATGACCTTTGTACGAGCTGCATGACTTCGATACTTCTGTGAAAATCTTGTATTGTAGCTGTGTACTGATATACCTTGACAGAAGTAGTTATCAAAACTTAATGGTAGCAGTTTATAGTGATAACAATACATGAATAGACCAATTTGATACCTAGTAATGTTCTCTTGGCGTAATATATTGTATGCATGGAATACAGGCTTAGTGCTGGCAAACCATGGTAGCATAATATGAACAATGCGCAGTGCGCGTTTCTGAAGAGTTTTCAATGACTTAAGACGAGAAGCATAATTACATCCCCAAGATATGCTACAGTATGACAAATAGGGGAATATTAGAGAATAATACAATCCTTGTACGGTGTACTTAGGTAAACAGTGACGGATACGTGACAGTATGCTGATATTTTTTGCAATTTTCCTAGATATGTGTGCAATATGCTCACACCAGGTTAAATGCTGGTCTATGTATACACCAAGGAACTTGGATGATGTTGTCTGCACAATTTCCTTGCCATCAATCTCAAGTTTTAGATTCGACATTGAAATAAATTTACGATGAGAACGAAACAAGATGTAGCTGGTTTTACTTAAGTTCAAAGAAAGCTTGTTTGCCATAAACCATGATGCTATTATTTTCAGTTCACGATTTGCTCGCTCAATGAGAGAGGTAATTGATTTGTCAGACATGAATGCATTTGTATCATCAGCAAACAAAACAAAGTGAAACTGATCAGAGGTCTGTGATAAATCATTTACATATATTAAGAACAGTAGAGGTCCTAGTGTAGAACCCTGGGGTACACCACAACTAATGGCCTTTATGTCAGAACTACATCCATCATAACAAACATACTGCGACCTGAAACTTAAGTAATTGGAAAACCACTGTAGTACTATACCCCTAATGCCATAGTGTTCTAACTTTTTGAGCAAAATCTGATGATTCACAGTGTCAAATGCTTTTGACAGATCAAAAAAGATTCCTAGTGAGAATTCATTCCGGTCAATAGCTTCTGAGATTTTTCCTTGCATATCCAGAAGGGCCATGAAAGTGGAATGTCCCTTTTGGAATCCGTACTGGTTCACTGATAGCAAGTTCAATTTAGTATTGGTTTATACTCTAGTCAAACAATCTGAATAATTCTCTGGAACTTCTGCAAACTTTACTTCGCAAACAAAACGAAGCGAATTACAGTAGGCCTAATCTAGGCTACTGGAGACCAATGCATATGGCAGACTTATCCGAGCAGACGTAGGGATATTACATTATTTATCTGAACCATGTCTATCGCCTTTTCTTAAGCATCTCTCAGAGTCGTTTGTGAACATAGCTGTCTAAGCGATTCTGTGCAGGTCCTATGGGAGCCGCCCTGTGAGTACAGAACGCTCAAGGATACCAATAACGTGTGTGCGTCTAGATCATTCAACATCTCTGATTGCCGCAATCATTTGTCTAATCGCCATGAATTGAGCTATGTATGACTGTGTGCTATTATGGTTACTGCGTCATCGTAATATCAGGATTTATTTATGGATACGTATATAAACTATATATCTTATCGAAAGGGTGGGAATTGTCGGGGGATTTGGGGTTCAACCCCCCAGTCTTTCTTAGTACCCCCAGTTAAGTCTTCACTGCACACCCCAGGATGGGTCGTTTCCAACCCCAACCCCAGTTGTGCTGGTGTGATATAGCATTATTTGACTCTGAGTTTCTGACAAAGAAAAGAAATTTCCATGGCGTATGCTGCGTATCATGTATGTATATTTGAATTTTCTCAACAAAGGAATTGATTTTGATTCGAATTCTGACTTGCAAAGCTGCTAGCGTTGAAATCAGCTGCTTTCACATTTCGTTGACATAAATTTGCAATATACGGATAAAATGTTCAACCCCTCCTCTTTTTTCTACAAATTCCACACTTCCTATCGAGCAGCACATCACACACACACACACACACACACACACACACACACACATTGGATTGTGTACGCCACAATGACTGGGTTGATCAGCAGTGATGATGTAATGTCTGATAGCGTTCATGCCACATTAATGTCTGCAATTTCGAGACACGCCCTTCAATAATAGAATTTATTTTCCCCAAGTCGTCTCGGCATACGTGACTGCATCAGCTAGATCCATCCTTAAAGATGCTGGGTCAGGTCTGAGATATACGGACGGCGTACGCCAGATGGGTAATCATCATCTGGGGGAGAACGACTGACGCGGGTCACTGGAGAGACCTCGACCGTTAATCACTGGGGGCTTCCATCTACCTACCAGCAGCACGTAACGCAGCACGAAGATCTGTTCTACGTGCACCTGGCGCCTCGATGAATAGTCGACCGTACGTCATATTCTACCAATGAGGGACTGCTGGTGTGATCGTGCGCTGCGAGTGCTGCCACCTGTCGTCGCTAGACGCAACTTGGTCCAGAGTCTCTGAACAACCATTCCACCTGTCAACTTTCGGCGGGAATCCGTTGGTTGGTTCTACGTGTGTGTGTGGGCCCACCACTGGCGATCCTTCCAGTTACGGTGTATTGTTTTGCTAAACTGATGTAGTTCTAGTAATTGACACTTAACGTCATAAAGCCTAGCGTAGAGTAGCTTCTGATTAGTTTGGTCTTTGAGTGGCGCTATATAAATGTTCAATTACAATTACAAAATTGCGCTCGTTTACTTTTGTATATACGTGTATTTGTGTGTATATGTTTGTGTGTGCATATGTGTGTGTGTGTGTGTGTGTGTGTGTACATGCTTGAGTGTGTATATGTATATGTGTGTGTGTGTGTGTGTGTGTGTGTGTGTGTGTGTGTGTGTGTGTGTGTGTGTGTGTGTGTGTGTTTGTGTGTGTATATATGTTGTGTTTGTGTGTGCATACGTTTGTGTTTGTGCACATGTATGTTTGTGTTTGTGTAGGCCCCATATATATGTGTATATATGTGTGTTTGTGTTTTAAGGTGCAACGTAGGCACACAGAATCCGAAACGAGTTCTTTTCCTACCTGTCGCCAGAGGGCTTTGTCGAACAAGGATAACGGCGAGTAGGATGCTCCTAATTCCATTGAGCGACAACGAGAAAGACATTTCGTACACAAGACGAGCTTAGGATAGCGACGAACACTTCCTCGGGCTCAATGATACACTTGCCGGACACTACGGCGACACTTCTTCGGATTACAGCAGACAAGACCCGGTCACTAGACGGCTGACAGTGAATCAGATTGTTTGTCCAATCGAATAATCATCGATCAGTGCCTTTGCACAAACGTGCAGGTGAAATGTATCATCTGTAGCGGATGTAGGAGCATATACTCTTCTTACTGTTCCTTCTCGACCTTGAAACAACAGGCGCACACTTGCTAGCGCTATGTAGGCTATACCGCGTTGAAAACAACAGCTATGACGACATTGGATAGAATAATACCACGCTCAAAACTACAACTAGGCGTACACTTGTCAGTATTGTGTCGCGATGGTTGAATATATATCTCTGCGAATACACAGGAGGTGTGTCTTCATTTCAGACTAATCATTCCTGACAACGTCGACAAGTCTTTCAAGTGCAATTGGTTCACTGTAGTCGGCATTTCTGAGTTAATGCAGATCATAATGAGAGGCAAAGAGAATGTCGGTCATTATACTGGGCTTATCCGTTGGACCAATTATGTCTATCAATTATGTCTATCCTTCACTGTGGAAACTTCAGCGGCGTTAACTCATCTATCGGGGATTGTGAATAAATACCCTAACTGCAACCGAACGAACGCAGCTTCGTGAAATATGCCTTCGCCAAATATCGCAGCATTCGCTTTTATTCCCTTCTCGCTTCCTAAAGTAGCTTCTAGTGGCTTCTATTGCGCCGTAAATCGATTCACCGGTGATCCATTTGGCAGATGAGTGAGCTAAAAGTCGGACAATAAAGCCGTGGCTGCAGTCGGAAAGATCCATCCGACTCGGATGTCACGAGGAAGGCTCTGTATACCAATGCAATATCCGCGCCGCAGCCGTCGTATACAAGGACGCCAAACGAGAGAGGCATTCAACGCCGCGTGACATCCCGTTATAAATATTCCGCGTCGCGTCCGTGTTGTCGAGCGCGCAGCGGAATGCCCAGCCACGTCGCTCAGTCTCATTGGCTAATAACGCTTCAAACGATGACGGATCCGCGACGTCACTGTGCGCCCAACCAGTCAGATTAACACGCTGACCTCGGACGAAGACGCCTGGGAAAAGTGGCTCCGTGAGTCGAGAGTCGGCGGACGATAGGTGGCGCCGGTGCAGCAGAGGGCGCAGCCGGTCTATACTCGATTGGTACTCATTGGTATTCGTATTCGGCGGGTGAATCGCGTCGGAGCGGGGCACACGATGATGATCTGGTCATCGCGCGGCGTGAAAATGACCCGTCGGAATTTGTTGGACGCTGATGAATTCGACCTGCCACGAGAGCGCTTCCAAACGAATAATTCCGCCCGCCTCGCCTTGCGCATGCGCAGACTCGAAGGAGGTGTCGCGACCGTAAGATGCCGTGGCTCAGACGGACAGTGGGACATATATGGGGCCCTGTTGGCTCACCCGATCCGTCGAAGATGAGTCCATCTCATCGTGTAAGTCCTTAAGAGCGGATTCATTGGCGATGGCTATGATCCGGCGGCGCATGCGCGCAAGTGAACGAGGGATAAGATGGCGGCTACGATGGAATAAAGTCTTTCTCCTATCGATCCATTTCCTCTGATGAAGGCGGCTAGGAAGAGGAGGATGAAGAAATGGAAGAGGAGAGAAGAGGAAGATGGAGGAGGAGAGGGGGTACGGGAGGAGACGGATAAAGATGTCACTAACTGCAATAAGTGATGGAATGGAGGGGACGAGTAATGCAGATGACCACAAGTGACCACCATGGCAGTGACCATCTGGCTTCTTTCAATTTATCCATGCATGCCATCCTCATTGACCAGAGCAAGTGTTTAGATTGCCGACGGGACGCAGCCATTGTCACGAAAATACTGCAACCTACCCTTGGGCTTTTATTGTGGGACGCAGTGGCCGATTGGTTAGAGCGCTCGTCCTCTGACGAGGAGAGTACGGGTTCGAGCCTCCTCTTAGACGGTTACTGTGTAGGGACCTTTAGGCTTTAGCAAGTCCTCCACTCACAGTTGCTCAGCGCCATCGATTGATGCTTGGCTATTAGATAGTGGCGCTTAATAAGCAGACAATAATAATAATCTCGGCGATAGACATCTCTGCAATTCTCATCGTAGAAGAATGTCGACGTATACATACCAATGACAGCGACATCTCAAGCCAGAAAGCTGGCCTTCCCAGTGAACCAGCCTATATATGTATACCGCATACAGACCTAAAGAGTATGGAAAAGATCAGACCATGCAGGGTCTAGTACCAGAAAGCTAAGAGTAAACTCTTAAATAAACGTACTAATTGACAGTAATTATGACCAAAAGACGTGTCGATCAGGTTCGTTACAGGCCCATTCGATTATATTATATATAAAATCAGACAATTACAAGTAGGGTTTAAACATACGTGTAATTTGTGAGGGTACTACGAGGGGTATCCGTACCCACACTTCTTGGACTGCGGGTACGTGCCCCCTTTTTAAACAATGCCAATCAATATTTTATTATTGTGCCTTCCCAGAGACGGTCTCCATGAAAAAAACGAAAGTGGAAAAGAAATTGGTACCCTCCACTTTTTATACTAAAGTTACGCCCCTGGCCTTAGAACTATAAACACTTGGCGCTGGGAAACCGGTGAAAAACGTGCAGAGAATTCACATACTATTTCCACAGACTATTTCTAGCAGTTCAACTTCCGTTTTCCTTTAAAAAACACTCTAATAATCGACCATTCTACAATGGTTTTCTCAAATCAATGCAAATGTCTTCTCAATCGAAAACCTCTTGTCTCCTCTTGTTTTCACACTTTCTTTATCGCCCTTTTCGAAGTAAATGTAAATGTAGGCCTACACGTTTTTCTACAGTGACCCTATGGCCTCAACCCTGTACAGTTTGCAACTCACTGATCGGGTGAGTCCTTCACCACCACCGCCAGTTTGAATGACGGCTAAACCTTTTCAAGGTTCCCGTTTACGGACCCAAACTAAACAATGAGCCGCGCCTTAGTCATGGATCAGTGATTTTCCCGCCTAACCCCTTGTGCCTAATTCCACAAATATAAACATATTTATTCCACCATCGATTACACTAACGTAGGCCTTATGTTTACTGTGTAAATGTAAATGTACGTTTTAATATAGCGACTGAGTGGTCTCAACCCTGCTAATTTTTCAACGAATTGATCGGGTGAAATACTTCTCCAGCGCTACCCGTTTGACTAGGCGCCGCGCTCTTTAAGGTTCTCGTGCACGGACTATCCCAGCCCAAGATTTACATCTCTCAAATAAGCCACCATCGGGAGAGAACCGGTTTGACGATGGACGATGACCTTCAATTCGAGATAAACTCTGTGTCGCAGGCATTGTCAGGTATGGATAGACAGATAAACAAGGTATAGGATTGGGGAATACAATCGCTGGTGCCCCCTATCTGAAAGTAGCCTACATGGCCTATGTCTCACGGAGAATTACGCCCATTGATAAATGAAACAATACAAAACATTTGATAACATTTAAAAAATTGTTTCTTAAAGCTTGTAATTTGATGTCCAGCATTATCGTTGCAATTAGCACCTCATAAAATATATTTATATGAGTACCAGGTACTAGTCTTAACAAAGCTTTTTCATCATAAGTATATTGGGGACATAAAAACATGGGTTCCCCAGCATTTAGAGCGCCTGTGATTTATTCTGTCCTTTGAGAGGCGCTATATAAATGTCCAATAACGAAATAGAGATTTGGGTGTGGAACTCTCTCCCCTGTCCTATTGGGATCGACCTAAGCACGAACCCTTACATAGCTGCAGTGGACTGCATCGCGGAGTAATTTAATGGTGCAGAGGCCTCCTGATTTAGCATGAATCTCGTACAGGTCACCCTAGGGGAGATGTAACCCTAAATTTCCCCACGGCTTAGGTCAATACTTAAGGATTGACAGGCCCCTGCTTCTATATAACGCAACCTCTTGTTGCCTCCGAAGTAAATGAATACGACGCAAAAGATTTGAAATCGTTATCACATCATCATCGTCGTTTTATCATTATCCTTATCGACGTCGTCATCGCATCATCATGGTCGTTGTTGTCGTCGTTGTCATCGTCGTATATCATCATCATCGTCGTTGTCGTATCATTATTATTATTATTATTATTATTATTATTAGTAGTAGTAGTAGTAGTAGTAGTAGTAGTAGTAGTAGTAGCAGTAGCAGCAGTAGCAGCAGCAGCATCAGTAGTAGTAGTAGTAGTAGTAGTAGTAGTAGTAGTAGTAGTAGTAGTAGTAGTAGTAGTAGTAGTAGTAGTAGTAGTAGTAGTAGTAGTAGTAGTAGTAGTAGTAGTAGTAGTAGTAGTAGTAGTTGCTACCAGCAGTATAGGGCTAGTAGTGGAAGCAATGGTGGTATAGTAGTAGTACACTAGTAGTAGTGGTAGTAGTATTAGTAATCATTAGCTTGTTGCCACCATCATCATCATCGTCTTCATCATTTCTAGTGGTAGCAAAGTGGTTGTACCACTACAGGCCTATTTTTACGCATAGGCTGTACAAGTCTAAATGGGGATGCTTAGTAGTGCACGAAGCGTAACGTAACGACACGATTTATGTGGCGCATCTATCTGTAGACACCAAATAAACACATCGGTTTATGGCTTTGTGGAACAGGTTCCACATTAGCTCAGGTCCCGCATTGACAATAAGACTGTCAACTTGTCAGAGAAGGCTTTGCACGGCGATGATAAAGTCTTCAACAACTACCACGATGATAATGACGACGACGGCGACGACGAGAAGGAAGAAGAAGAATAAGAAGACGGAAGAGACAAACAAGATGACGGATCTGCGATGATTTATCGGGATAATTTCCTTAGAGAGAAAAGCCCGACACGCGCGTCAAGACAAAGAAAACGCGACACACACACACACACACACACACACACACACACACACACACACACACACACACACACACACACACACACACACACACACACACACACACACACACACACACACACACACACACACACACACACACACACACACACACACACACACACACACACACACACACACACACACACACACACACACACACACACACACACACACACACACACACACACACACACACACACACACACACACACACACACACACACACACACACACACACACACACACGCACGCACGCACGCACGCACACACACACACACACACGCCGACATATATTACAATGGACAGAAGCAGACAGTCAGTTGGCATGGCATTCAGTCAGCTTAATATCTACACGTACATATACACACGGTCCTATAAATAGGCCCTATATATACATAACCATATACTTATACAGTTATATATACAGACCTATACATCACGGCTGTAGTGGTAAAATTAGAGGTGAGTTTACGCTACCGGTTGGTTTTCCGAAACAAATTAGAGATGAATATACGCTACAGTATTTTAATACAAATAAATATAAATATTTTGTGATGTGAGTAGGCCTATACGGTCTCTAGAGGTGAGTATACGCTGTATACCCGCGTATACCCTGGACTACAGCCCTGTTACACTTATACATATAATATAGGCCTACTCACATCACAAAATATTTATATTTATTTGTATTAAAATACTGTAGCGTATATTCATCTCTAATTTGTTTCGGAAAACCAACCGGTAGCGTAAACTCACCTCTAATTATATGTATGTCTGTCTATATATAACCAGTTATGCATTCTGGCTAAATGTTATAGGCAGTGCTTTTTTCAGCCGGAACGCGCCGGAACGGACTTCCGGCACCTTTTTTCAGCTACTAAAAAATTATTTATTTATTTTAGTAATAAAAGCAATAATTTAGTTATTTTAATTTAATTTCAGTGTTTTGAACTGTTTTCAGTGTTTATTGAGAACCTTCCCAATCCCCAATCCAGTTTTTCTCTGGATTTTAGCCCTTCCATAATTGTTCAGTCGGAGCCTATTGTTCAGTTCCGGAACCCATTTTCCTATAAAAAAGCATTGGTTATAGGCAAAGTACGACCGTACGTTATTTACCGGAATAACGTACGCGTACCGTACGTACGTTATCGAAGAGAATACCGGACGCGTATCGTATATGCGTACGTTAAAAATGTAGGCCAGGCCTAAATGCTGATCATTTGGCCAATTTCGGTCAGGACACGGACTATTATTTTGGTCGACGAGTTGCCAAAGCAGCTGCAGCGAAGAGCATGCAGGCGTATCAATGGTGGGTTAGTTTTGGGGCATGTGTTCCAGAGCTTCAAAGTTTTGCTGTTAGAGTTCAGAGCCGAATAACTAGTTCTGGCGAAGCAGAAAGTTACTGGAGTTTGTTTGGTTTTCTGCAAAATAAACGACGCAACCAACTGAGGACTCCAGTTGACAAAACGGTTGACATCCACTGGCGTAAACTTGTCCAAAATATTTGGGGCATTTGGCTATTTATTCTACCCTTGTTTCATTAATAATAATAATAATAATAATAATAATAATAATAATAATAATAATAATAATAATAATAATAATAATAATAATAATAATAATAATAATAATAATAATAATAATAATAATAATAATCTTCGTTTAATATTTTCAAGCTGACAATTACGCAGTATGATCA
This sequence comes from Allolobophora icterica, assembly GCA_963556255.1. Classification (NCBI taxonomy): domain Eukaryota; kingdom Metazoa; phylum Annelida; class Clitellata; order Crassiclitellata; family Lumbricidae; genus Allolobophora; species Allolobophora icterica. The sequence goes on along the minus strand of OY744617.1, from coordinate 12,142,351 downwards.
TAGGCGTAGCTACATGGAGGCAAGAGGAGGCATTTGCCTCCTCTTGGTTTCGCGAATTTAAAAATTCTCCATGTAGTTTCTGAAGTAGACCCCAGGAGAGGTGGATTTTGCCTCCTCTTGATTTTTCGTGACGAAATTTAATTTTTTCGTGACGAAATTTTAGAAATTCTGAGAGCAAAATTCTTAAATTCTCATAAGTTTTTTCGGACGCTGAAAAATTTCCCTCTGACCTCTTAAACAAAATCGCCGCCACTGCATAAAAGTTTAGACAAGCAGTAGTTGCCTCCTCTTGAATTGAAGTCTGGCTACGCCCCTGAGTATGATTACAAATCAGTATGAACGGATGATCACAAGTTATTACAGGAGTCGAATTTTAACTGTATACGGCAGCCTTGCAAGGCGCCCATCACGTCCTACATCTCATTTTCACAACGCACCATCTCGCGAATGATAGGCTGAGTAAGTACATAAAATAGTCCGTGTCCTGATGTACAGTCCCATCTCAATTATTGGGGGGCACGTGTCCCGGCTCCAGAGTCTACGCCTATGTGTACATCCATGCAAATGATCGTCTTTTGGACAAAATAAATTATTTGGATTATGACGAGACAACTGTTGAATGGAATGATGTGTGTAGTTGTGCTGATACTAGCAGTGATTCCAGTGACACTGAGTCCGATACTGAACATATGAGTGATTCACACGAGTGAATAGATTCATTATTGCTTGACTGGCTGACAATGACAGGCTAGCTATACTAGCTACGGCTGCGGCTGGCCTCTCCCGACTAGACGGGAAAAGACCTGATGGTCAAAACCTGATTCCATGGAACAGTGGGCGTTCCCTGATATGGGATGTAACAATTATTACACTTTTGCGCCATCATACTTAGCCGAGACGTCTACAGCAGCGCGAGGGGGAGCTGCAGAAACAGCCGCAACTCGAAAGAAGTTAAAATACGCGGAGCTATTGACCAGATACTGTTTCATTCCAATCGCAATGGAAACGATGGGACCCATGGACCACGAAGGTCTGGCTTTTATCAAAGAACTCGGCCGACGGTTGACGAAAATAGGCCTATAGGAAGATCGTCGAGTAGGCCTAACCTTCTTCCTGTTCCAAAAAATATCCATTACAATCCAGAGGTTCAATGCTATCGCGTGCCTAGGCACGATGGGAAACCAGAAAATATATGATTTTAATGTTACCGGATAATAATAATAATAATAATAATAATAATAATAATAATAATAATAAAAATAATTTTAAAAAAAATAATAATAATAATAATAGCCGTTCCAGAAACAACACTTTTAATTTCTAAGACCTTGGGGAATGAAGTACCTCAGGGCAAAATAATAATAATAATAATAATAATAATAATAATAATAATAATAATAATAATAATAATAATAATAATAATAATAATAATAACAATGATGATGATGATGATGATGATGATGATGATGATGATGATGATGATGATGATGATGATGATGATGATGATGATGATGATGATGATGATGATGATGATGATGATGATGATGATGATGTGGATTATCATCACAATTGTAGTGTCTGAGACCCTGAGGGAACTAACTTCTCATTTGATTCAACAGTGTAATAATAATAATAATAATAATAATAATAATAATAATAATAATAATAATAATAATAATAATAATAATAATAATAATAATAATAATAATAATAATAATAATAATAATAATACGCTGATACCATGGCGCAGAGGACGAAGTCTTGTATGGGACGTCACCGTAACTGACACTGTGGCGCCCCTCTTACCTTCATGCAACGTCCGCGACATCAGGAGCAGCAGCGGAACTAGCGGCCACGAGAAAGAACAACAAGTACAGCCAGATCCGCGCAGACCACTTTTTTGTCCCTGTAGCTTTCGAGACCTTAGGCCCTATCAATGACGACGGAATGGCCCTTATAAAAGACTTGGGGAGATACTTAGCTTTAACCACCGGAGACCCTAGGGAGACTTGTTATCTACTCCAGCGATTGTCAATCACCATACAACGCTTCAATGCTGTTGCCTTCATAGGAACTTTGATGCGGCCAGAACTTGTCGAATAATAATAATAATAATAATAATAATAATAATAATAATAATAATAATAATAATAATAATAATAATAATAATAATAATAATAATAATAATAATAATAGTAATAATAATATAATAATAATAATAATAATAATAATAATAATAATAATAATAATAATAATAATAATAATAATAATAATAATAATAATAATAATAATAAACAAGGTCGCCTTCCGGGGCACTATGTCGATGCTTCCCGGAGCCGAGGAGCGACCATCTCAACGTTTGTAAACCATCCAAACAATATCGATGCTTTTAAAATAATAATAATAATGGAAATAAGACTACTACTACTAATAATAATAACAATAACAACACGAGTGGTAGGTTCAATATAATACTGTATAAGTTAATAAGATAACTCACTGCAATATAATAATAATAATAATAATAATAATAATAATAATAATAATAATAATAATAATAATAATAATAATAATAATAATAATAATAATAATAATAATAATAATAATAATAATAATAATAATAATAATAACGACCTCGTTCACCGAAGTCTGAATAGAGCGGGTACGCCGGCGATCAAGGAGCCATCGGGATTGACCAGATCCGACGGGAAAAGACCAGACGGCCAGACTGCGAATTCTGTTGTTCTGTTGACAGAGACTGTTCTGTTGTTGACTGTAGCAAACGCTATGCTTTTCTTATTTATTTTTTATTTATTTTTGTTTCTTGCCTCTGGCTATTGACCAGAAGAAGTGTTACCATGTACAGCCAGGTGGACTGGACTGTCCTGGCAGGACCCCCCAATATTTTAGCCCCCCTCCCTCAGGGCCGCAGCACACGATTTTACTCATGTACATAGTAAACACTTTATCTTGATCAACAGACCGAGAAGCGATACAGCGCTATTCCGAAATGGTCTATCTATATTTTAATTGACATAACTAAAAAAGGTTTCAATGAAGGTCATCTTTTTGCAGCATTAACTATTACAATTCAGCTTTTGCAGAAATAAAGTAAATGCAACACTTAATAGCACTTAAAATATTGCAATTTTTAATACCAGGTTTTTAATGGTTTCTGTTAACTTTGATGAGAAATCAGTAATTTGCTTTGGTCCCTATACACACCGTGTAACTGGTTATGGCGTAGCGCCCCTAGCGGCAAACTTATAACGTCGTGTTTACATGTATTACAAACGCATGCACTTTCTATCATGAAAATTGACGAATAATTATTTTTCGCTAATAAACAATTGCCTGTATAAGCAGAACATTATATTTAATATGTGCTGTATTGTCTATTACCATTTATATGACATTTTATTTAATTTTAAAGCTAATTTTGCAGAACGTTTGGCAGCCAGGTTCAAGTCGACTGAATGGTCTTAGCCTGATGAAAATGAAGTGGCGGCGTTAACACTATATGAGTGCTTAGATTTGTAAATTATATGGACCAGGGGCGTAACTTTGGTCCTAAAAAGTGGGGGTACCAATTTCTTACATAGGCCTACACAAATCAAGGCTGAAACTGCGATCTCTGGGAAGGCACATTAATAAAATATTCATTGGCATCGTTCAAAAAGTGGGGGGTACGGTACCCCAGTCCAAAAAGTGGGGGTACGGGTAGCCCTCGTACCCCCACAAATTACGCTTATGATATGGACGGTCCAAATCCAATCGAGTCGATCGTTCTCCACAATATAACATTCGCGTTTAAAATGACCGCCTCAGAGGCATCTTGAATGTTAATATACAGACAGTAGGCCCAAAGATCTTAGTAGGCCTATACAAAACCCCTTAATTCGTCCCATCTTACGGACGTCCTTAACCGACAACCCATAGGACAGAATGCAGTGCTGCGTGGGAAAGCACGTTTACATTACCGTTTAGAGATTTAAAAATGAAAGCGTGTAGAAAGTGAACATCGTTTATAAATTTTGTCGTCGTATAATTTGACTGCTACACGTAGGCCTACTATAGAGCCATGTAGGCTACTAGTAGGCCAGTTTTGTTGGATTTTGTTGGCTTTTGTTGTGCATATCCTAATGTTATGTGTTTTATTTTCGTCATGAACTGATATGTCAACGTACGCCAACGTACGGCATAACAGCGTATACGCGTACTGTAGTACGTTACAGAAAGAAATAACGTATGTTCTCTACGTACGGTCGCACACTGGTCATAGGCCTACATGCATTCTGAGCATGCGTAGGGCCTATATATGTATAGGCCTATTGTTAGAGGTCCACTATAGGGTATGATAAAAAAATACACTGTTGTAAACACATATATATTGTAGTAGCCTAAACGAATAATATACAATACATTATACATTCAAAATGAACAGAACGAAAACTCTTAACACACCTTCTAAGCAGGGTCAAACATAATAGGCCTTAAACACACCTTCTAGAATATGGCCACAAATATGAACAGACTTTCCAAAGTAGCCAGCACTGGCGGCGATCTTGTTTGACAGGTGGGCAGTGTTTAATCTAGACGTCTTTGGGGGGGGGGGGTAAATGCCCCCCAGGATTCATGTTTCCCCCCCCCCGGAGGCCAGCAATATTATAATGTAGACACCTTTCGGGAAGGTAAATTTCCCCATTTCCACCCCCAGGATAGAAGTTTGGCCCCCCGGAGAGAGATGAATTCCTAAAAAAGGTCATCAAGCTTTTTTGAGAGAGTAATTCCTAGAAAAACTGGTCAATGACTAAAAAAAGGTCATCAATTTTTTTGGGAGTTGAAATATAAAAAAGTGTTAAACTTTTTCAAGATGGAAGAAATTTCCCAAAAAGTCATGTGTAAATTCGTAGGTCCCCTCAGAAACCTAGTTTCCCCTCCCAGAAGAGGGGGACTAGATTAAACACTGACAGGTGGGGGACAATTTAGAACTTATCTGGTCAAAAAAGAGTTTTGAACTGATCTGGTCAAAAAAGACGTCTAAAGTAGCCAGCACTGGCGGCGATCTTGTTTGACAGGTGGGGGACAATTTAGAACTTATCTGGTCAAAAAAAGAGGTTTGAACTGATCTGGTAAAAAAAAGACCTCCAAAAATTTTTTCGCGGTCACGCGCGAAAAAACTGTTGACCTTTTCTTGTGTTTCTTCAAAATGTGGGGGACAGATGTATGGTGTGTCCTCCACTCCTAAAGGTGTGGTCTTGTCCACCTCGACCCCCCCCCCGGATCGCCGCCCATGGTAGCGCAGATATGCCTACAACAAATATATGTATATATAAATATATACACATATATAAATATATATGTACGTTTGATATTATATATATTATACATACATAAGTGTGTGCAGGGGCGTCTACACCATAGAAACCTTGGAGCAAATGCTCCATCCAAGAAATAGGGGGGAGATCTGTCAGTGTGTGTTCCACCATTTTAGGTGGGGGGGGGAAGAAACGGGAAGGGGGGAAGAAAAGGGACATTGCTTAGGGGGGATAGTCGCCCCTGAGTGTGTGTATATGTAGGCCTATACCTTTGATACTGTTGAGTGGTAGAAGAGCGTGTCGAACAGTTGTCCATCATGAACATTGTCATGGAAAACTGATAAATTAACAGACGATGATTTGTCTTTCTGTCTCTGCGTGACATACATCGTCTGACCTGACCATCTGTCGTTCGGGTCCTGCGCCGCCTGGCGGTCGACCGGGTCGTAAGGAGAGGCGTAGGCTATACGTTGTTCTCTCAGCCTCTGGGGCCACAGAATATAATTGTCTGACGAATGCAGACTCTGGTGTGGCGGCTAGCACGATTTGTCTAGTATTCTTATGATATTAGGCTGCACTGTTACCATACGTTTGCAAAATAAATAATTCACTTTAGATAGGTAAAGATATAGACAACGATAGAATAGAATATTCGCTTAATTCAATCTGGAACTGCCCTGTGGCCTGTCTGGTGTTCCTCTTCCTTGGATTAAATCATACCTCTCTAACCGCTCACAGTTGGTTGTCCCTGGTGAAACCAGGACTCAGTGGACAGAGGGCGAAATTGGCGTTACCCAGGGCTCGGTCCCATCCTATACATCCTCTTCATCATATCCCGTCTCTATTTACTAAACATGGGGTAAATGGCCATCTTTATGCAGATGATGCTGAGGCTTTTGTACATTGTCCATCAACTGATCAACTCTCCCTTGTTCGCTCCATTGACCATTTTGTCTCTGACCTTCGCTACTGGATGTCGACTAACCGCCGTCTCTGCCTAAACACTGCTAAGATCCAGCTGATCTGGTTTGGGACTAGGCAGCAGCTTGCTAAACTCAACTTTCCATTGCTGACTGAGAAATTCCCTGCTTACACTTATTCTTCTAAGACTTCCACTGTCCGCGACTTATGGGTCACACTTGACAGAGCATATCTCCAACATGACTCGCTCCTGCTTCTTTGAACTGAGGCGTTTCAGGGCCATCAGTCTCATCTTCTATGCTTCTGCTAGACTCCCCCGCTTAGCCCATATCTCTACTTATATGCCTGATGTCCTGCACTGGCTCCCTATTGCCGCACGCATCCGTTGTAAGATCCTCCTCCTTGTCTCCAAATCTCAGCAGAGCACTGCCTCGAAATATCTCTCGAACTATCTGCGAAAGCTGCTATCTGCATCTCGCTCATTGCGCTCTGTAAATCGGCTTGATCTTTTTGTTCCCAGGGCTAAAACTGCCTTGGCCCAGCACCGGGCGTTTGCTGTAGTGGGTCCCATATGATCTGGAATTACCTTCCCCTCTGCTCAGGGCCAAACTAATGATTGGCTTTTCCTCATCAGTCTCGCGTTTCCTAAAGGCATTTCTGTTTCCCCGGGGCTTCTGTGCTGAGAGCGCCTCTGAGTTATTCTGCGAGAGGCGCTTTATAAATTTCTAGATACAATACAATACAACACAATACTTGTGATTCAAATACATGTCTTTTGTAATCACGTACTTGTAATTTTGAAATAAGCTTATAGACTCTTCCATACAACAGAGATTAAATTGTGATATGGTAGATAAAAATGTTACAACACCTTCCAGAACAAGAGAAAGTTTTATTAGTTCCCTGTAGAAAATTCAGCCTATCCCAGAGAACAAGCCGAATTTCAACCTTCAAAACCTATGCTGAAATGTATATGTATTTAAGAAAAAAAACCAAGGCACAGAATTGACAAATGTGGCCAGTGCTACACAAAAGTCTAGAGAAAAAAAGAAAAAAGCAAAGTAAACTGGACCAGTCCTTGTAATAACATGGTCGTTGAAATATTGAGTTTCTTCTTGATTGCCTCAGAGACTGATAGCTTAGAAATGACGTTAGTCACAATGTTGGTTTTTTCTTTCATTGGCTTTGAATTGCAGGCGTCTGCAAAGGGGTGGGTAAGGTCAAATGCGGACAAGGGGAGGAAGGGGTCTAAAGTAGATCATATTTTGCGGACGTCCTTTATGGATGACCCTTTGTACGTATGTATCAAGCCACTTAATACACTGTATAGACAATTTAGGTACCCCATATTCACATACATGTAATTAGCCAGAGACATGTAACTACAGACAAACATATGAAGGCTGTTTGAATGATCAGCACTAGTGAAAAATTGGCTTAGGTTTAAGCAGCACATCAGAAATGTTTAAGTATACGAATACAATGATCTTGAGGACAACAATATTCCATCATACAGCCATTTCCTAATGCTGCAATCGTGATGGATGTAAAGTATTACAATGGTGGAACGCGAGTAAGAGGCAGATGCAAGCAGCCACTGATCTTCCAAGAGCTCTGTCAGGAAAACACTAACCATCATTGTTGCTTGTGATTATGATTACAGTAGTTGTACAGGATTTAAGATCATGTAAAGACAAAAAAACTTTCTGTACGAAAACATATTTATTGGCTAATGCACTTCTTCAGTTCAACTGACTTGTTTCTTAACTTAGGACAACTTCTCCAACTAATATTGTTAGCATGTAACAACTCAACTCGTCGATAAAACACACAACAAATGCCTACATCAGTGCTAAAAAAACAGACTGACAACAGAAATTTACTTCCTGAATTGATCCTGTCCTACCAGCACCATTTAATCAATCCTTCATCTTCAAAATTAGCTACATTGTTTAATCATCATCTTGTGAGAAGCTTTCTTGCATTTAAGCCAAGCCAGTCAATTTGAACAGTCGAGAATGGGAGGTCCAAGAAAATCAGCAAAAACCTTAAAGTAAGCCTGAACCATTTGCCAAACAATTTACCAACTTGCACAAAGAACGGTTGCAAGAGATCATCCAACCTACCAACACTGCATCTGTAGCTTAATTTAGTTTCTCACCCGTCTTTCAGTGCTAAAACTCCGCTTTCTACTAGTGGTTTTTCTTAATTCGAATTCTGTCCAGTGACTTCATAGCAACTCTGCCAAAGTATAGTGACCCACGCAATTGAAGGAACTTTCGATGAATGATGAGAAAACCAAGCCCAAACCAACAACACGATACCTTATAAACACCACCCTGCACTGACCCCAAAGTATGAAAAGGCTGAGGTGGCTAGGCATTACATGGACAATCACCCATCAACTTAAGCATCAAATTCACAGCACTCTGCCACCACCTAGAAACAGGAACTGCTGGTCGGAGCAACTTTTGAAAACTTTTCGACTATGATGCAACCATTCACATAATTATCACAACCATTCCAGCCTTATGTACAGTACCTGGCAGAGAAAGGCCGATAGAATTTTGTAGTCATAATTGCAAACTGTTAAGTAAATCTTTAAGAGAAACCCCTCACATGCGCTTATGATCTTATAGGACAAAACCATGAGCAAACAGCAGAGATGCAAACAGATCTAGCAGCATGAAAGTAAACTTAGTATAGAAAAGAAAATGAAGGACGTCAGGGCAACAAAAGGGAAACAGCATCAGTGAATAAATGTGTACAATAGGCAGGTCTTTGGACTGTCCTGGTAGAGTTTAATGACCTTAACCATGTGGGTGTCCTTAAAAAAATAAAAATTACATATGGAACTGAGCTTACGACTGCTATTACAAACAACTTAAACTTTGTAATGAACTTAAGAGCACACACCAAAACAAATAATGTTCTGAAGCAGTACTTCAGTTTTAACAAATCGGGCAACTTATGGGGAAGTTGTGGGTTCCAGAGGCAGGAGGGATCAGAAACTTTGCTACACTACAGGAAACATAATCACTCCAACACAAAAACAACGAATTTCCATTGGCTTAACTTGCAGAGGAACATCTGGCAGAAAACCGACACCTATTCTGACAGGTATGCAGTCTTACCACTGCAGCGAAACACACCGCACTGTTTCGTGTCTACAGTTTGTATGTTCACATTACAAAAGCAAAATCGAACGCACAGTTTCTAGTGCCTCTACGTTTTCTTCGGCTGAGCCAGTAACGGCTGCACATTAGTAGTCGATGAAGACTTTACATTTGCTAAACACATCTGCAGCAGGGCACCAGTCTGAGAAATCGCTGGACCTGATCGACCCAATCACTTGTCAGTCATCATCGTCACATCGCCTGCCTGACGAGCCATGTACTCGTCGAGTTGGTAGTCGAGTTGCTCCCTAGTTGGGCCACCTCCTGGTGCTCCTCGTCCTCGCCCGCGTTGTCTGGTCCACGATCCTCGACTGCCACGGCCTCTGTCAACAAATTGCACGACTAAAGTAATCGAATTTACTTATTAACCTAAATGAAGGGTATAAATGAAATTAAGTAATCTACTGAGACAGGTATTCATTTTCATTTCAGTGGGTTGGGGAGGGTATATCTCAATCCCCCCAAGTTTAGGCTAATATGCTGTGGACAGGTATATCTTTCAGAGGTATGTCTTTCATTTCAGTGGGGGCAAGGACAACACATCCGATTCTCAACAATGTTTAGGATGAATGGTTACACCAAAGGAAATGTGCTCCTCAATAATTCATCTTTATCTTATATAAAAAATCTAAAAAATAATCCATGTACCAGTAATATTATTATAATTATTAAAATAAACAGTATGACATAAAATTTGTGATCCTCAAGAGGAAAGATGAGACTGGGAAGGAAAAATCTTCCAGAAACTGCATGGAAGCCACTAACTCCCATACATGCACAAGTGATATGTTTAAACAAGCATTTGCACATTTTAGGAGCATCACACCATTTGTTGTAAGACTTTGCTAGCTGAAGAGTGACACAGGGCAGGAGGTCAGACTGAGCACTCATAAAGAGTGCAGGTTTGAATGTGACTGGAAATGGTCAGATTACAACACAGAGATCCTTTACAAATGATCACCTGGAGTTATCGACTAATGCTCCTTCATTTTATAATGACACTAAATCTATAAAGCAATAATATTAAAGTAACAATAATAGAAGCAATCGATGTTAACTCTTGTGTGCTGCTGCACGATTAACAGAGAAAACTACATTCTGCATCTAAATTTGAATGGAGAGGAACCAAGTTTCTGATGTCAAAAACCTAAACACTTGATCAACCATTCCCATTCTGAAATGGCATATGTAGTTTGCACAAATCGAGTGAAGTGTCTAGAATCAACAGGACAGAATTACCCAATCCCCAAACATACATAGACCAGTGTTTAATCTAGTCCCCCTCTTCTGAGGGGGAAACAAGGTTTGTCGGGGGGATCAACAACGGCCACCTTTTTCGGAGAAATTTCATCTCAGTTCAAACGCCAAAAATTTTTTTAGTTTATGAATTTTCAAAGTTGGATTTTCATCTTTAAAAAAAGTTGATGACCTTTTTTTAGTCATTCGCCCCATTTTTCGTATCCTTGGATCCTGGGGGGAATTTCTTCCCCAAAACTGTCCATGCACATTATAATATTGCCAGCCTCTGGGGGAAACTTCAATCCTGGGGGGGAATTTCCCCCCAAATGACGTCTAGATTAAACACTGTACATAGACATCTAATTCTGCATTACACAAGTACCAAACTAATTTCAGAAAAGGTTTCTCACCTGCCACCTCGGCCACGACCTAAACTTCTTCCACGAAAACTCCTGCCTCTTCCTGAATACAGAAAGCAAGTTACCATTACAGTGAGTAAGAAAAGTATTTCCAAAAAATGAATATACACAATGTGTTTGGTGGAAATTGAACCTTATTTACATTGTACATGACAAAATGTTCTGAAATGCTAAATACAAAATAACCAACAATACTTTTAAAAATAAAGAAGCTAAATGTGCAAATGCCTAAATAAAATATAAAACATTAAACAAATTGACAGGATTTCCACTAATTAAAAAAAGCAGTAGAATACTGCACAAACACTCGGATGTTTAGTAAAAGTTTAACTAAGAAAATGGAGAGCCAGAAACAAAGCAGGAGCCTCAAAAACATGTCACGCTAACAGTTCTGCTTCCACGGAGTTCACTGAACCTGGAATGCCACCACTGAAATGATAATTGGTTAAACACAATTAAAGCTTCACAGTTTCTTAACTGAATAACACAAAATAACTGTAATTTAGATTTAAAAAACTAAAAAACATTGTTAAAAGCATATAAGTATGTAACCTCACCTCTGAAAACACTGAAATCTCGACCACGCCCTCTTCCTGGGCCACCCTGACCCCTAGCCATTCCTCGACCACGGCCTAGATTTCCTGGTGGAAACTGGTATGTATCTATCATCTCCCTGTTGTCAATCATTCCTCTCCCACCCCCACCAGGTCGGCCTCCACGCATTCCTCCACGCCCTCTCCACGACCTGCTCCGCCCACGACCTCTCCCGCGCGGAACTCCAAGTCGTGACATTACACTTGGGCTTCCTAACCTCTCAAGAACACTGCCCTGAAAAATTAAAATATAATAACTACATTTAATTTGCTAATTTGACAAATTTAAGAGGAAGCATAAGATGTAAGCAAGTAAGTAGTTGCCAAGGGGTAATTATAATTGTAAAAGCTCTTTATATAGCTTGATGAGAAACTCCTCAAAAGGGATGAATTGTTGTTACATGAATGTCTGTCTATACTGCAAGAATGCACAAACAATGATCTCTTCATTATCTGCCACTCTAACACTGATTGTTGATTCTAACCAAGTAATTAATGGTGCAGACAAATTCAAAGCCTGAGAATAGTTGGAGAATAAAACAGAATAATGATAAACTAGAATATTTAGGATCAGATGTGTATACATTTGATTAACTCTGTGTATAAACATTTACATATTTAGAGATCAGAAGTAAAGCATATGAGTTTGATGTATCCAGACTTATAAATGGAGACTTCAAAAAGAGAGCTCTTAATGGCACTGAAATACAGCCACTTGTATGTGTGTATGAATGTATGTATGTATGTATGATTGTATGTATGTATGTATGTATGTATGTATGTATGTATGTATGTATGTATGTATGTATGCATGCATGCATGCATACTGTCTTGTCAATTGTTTAGTTAATTTTTATACCTAGTTAAGGTTATTTTGGTCTGTACCAGTTGTAAATTTCTTATTTTTCTCTATGTACAGAAAAAAGAGGCTATAATATAAACTTTTATGTTATGAGAAAGCCACTCGCTATTTGTTACAAATGCATTTATGTTACTTGGGTAACCCTGCTTAGTGGGCATGTAGCCCTTTTGGGTTACCATTTGTCGCCAAATAATACTTGCCTGTTTTTTTCTTGTACACTGATTTTTATAACTTGGTTACAATAAAATCTTTGATTGATTGATTGATACAAGTATCTAGGGCTAGGCACTCACTACAAAGCACCTTTTATGAACCTCCCTGTGACACTTTAGACGCTCCCTGTGACACTTTAATGCTAAATCATAGTCATCAAGAACAAGAGTTAATCAATAAGTGAAGAGTACTTGAGCAGTCAACTAGAAGATTCACCACTACCAAGTTGCAAGACATGCAGAACCTAACTGACGAATTCCCATCCAGAGCTCATAGCAGACACCATGTTTGGAGTACTTGAACAACGTGGTGTCAAAGGACAGGAGCGATCGTTATAACAGGTGACGAGGCTCACAACACAAGAACCTCAAAACCAAGGTCCCTTGTACATGACAGAAGACACTGCATCCGCACATCCCTCAGTTACTAGGTCTGTGGAAGATGACATTCTTTGCAGCCAGCAGCTGTTTGAAATCGTCACCATAGTATAACAGTCACCACCAACCCAATGACTGTCATTGCATTTCAAATGGAGTCTGACACTATCCTCAAACCCAAATTGGAATGGAAGAGTCCATGGTTGCGTGTGACTCCTCAAAAACAAGTATCGTATCATATCTAGTAATTTATAAGGCGCCTCTTGCAGTATAGACTATTCAGAGGCGCCCTCAGTGAGTAGATGCAAGCGAGTAGATGCAGGGGAGATTCTCATCATGAGTTTAGTTCGAAGTCGAGATGGAAGACCATTCCAGGCAGAGAGACCTGTGACAGCAAAAGCTCGACGTTGGGCCAGAGTGGTCCTAGTACGAGGGATAAAGAGATCAAGACGGCCAGTAGAGCGCAAAGGACAAGCAGAAGTTGCAGAGAGAGGTTAGTGCCCTAACACCACCCAAAGCACTCAAAAAATGGTGGCAAAAGAGGGGAAAAACTTCAAGAACAGATGTTCAGTGACATTAAAAGTCCAAATGTACAAAAATTATCAAGTAACACAAGCACGTGACCAACTGATGGATCAAAAATGACATGCTAGAGAAACAGGCAGCATTCTGCGTGGCTGAGACAGCTGTAATTGGATGTGACTAACGACAGCCAAAAATACTGTTAGTTGCTCTTCGTCAGAACAGTTTTGATTTCCATCATATTACATAACAGATTTTTAGATCGTCTGAAACACATCCAAACAGATCCAGACCGTTTCTGCCTTGCAAGATCATAACAGCATGATGCACTGTTGAACCATAAATTCTTTAATGTTTACATTTAGAAACTTTGGTATGGTTCCGATCACATTTCAACAGGGTTAGTCTCACGATCGTTGCACTCTATGTGTCTGAGTGGGATGCCAGTGGAGACTGGCCCCAGCTACACAAACATCATTCATATACAGATAAACGAGTCATTGTTTTAGAGGTATTAACATGAGTTAGGCTAACGAGAAACATATCTGAGGTTCTTAACAGCCACTATAGAAATTTGCCCTGTAACATACATAAATTATGCACTGTATCGAGTTTCACGGTTACAGCCAATAGACTTAGAATGACGCACAAGACATAATTTCGATTAGAGCAAGGAAGCTAACAGATTGGAGAAAAAGCAACTGACCTGATCCTGGCTTCCTAGAGCTGCTTGTACCGAGGGTCTGTTGGCCATCTGTAAGGCAAGACGCTGGTTTTTGGCTGAGGCCTGTTGCTGTGCTGCCATCTGGACACGGACCGTCTGGGCAGACGGAGGAACCCTCTGCTGTTTGCTTATCATAGTAAATCTGGAAGAAACACGTATTTCAATTTAAATGCAGCCTTAATGACAAAGAAACAGGAATTTAAATATGACCTTAATGGCAATGAAAACAAGCCATTTAATCTCAGTAAATCTGGATGAAATCGTAAATGACAACAAATCACTGTAATTTTATCAGAGTAAATCAATCTGTAGAAAATTATATTTTAATTTAAAACGTGACCATAACGGTAACATGACATCGTCATGCCTTCTCAGTGGCTGGCCCATCTACGTGGATTAGGCTCCCACCTTCTTTGAGCTTATTTCCACGAGGCAGTTCACTTGCTTTCTACAGCCTCCTTAGTCTTCTCTGTTTAACCGTGGCTTGACTCTGAGTAGGCTTCTTGAAGAGGTGCTATATAAATTATCAAAATGAATTAATGAAAAATGTGCCACATTAGACTGCTTCATAAGCTGAAGTGGTGCATGATAGTGTAGTGAGGTAGGCGGACATAATGCCCCGGGCATAATCCCAACCAGGCTAGGACATAAGCCCCTACGGCCTAACTGAACTGCCTAATCAGATATCCCCATAATTCACTCTAATGACTAATAAACTCGGTGTATTCACGTGAAATTACACGACATAATATATAAATCTCTAAAAAATAACAATAATAGTTCTACAGTATAATAAGTCAGCGTATTCACATGAAATTATGATAAACTAAATAATAATAAATAGTAACTCAGTGTATTCACATGACTGAATAATAAAGTGATGGTCCACGACCTCATTCATTCAATGAATCAAAATAGTCTGCGTGCTATACCAGTTAATGAATACTGAATACTTGGTAAGCCGTATACTCCTAAGTAATCAGAATATGCCTAGTCGTCCAAAAATAATGGTATTTAGCGCTGGCTGATGTGGTATGATTAACCCAAAGGCACAGTTAGCAATGCAGATATATGCTAATTGCACACAGGGGAATTTGTCCGGGGGTTATGTCCTATGCAAAATCGAGTGGATTCTGTCCGGGAAGTCCTACACTCTGTAGTGGTTACTGGTTAGCATGCTGGACTGTCAATCGAGAAGCCTGGGGTTCAAAATTTCTGCTCCACGTGCACCCCCTAGCAAACTCACTTATGATGATTACACTGACCATACACTGTCAGCAGGAAGATGAGAGAACTGGCCACCTGCCCTCATATGCCTCACCTTGTCACCTTGTGCTGTCAGCTCGTGAAGCTCTAGCGATCGTCCTGGTGAACACACTCCACCGTCTCCTATTCGATGACAAGTCTCTCAATTCCGCCAAATTCATGCCAGTTACATCTTGTATCTCATCCATCCATCTCCTCCTTGGGCGACCCAGTCTTCTCCTCCCCTCACCGCACGCCAGCATCATTTCCTTCTCCAGACCATCAGATCGCATAACATGTCCAAAGAACCTTAGCTTCATTCTTGTCGCAGTTTGTTTTAACGACTCTTCATTCTCAACTCCAATCTCCTCTCGTATTGATTCGTTCGTTCTTTTCTCAGTCCAAGATATTCTCAGCATCTTCCTCCATATCCACATTTCACAAGCGTTAACCTTATTTTCCATGTTCTTTGTCATTGTCCACGTCTCGCAACCGTACAGTACCGTAGGAAAGATTAGTGCTCTCACGAGCCTTTTTTTGGTTTCTATGCTCACATGTTTGTCTTTCCATATCTTTTCCAGTCCGGTCATTGCAGCTTTCCCTATAGCAATCCTTCGTTTTATTTCTGGATCACACTTTCCCTCATATGCCTAGGCTGAGAAAATGAAGTCGCTAACATTTAATACCCAGAGCTAGTTTAAGGGACTGCCCTTCTCTTCTTCTTCATATATTAATCTTTTTTCTGCATGGTACTGAAAACTTAGTAATTGTTTTTCTATTGATAATGATCAAGGATGCCGATTAAATAAAGAGCTGAAAGTGTATGACCTTTTGTAAAGGGAGTTTTGCCAAGGCACAGGCATGACAATACGAGTTAAACAACACCTTGGCGTTTTGTCACAGCTCAGAAAATATGTTAAAAAAAGTTATCATGTGTGAAAGAAAAGGCTATCAGTGAATGACTGGTGAATGGTGAATGATGACATACAAAGTCGTGCAATGCTTACCTGTCATTAAGGCTTATGCTCGTTGAGCTTTTTAAAACAATCTTTTGAGGCACCGGCATAGCCATGTTGCATTAAATTTTCTCTGCCAAAAGAAACACAAGACAGATGTATAAATTTATGCAAAACATACATTGTTGTGATGGATAGCAAGGAAAGGGTGAATATCACATGAGTACACCAAAATCGAAGTTGAAACTATGATAAGAGGAAGAATTTTTGGGGTCATCCTGAATCCCCAAAACTTGAATCCCCGAAAACGCTGAAAATACACAACAGCCCGCTTTCCCCAAAACAGTTTTATAGAAAGCGGTCAAAATCCCGAAAACTATTCAAGTATTCCCAAAATTAAATTGTAATGTTTGAAATATTACACCCTGTTTAAAAATGAATTGTTGAAGTTTGAACTTCAACAATGACATATCAATTTGTGGGATCCAGCCGAAATTCGTTTCGGGGATTCAGGTTTCAGGGATTTGCTATGCACGTGAATTTTTATACAAGCTTTACTATACCATTACAAAGGACATGAATTTCATGATCTGAACACTCCAACTTTTGCTACAACCTTGCGTAATTATTATTATTATTTATTAAATATCTAAAGTGTGCAGCACATTACAAATTTAATTAATTAATAATAATAATAATACAATTTAGAAACCAGAGTATATGTATTTCATTATCCAATACCAGATAAATAAAAAATGCTTTATTTATTGCTACAACGTAAGCAATTAAAGTTGAGATATCGCCAGATTAGACAATTGTTTAACATACACCTCCAAATCAAGGTCTTTATATGGGCACGGGTAAAATGCTGATTTGCTGAATGGCGACGGGTAAAATGCTGATTGGAATAATGCTGATTGATCAGCAGTTTACCTAACAGCCAAATCAGCAAATCGTGCCCTCTTTATATTTCTCTGGCTTTCCAAATCATGCAATAACAAATACTGCTAATCAGATAATCAAATGCACACCAGAAGCCTACTCTTCCGTTTTTAAATTGCGAAATATAACGAATCTTACCTAGAGCTATATGACTTGAATTTGGTACTTCAATTTACATTCCTTGGTTATTTTTTAAATTTACGGCTAAAATGATTTCTTTCTTTTGTCTCACTTTCCAGATTTGTCTATTTTTTCGACTTTGGAGAATTTACTAAATCTGCAGCTTCAGCTTTTGCGGTCACGTTCGGCTATGACACGCAGACGAGCATGACGTACTATAAGCAGTTAACAAAAGTGTTGAATCTTACCTCAAGCTAAATGATTAAGTTTTGAAGTATATGATAATTCCTATTTATATTCCTATGATATTTAAAAAAACTGAAGCTAAAAATTATTTCTTTGTTTTCTTTCACTTTTCCGAATTTGTCCAGCATCAAAGAGTGAAGCCACGCCGGAAATCAGTTCCTTTCCGGTTAACCTAACATCGTGTTGTCCTATTTGGGATTGCGTAGCGCTTACACTGATCTTTGACGCAAGAACTTTTAATTGATTAGGCCTAAAGTTTACATAAACTGGAACGATTGTGCTATTTCTCATTCATTCATTCATTCATAGATTTAAATAGCGCCTCTTCAAGGGAATTACTCAGAGGCGCTCCCGACTTCAGCACGGCCTAAAAGAACAGTGTTCAAGCAGTGTATAGAAAATTAGCCAAGAGCCTGTGGAAAAGAGACAAGGATCGAGAGGTTGAGATTCGAAGTTCATGTCGAAGGTTGTTAGAAACCGTATTCCAAAAAAGGATGAGCCGACCATATCAAAACTTCATTACAGTGTTCAAAAATCATAAATCTTAATCGAAGAACAGGTAGCCTGTTAAATTAAAGTGCAATTAAAATTAACTGTTCGATATCTTCCATCTTCTAATGTGACGCCATAGGCTATTTATGATATTTCACTTTGCCTGCGTTAGAAATAAATAGTCGTCTTGAATAAATTTAGTACGGATAGGCCTCTAATGTGTTTTAAGCCACATTTTGTTAGTGCGGAAAAAATTACCACATTTTGAAAGTGGTAAGTCCAGACTAGGGCCTAGGCCCTATAGGTCCGATCGAGGGACATATTTTCCTCGAACCGGGACCGGACCGACAAAATCGGGTAAGGTGGCAACCCTAATACAAGTTGTTATAAAATAATTCTGTTTAGTAAATGGAGACAATAACTTATGCTATTCTCAGTTCTTCCACCAATACCGTCATCTGCCTCGATCAGGCTCTATTCTTATCACGCCAGCTCGAGGCTCTCCATTCAGTCCATTGGATCCAAATTGAAGTCTGGTCACCTTTCCAATTAGAATTACTACCCAAAATCCATCCAATCCCCCACTCCAAAGCTTTCCGGTCCTCAACGACACCAGCCTAGCTTATCGGCTGCTCTGCCTCGTCTCTGTTTTTTTGGCAATCGAACTAGGCTATAACATGCGCGTCATTTCATATGACTTAGGCCTAAGCCTCTCGCATGACGAGGCCTATAGGGCCTATAGCCTATATAACCATATGGCAATTGGTTGGTTTATGGCCAGGCCCGTATTTAGGCATGTGCACTATGTGCCAGTGCACAGGGGCCCCCACCACAAAGCAGGCACGTAACTAGCCTTTTTCGTTTGGGGGGGCTTAAGCCTTGAACATGGCAGCATTTATACAGTGTTCATACGAATTTTAGCCGTAAGCATACAACGACTTGACTTGTTTGGGGGGGCTTCAACTTCGTTTGGGGGGGCTTAAGCCCCCCCAAGCCCAACGCTAGATACGTCCCTGCCACAAAGGGGCCTCCACCACAAAGGTGCAAGAAATTTTTTGACTTGTTTTTCATAACTGATTATAAAATATTTCAGTAATGTGCATTGTGCACAGACACAATTTAACACAAATATCTAAAACAAAGAAAGTTAAAAGGTCAGAAGATAGTTTTTCTCGGGCATGAAGTAGGCCTAATGTCAAATTAGCGAAACTTTGCGTGTTTTCTTCTTCGCAAATTCGTTCACCAGATCCTCAAAGTTGATCTCACGCAGAATGTCAGCTTCTATGCTCATCAGGCTTACTGCAGGTTTTTATGGGAATGAGCCCATAGCTTGACACGTTGCCAAAATATCGCGTTGTCTTGATTTAGTTCTAGCTTCTAAATTCTGGGCTTTAATTCTGGCAAACAACTAGTTCTAGATTCAATGGCATGGCTGCCAAAACGTGTGTTTAATCTTGATAACTACTGTTATGTTTCAATGTAATCTTACTGAGTTCTTACTACTTGTATTGGGCGTCCGCAGGAATTTTTCCAGAGGGGCAAAAAATTCAAGGGGGCGAAATTTTCTGGGGAGGGCAAAATTTTTGTTGGGGGATAAAATGACGTTTTTTGCATAGAATAGCTGACGTAGGGCCTACTTCGAAAATTAAGTGTTTTTTAGCATTGAAAATCGTGTTGGGATTGCTGGAATAATCATAAAATTCAAGATTTTTTTTAATATTTTCAGAATCCAGGGGGAAATAACCCACTACCCCTCCGGACGTCCATGGTCCTAGTGGCCTCCACCACGGCGGGTGCACCGGGGCCCCCACACAGGTTAATACGGCCCTGTTTATGGCTTATGCATAAATCGGGTACTGATCAGATGATCTAGGTTATAAGAGCCTATCAATTATCATTGAATTGTTTGTATTAGTGCATGCATGCTACAGCGTGCTAAATTGTCATTCCTCCCTGGCGATGCTGATGGTGTCAACCAATTGGTCAACAAGTCAGAGGATTCCCAATCATGTGCTGCATGACCTGCTTCCTCCCCTCCGCAGCAGTGGACACAACCTCATAAATTTACCCTACCCGAAAAAGATAACAATTTTATATCCCGTATTCTCTACAAGAATGCCTATAGGCCCACTGACGCCAATTAGCTGCTCGTGAGACCACATAACTTCTATAGCTTGTTCTAGTTGCGTTATGTCAGCTATGATGTTTCAATAAACGAGTATACATTCATTCATTCATTAGAGGTTGGGGTTCAAACCTGCTGGCGGAAGTGCTGCAACCATTCAGCGTGTCCAAGTTGCATTAATTGTAGGGCCTATTATTAATAAACGAAAATTAATTGATTGGACTGGAAAAATCTAAAGGTGAAGGGTCGACAGGGCTGGCCATCAGCCGTTCATATCATGCCAAGGATAGGCCTAACTATCAAGAAGTCGCCAAACACTGCATACCCGTGGCTGCCTCTCAGGTTGGCTTTAGAGCCAATTCTTACTATTCCCCTTCCTCTTCTTCCACTTCTTCCTCCTCCACTTCCTCTTCCTAGCTTCTCCCCCTTCTTTCTTTTTCTCCCTCTCTTCTTCTTCCAATTCTTCTTGCTCCTCCTCTTCTTCCAGGTCCTTGCTCTTCTTCTAATACCCTGAAATAACTAAGCATCAGTAAGTGAAAACTTCAGAACGACGTAATCCTGTGCGCAAATGTTAATTATTTTCTTCTCATCTTCTGTGCATAAGTTAAAGTGTAGCCGTGAACAATGAAATCATGGATTGAATGTAAAGGTAAAGAAAAAGCCGGATGAGGCCTGTGAGTAAAACGTAATGCATTTTCATCTGGGCGTATGTTAGGTTTATCCGTGAACGATAACAGAGGTTGGAATTGGAAAGGTAAAGAACATATTCCATGCAGCTTGTGTCATGGCTTGCATCCGTAATTTTCGGGAAGTGCGAGGGGTACCCGTACCCCTTTTCATACCTAGAAGAAACAATGCCCCTTATTATTTTCTCACGAAAATGCCTTCATCTGAGCCCTCAAGACTCAAAACAATTACCGGGCATCATCATTATCGTGATCACCATCATTGTTGTCATATTCAGTGTTATTATAAATATCCGAATACAATACAATTATCATTATTTCTACTACTACTAATAATATTATTTTTAGGCATACGGCGCTGCTGTAAAGAAAAAGCCACAAAGGGAAAACGATGCAAACTTTGGCCCACAATTTAGACCAAAATTATGCCACTGATGGCCTGCGCTTAAAACGTATTTTCTTCAGTTTATTAAGTTAAAATGCATCTGTGATGCAAACAACCACATGCTACCAAAACGCCAGAAACTGAAAATAGACGCTTTAATGAGTTGGTACACATCACGTCATTTTGCAAAGCATCAGACATCAAATGGTGGTAACATCATACAATAACCTTAGTGATCTCTCCTATAATGTACAATCAATAAAAAACGGCAAATTGCTATTCCCTATTGTAAACTACCTGTGCATTCAATTCTACAAACTGACTTTTTTACTACAGTTATTAAAGTTTACTCAAAGTTACAACTTTCAGTTAAGTGTTACAGTGTTTTGAAAATGTGCGATCAACAAAATAGTGTTAACAGATGGTACAAATTACGAATAGTTTAGAGATTTTTACTTTAAAAGCCCTCAGTCATCAGGATCAATCCAACTCACATCTTTAAAAATCTAAATATACACCTATGCCTTCAATTCACAGAAGGCTATTTCCACCTAGTTTACAGCAAGCAACTGCCAACCAAATAAACTAAGGAACATCTTTGGCCACAGTGTGTTCACGGAGCTTTATCCTGCACTCAGCTACGGTGGAAAGTTATCAAACGTGACACATTCAAAAGTGAAACTAGTGCATACGAAAAACATGACAAATTGAAACCAGGTTCCAGAATCCTGATTCACTTACAAGAACCCAGGTAGCTATGCCTGTTGGGCCCATAGTGGATTAACCAGCATTGTCCCTCTGGTGGTAATATGATACAGTACAACTGCATTTGATGTTGCCTCCTTCCAACTGGCGGTCGGCTATTGACTCAACGAGATTTACTTCACAGTAGTTTTAGTGATTGTTTTAAAAGATGAGAGGACAACACTATGCAATACATCACCAACAACAATAGCAAATGAAATCAAATACAGCAGTCACTTTCAAAGCAAGAGACACAGTGATTACATTGCTTAGATTAGAAAGGGCGGCACGGCAAAAGCAACAGGCACAGTGATGTAACAGTTGTTGAAGAGACAATGCAACCACAAATCTCCGTGGTCATGAAAGCAACTTGTTACGTGGACATCTGGTTTGCTTTGTTTGCAGCCACTATCCTCAGCGCTTTTGCTTCCTGTTCCAGCTGCTGTATCCGAATTTCTTTGATGTTTAGTTCTTCCTTAAGATGTTTAATCTCGTCCCGTTGAAGAAAGTAGGCTCTACGCAACTGCAATGATATCAAATATTTCTCGTAGTCGTTAATTTCCATATGTCTAAAGTGCTACTCTAAAGCTAAATGCAGGGCACAGATTATTCACGAGCGCTACAACTGTGAAAAAGTTGAAATACTGAAATAGTCTCGCATCAATCTGTGAAATGTCCAATGTTTGTGTCATTTCTTTCTCAACTTAAAACTTACCTCTTTTAAATTGCTTATCCACCTTAGGTTGTCTCTCTGTCTTACGGACTGATCTTCTGGATATTGACCCGATTCTGGCTTGGTTTTGGTGTGCCAGTGGTTGATGCCTTGTGCATTAGACACCGGCATAATAGAAGTTACTAATTACAATAACAATTATTAGTACTGTACAAATGTTGATTACAAGTACAATGAAATAATCTAAGATAGCAAGTCCTCTGAATACCTACTTCCTCCTCGCCTTTAGGAATGCATTCATCAGTGTGTGGAACGTTATTGTTTAGAGCGATCACTTCGTTCCTGTTATCCAGTTTCTCTTTCTCGCTTGTTCTTTGTTGAAGTCTATTCTTAAGCTGTGGCTGAATCCTTTGTTGTTCGACTACCTTGTTCTTCTCGTCATTAATCAAATCCCTAACAGGTACAATCAACAAACCACTAAAGTATAATCAACATGTTGATAATATTTATTATAATGAAATGTGATGCTGGGTAATAAATACCTTAGTAAAATTTATTTAGCACTATAATTAACAAAGGATTTATCGGTTGAGTTAGATGTCGTCAAGCACATTTACTTTCAAGAACACTTTCTAAATTGGTAAATGAGTTGATCTGACTCGGCATTTCTAATATGAAATGAAACTACAGCAAGCATGTACGAAGACTAGGGTCGAAAACAGATTTAGAAAGTAAATTAAAATTGTTTAATGAATCCAAATTGAAAACAATGACCAGACATATAACCAGAATGCGGAAAGCCGAAGAGAAAGCACAAATAGTTATAAATTATTATTAGTTTAAGTTGAAACTCTAACTATCAAAACAAATTTATATCTGTCTTAAGATCTGTCCATAGCTGATACTGCAATCAGGGTCCGTGGCCTGTAGTGGCATGGGATCTGATCTATCAGGTCTTCCATTAGGCTTCTCTGACAGATTACAATTTATATTGTAATTTCAGTTCATGCCACTTTGACCTAATGCCTTGTGCATTATGAAAACAGTGCTATCCAAGTCATTTGGTTTGATTATATTAGATTGACTTATTGCAAACTTTGGCCTTTCACCAGTGATGCTACACTGACGGTTTTTCGACATTCGCAATTTACTCGTCAGTCTACTGTTGTCTGGTTATTTCATTTGGCTCATTTGATTTCAAGTCCAAATCTGTGTTCTTGTTAAACCACTATCTCCAAGGACAGAACCAGGACCTCCAGCATTTAGGTGTCATCAGCAACACCCACATCAGTAAACTGGTTTGACCCAACACACTAATCTTGGTTTCCTATTCATCTGTCTCATCAATGATCTTAGGAACACATCTCAAGCTGCTTGACACCCATCACACTCCTCAAACCATTCCAGTGTTACACCATGAATGCAAACTGCACTCATCATGTTCGCATACAATTCCCTCATCAGGTCAACTTTCTTCTCTGGTATTCCATGAGACACTAACAGCCTCCAAATGGCAGAACGCTCCATTCAGCCAAAGGTTTCCCTCAGCTCAACACTGACAATCAAGAGCAGTTGTTAAAATTCTATTCTAGTTTGATTCAAACTGTTCAGGGCGAATATGCGATTGATTGTTGACCGTACAAAAGTGAAGCTGTTCCGCTCCTTACGTCTCAACTGAAGTCAGTGTCTCCTAACTTTTGACACGACAAGACCAGCAAAGACAATGTCAAACACTGACAGTATTTAGCGAAATGCTGCAATAGTCCCAGTGGCTATCTTTAATCTTGTAAAAAGGGGGAAGGACAGTTCCTCTGGTCCAGTCACTTGGCATGAAGCCAGACTTAGAGACACCTGTTATTGGACGAGTTAGCCATTTCATGCCGACCTCTCCTCATGCTTTAAGATTCTCATACCTGGCACCTTCCCAATCTTCAACCGACATTCCTTAGCCATTGTTTGGTGGTTGGGAGTAATTGATGGACCTGGCTCTGAGGCTGTGAAAATGAGATCCTCTGATCAAGCGAGTGACTGTGATCGAGGAGATCTTTGTAATATTCCCTCCACCACAGAATCTTCTGCCTCCTGTCACTCAGCAGCTGCCCATCCATGCTTTTTGGTGGGCTTGAGATGCATGGCATCATGTAGCAAAGTTTCCGGAAGTTGGCAAATGCAGATGCAGCCTCAGTTTCCGTCACATTTTCATCTGCACACAAATGGTCGATAACATGGTCTCAACTCAGGGCAGATCTGCACTCTGCGCCTTTATTCCTGCCTCTCCATGTGTATCCTGGTCAAGTGCTTCCACTGGATAGTTGCCATAGAAGCAACTAATAGGTGACTCACAAATATACCATGCACGAAATTCCCACATCCTTTATCAACTACTTAGTGCACCTGTCATTAGTGTCTCTTGAAGCAATGCTAAATACAGTAAATTACTAATTACACATTTGCACCTACAACAAAACCTTTCTGTAACATTGTCATTGGCAACCATATAGTGAAGTCATGCTAGGATGAGTTCATTTTCTATAGCAGAACTGTGGGATCCTCAACGGTGTTAAGAGCACTTTTGAGGTACTCGAAAGGTATGAGCACTTTGTGAGGTACTAAAAAGTTATGAGCACTTTGTGAGGTACTTAAAAGTCGAGCCCTTTGTGAGCCTGCACTTAAAAGTTGCTACAGTAAGTGTCTAGATACATACTTTGTTCAGATACATACATATTTTATTATGATCTACAGCAAACAAACAATATAAACAGATATTGTTTTAAAATGAAGTGCTTTAATAGAGAGTCGCCAGTGTACTGTACCAGAAGACATCTTCGTCCGTTCCACTCATTTGGATGATGTTGCGTAGCGATGGGGCGAGTGCCTTCTGCTTTTCAGTGCCAGGTCCGGTTCCCATGAAGATCAGTGTTTGGACAGATTGAGACCCCGAAGCGTCCACTCCTTGTTTCATAAGTCTGATAGAAGACGATGTGGGTGTTGGCGTCAAATTTTTTCTGAAATCCTACAAAATAGAATATTTTTGTAAAACTGAGGACTTGCCTAGTTCGCATTTACATGAAGACCTGAGGCAGGGGTGTTTTCTGATTTTACTTAACAAGACAAAAGTGGGGAGGGAAAATAGATTAATGGTAATACTCTTGCATGAAAAACATAAGATCTTGAAAGAAGCGGTTAAAAACCCGCAAGCCCCTTCTAGGTCAACTCAGCCTTCCACTCCATAGGGATAAGCAGTAAAATGAGCGGACGCCTAACAGGCTGCCAAGATATATGTTCAATAAGATCTTGATAATTGTACCGTCATGTTGCAATTTTTCGATGTAACTTACTGCGATTTGTCATTGAGCTTGTTAATAAACACGAATTAAACTGTGGTATGTGTGTGTTTGAGGGGTTCTTAAATATATATGCCTGATAATCAATCAATCAATCAAAAAACTTTTATTGCAACAATATTGCATACATCAGTTAAAGTCCAGCTATATAAATACATGCACACTAACCATACTTAAACTTTAAGCCATTAATCTCACAGATTTTAACACTGAAAGGTTGAAAATTAAATTTCGATTACATTAGGATAGAGCTACAAAAACTCGAAACAAAATCTTCTGCCTTGGTTGGGCTGGGAGTGCCTCTGAGCAGGTAGTTATCTTGGAGAGGAGCTATATAAATGCTCTGAAAGAATGAACACAAAGTGGTACCTTGAATGGTACTAGAACCGGATCTTTACTTGCTCCCTCAATCCAATCAGTTGCGGACATGGAACTAAAGACACCAGACGTTGGTGGAAATATGTCCTCCTGGAATAGTTCCGACTACAGACACGAAAACAGTTGCAATTAGTGAACGTTAGTGTCTGTCCATAGTGTCTACTCGACACAGACAAGACACACTTTCTTTGAGATGTTCCAACTAAAGGTAAAACAGATGCCAGCATAAAACAAAATCCTCCTACTTACCTTTTTTAAATTCCACTTACCTTTTTCGAATTACCGTTTACCTCTTTCACATTGTTTATCCACCAAAAGCTACCTCTCTGTCTCAGCACTGATCCTCTGGATATTGACCTTGTTACGGCTTGGTTTTGGTGCGCCATCGGTTGATGCCTTGTGCATTATACACCAGAGCAATAGAAGTGACTAATTTATTCTGAGCATTTATATAGCGCCTCTCAAAGATATCTACTCAGAGGTGCTTCCAGCCCAACCCCGACGGAAAAGAACAGTTTTCAAGTGCTCAAGTGTTCAAAAAATTGTAATTACAATTACAATACATGCACAGTGCACGGGATGCTCTGAGTGCTGTTCGCTTGATGTCTCGTGCATCTGACACTCTGTCTGCCTGGCTTTCTTCCAATCGCCTGAGACTTAATCCTCTTAAGACCCAGTACATATGGCTGGGTACCCGCCAGCAGTTAGCAAAACTTGACCTGACCCTTTTGGCTGCTGAATTTCCTCTAATATCATTTTCTACCTCTGTCCGGAACCTCAGTGTCATTCTTGACCAGGAACTAACCTTTACTAAGCACCTCTCTTCTCTGTCTCGCTCCTGTTTCTACCATCTGCGCCAGCTTAGGGTTGTTGCTCGCTCTCTCTCAGCCTCTGCTGCTTCAACTCTTATCCATGCCTTTGTTTGTTCTCGTTTAGATTATTGCTCTTCTCTCTACACCGGTCTTCCTCAAGCCCGCCTGTCCTTCCTTGAGAGGGTTCTTCGGTCTGCGGCGCGCCTTATTGGCTCCTTACCTCGCTATGGCAGTGTATCCTCCTACATGCATCATACTCTTCATTGGCTTCCCATCCGGCAGTGTATCCTGTATCGGCTTTGCTCTCTCGCCTGGCAATGTGTTTTGGGTATGGCTCCTTCCTACCTATGCTCTGTTTTTACTCTCTCTTCTTCTCTTACGGGTCGCTCAGCCCTCCGTTCCTCTTCTAGGGGCGACTTTTTAGTCCTATATGCCCGCACTGCTACTATGCAGCGCCGAGCATTCTCTGTCGCTGGTCCAACTGCGTGGAATGACTTACCATCTTTCCTTCGCCTATCTCCTCGTACTCACCCGTCTTCTTTTTACACTCTATTGAAGACTTTTCTCTTTGATCAGGCCTGGCTTGGGAGTGCCTCTGAGTAGAGTCCTTGAAGAGGCGCTATATAAATTCCATGATTGATTGATTGATTGACAGTACCTACAATTTATCTAGTCTTGAAACTCACAGAGGCGAACCGGTGGAAGAGGTCTGCATAAGTGTTCATCAGCTCATTCGCTCCTGAGTGGATAATCTAGAAGGGGTGCTATATGAAACTACTGTAATAATAATAATAAGCACACATACATCCATAAATACATACAGGTACCATCAGACATACATCTCTGAGTTTATTTACCTTTCTTGGCACAATCATTGACAGCGGTTCGATGAGGTCCTTCATCGTATGCAGTTTGTAAAATCGAACAATTTCACACCGGTGAACATCCAGTCCTCGTTTTGGCATCATGCCTGAAGAAACAAATTACAGTAAAAAAATTCTGGACAAACTGATTCGTATATTGTAGGCTTATAACATATCACATCTGCTGGCAACTAGATAAATTCTAGACAGGAGTAAAAGGAGTAAAAGCCTCAGCCTGATTTGATGCCCACACTGTAATCAACGGCATGGGAAAGTTTAGTGTCAGATTTTATGTATAGTTTATTTATCCTTTTGGCCTTCAATGTTGCGTCAGTGGAGCTGATGTAATAAGATATACTCAAAAGAAATCTAATGTTGTGAACTTTGACATTTGACAGAAGAAGGAAATTAAACCCAAATTCTGACAGAAGTTATCGAATTGTGTTAATATAACTATAGGCTACGTTATTGTGCGTAGAAGACAATTATATACAGAGCTAAGGCCAGCATAATTGAGCTATTGGTGTAAGACAAAAGGAAAGGCAAATCTTACAAAAAGTAGAACATGATATTCTATATGTACAACTGAATTTGATTATGTGATTATTTGATTTGATTACTTGATTTGATTAGACTAGATTGATTGATTTGATTAAATTATACAATTATTTGATCATTTGATTATTCAATTATGCTTTTTTGAATTATGTAAAATTAGTTGGACAAAAAGTTGAATAAAATTTGATTCCTGAACACTGTAATGAAAAAACTTTGCAAACCGCACACAAATATCAACTATTAATTATGTCATTGAAATTGTTTATACTGCAATTCACCAAATGGTCTGAACTAAAAGCCAGAAATGACTTACCAAGACCTCTCTGTGGAGAACTTGAAAGGTACTGACAGAGATAGTGAAAGTATGGAGCATCCTCAACTATCTCGTAATATCTTATGTTGCCGTCACCCTATAAATATTTTTAAAAATTTGACAAACTGTAAACTGGCACACTGCTAAATCAAAGCCATCAGACCTTAGGAAAATATATGAATGCAGCAGTGACCTGCAAACAGTTGATGAAGTAAGGAAACATATAAAAAAGGAAATTTGCTGGTGTGAAATAGAGTTGAAACACACTATATAGATTCCCAACATTTTTTTGTTTAAGAATTCAATGAATCCACTTAGGTCTCAACAGGAAACGAACATATGTTTTCACTAATACTATACTCTGCTAGTTAGTACATTTTGCAAGATTGTTACATAAAGGTGAAGGCCATGTCAACACCAATATAGCACATTTAGCAATGCTTATAATATTCTTCCTATTGCCAATAGTTCTGAAGCCCACATTTACAACATTTTATGAAAACTGAACAACTGTATCATTTGCATTACAATGTATTATTCAATTAATAATAATAATAATAATAATAATAATAATAATAATAATAATAATAATAATAATAATAACAAATAAACAATAATAATGATGATACCATAAAATAAATTTTATGTAATAAATAATAATAATAATAATAATAAAACAATAAAAAATTATAAGACAATTTATATAGCAGTATAGCACAACTGAGGCCAAAGAAAAGGATGCTGTACATGAGTTGAAAAATAAACCAATGACAGTCGTAGGATACTTTAAAAAGATAGATCTTGAGTCGGGATTTGAATGTCTCCAGAGATGACGCATACAATGTCAAAATGACATAAATAACCATGGTTTCAACCACTTTTGATGCTGGCATCAGAGCAAAGATAAAGTTAAATTGGAAAAGCAAGACGTTGAGACAAGAGCCATTGTAAAATAGCACAAAACTCAATCTTACTCATACCTTTCCGGCTAGAAAGACGATTTTGGTGTCATAATCATAATGAGGGAACACTATTCCACTTGAGATGTCCAGGTTTTCAATTTTCAGTGGCTTGAATGTGTTATCCTAAACAACGAAAAGCTTTTACATTTAAAAAAAAATAATATAGCAAATAATTTTATACATATTAATGGAAATAATTTTTAAAAATAATTACCAAAACAAGTTCACAAAATAATTACCCAATTATGTCAGGGTCGCCTCAATGAGATCTGTTAAATCACTCAATAAAGGTATAAAGAATAAGTGATATATAATAACTATAAATATTAATAATTAAAAGAAATACGGGCATTACATTCAAAATTTAACAAATCAGTTAACCGAAACATGTTCCATAAGTATTTGGGTCATTTTCAAGCGAAACAATAATAGTAATAATATTAATAATAATAATATTCGTGTTTATTGACAAGTTCACTGACAAACCACAGTAAGTAACATTGAAACATATGATGGTATAAGTATCAAGATCTGTCTTGGTAGCCTGTTAAGCGCCCGCTCATTTTACAGTTGCCCTCTAGGGAGTGGAAGGCTGAGTCAGCATGTATGTTTAGCAAGAGACTGTTCAAAAGGATAAAACACTTACTATGCTCCAGACAGCAATCTGCCGTTCACTCATCTTCGAGAACCCGGTGGTAAATAATCGAACCTTGTCAAGAAAAATGACCTTTGAAGCCTTTGACCCTTGGTGACCTTCACCGTGCTGAAACAACACACAATTTTCAAAATCTGTGAACAGTCTAGGAATAATTTTTGTACTACTGCATAAAAATAGCTTTGTGATCGTATTTCCAGTCCTCAAGCACGTAACATTAATTCCCTCTGCCTCCTGGGTCTTTGGACCTTCATTTTATATCTCTGAACAACTCCTCCGACTTGACTCAGCACTGTTTAATAAGATGGTGCTTGGATTTCAAGCAGTGCTTTAGAAATTTGGAGTTTACGATTACAATCCCAGATACATGATCCTGGATGCAATTCCCTCAAAGCCATACACTTAAAGTTCTCTCACTGACCTACTCTCTGCAATAACCACAAAGCACTCATCCTTGTAAACTATTCACTATTCAATCACCCCGCTCCACCTGGTCATCCTCTTCCCTCAGTCTTGTCCACCCTCATATAACCAATCCATGGCCCATGCTTCACCTCACCTCTGGAATCTTCTTCCACATGAATTTTGCAGATTCTCTGATCCTCCACCCATTTGTTGGTCTCCTTTCTATTACTACTCAGACTTCCCATTTCTCTCAACCTACGCACAACCCCTTGTAACAGCTCCTATCCCTCCCTTGTAGCCAAGCAACAAGACTGTAGGATATGGCAGCTGATTGGTTAGAGCACTCATCTTGTAATGCAGAGAGTACAAGTTCAAGCCTCCTCTGAGACAGTCACTGTGTAGGGACTGTAGCGCCACCCTATACTAAGAGTGCTTAGTGTTATGTTCTACACCCACGACTACTTTAGTTTTGTTTCATCTTGTCTTCACTGGACAAGGAAATGCATAGGCCTATCTATTTGACTAGGGAAAAGAACATTGAACACCTGTGTATGCATTTAAATGAATATGAATATAATGTATATCAAAGTTAAAGCATGTAACAGTTCAATGTCTAGTTATCCTATGTCTACTTTGCCTTATTCCCTACCTAGCCAGCATCTTTGCTATCTAGATTTTATTGCCTAATGCTACCTCCCAGTAAGACCCTTTAGCACGGAATGTTCTCACAGTTTGTTCCTCGTGGAAAAGCTGTCTTTCATCCGTTTGTTCATCTGATGAGTTCGCGGCTCCGTTCGCAAATCGCCTTGTTTCTCCCTCGTCGAAGCTCGACTGTTCACCGTTCTCGTGACTTCTCGTAGCTTGATGTCTCTCCCAAAGAGACCGTCGTTACAACCCGAGTGTGCGCTTTACTACTCCAGAGTAACGTACACTTCACTCGCGGAATAACTCCTTAAGTCCGTTGACAAGATCGCTTCGCAAATGTCGACTTCCTATGACGGAAAGTCACGCTTCGCAACGGTTTGTTACGAGAGCGTTTCACTCGAATTATTCGATCCTCGCTGTCCAACGTCTCGACTTATAAACTCACTGCATCGATCGTTTCGCAAAACCGATCGTACTGACTAACGATGCCCTCTCATCGACTTAGTCCAACATCCACCGAGTCGATCCACTCAAGATTTCTAGAACGTCTTGTTCAGTTGAAATCAAAAAATCGAACTGCCGTATCTCCACGCCACGTCACCACGGTTGCTTGGTTACCGAGTCGTCAGCCGCTTCGCCATAACGGTTTTGATCAGCTGTTCGTCCTGACCAATGAGGTGAGTCCACATCGTCTGCTGTCCTTTGCGTAGATATGATGAACCCCTCTATCTAATATTAATTAATCCCTACAATGCTGGCTTAGCTGCTGGCATTTTAATTAATTTACATTTATGTAGCTCTACTATCCTACATTATATAATCTAAATAGATTCTTCTCTACACTATAACATCTTATAGCATGTTGTGTAGCTGGGAATCATTGTGTGGTTTGGGAGATCATTACATCACCCCCCACAATCAAAGAAATAATACATTTTTTCTTAAAATACTATGACTCCTTACCTAACTACACAATATTCTTATCTACACAACTTATATTAACATATATCAGTTATCTAGTAAAACCATTTACTGTTCCAATTGGTCTAACTTTAACTAGTGAAATATATATTAACTTGACTTAATAATCTATTAACTTATACTTTGAAGCAACACACATTTTAATCTCTTAACTAATCATACATGAAATGATAATCTATCCTATCATGTCATAACTTACGTTACTATCTTACTTATGACTATTCTAGTTGGCTTATTCTAATCCTCTACTTAAGTAATCTGCCACTACATTATCACTACCTTTAATGTATCTTATCCTAAAATTGTAGTTTTGCAATAACAGATTCCATCTCATCACACGATCATTCTTCACATTACCTGTCTTCAAGTATTGTAAACTACAGTGATCTGTTTCCATTACAAATTCCTTTCCATAAAGATACCTGTTAAATTTCTTCAACCCGAATATCATTCCTAAACATTCTCGTTCCTCTACGGAATATCGCTTTTCTGTTTCGCTCAACTTTCTGCTTACATATGACACCGGATGCATCACTCCATTGTATTCTTGCATAAGTACACCTCCTACAGCTGCATTCGATGCATCTGTTCTAACTACAAATTCTCTGTCTAGGTCTGGTAGTTTTAATATTGGTGCTTCTGATAACACCTTCTTGAGTTCTGTGAATGCACTCTCCAATTCATTAGTCCATTCCACAATTACTTTGGCATTTTTCTTGGTTAATTCTGTGAGTGGTTTCATTATCATCGCACAGTTTGGTATGAATTTCCTGTAATAGTTGACTGCTCCCAGAAAACTTCTTACTTGTTTCTTATTATTTGGTCTGGGCATCTCTATAATCTTATCTATTGATTCTTCCTTTGGTTTTATTTCTCCATCACTCAATGTATGTCCAAGGAAGTCAATTGTTTGAAATCCAATCTCACACTTCTTTGGCTTAAGTGTTAAGTTTGCTTCTCTCACTCTCTCAAAGAACTCTTTCAAGGCTAATATATGTTCTTCCCAGTTTTGAGTGTGAGTTAAGACATCGTCTACATAACTCTCCAAATTCTTCAGTCCATCTAATACCTTCCGCATCAGCCTATTATAACTCGAAGCGCTGTTTATCAATCCAAATGGCATTACTTTGAATTTGAATAGTCCATTGGCACACACGAATGTCGTGTAATCTTGTGATTTCTTAGACATTGGGATTTGCCAGTATCCCTTCGAAAAGTCAAATTTACTGAAGATTTTGCTCCCACTAAGCTTGTTGAATATATCTTCATTTGCCATCATGGGCTCTGGGTCAAAGATTGTGATTTTGTTCAGTTGTTGGTAATTACAACATAATCTGTTTGTGCCGTCAGCCTTCTTAACTACAACTAACGGTGCAGCATATGCAGCGGTTGATCTCTCTATCACACCATTTTTCAACATTAATGCTATTTCTTCATCAATCTGCTTCTGCAATCCATATGGTGTAGGATATGCTTTTGACCTGACTGGTGTTTCGTTTGTCAACTTAATCTTATGCTCCACCCAGTCAGTCTTGCCAGGCACATCAGAGAAAATATCTTTATATTCCTCCAACATTCTCATCAGCTGATTTCTTTTCCTATCGTCAAGTTGTGGACTGATCTTCACATCCCTATATGTTTCTTTTTGCTCTCCATTGTATAATTCTAGGAGCTCATCTTCTTTCCCAGTTTCTCCATCGTTCACCACTGTTACTACAGTAGCTAACTGTTCTTCCATTATTTCTCCATTATTTCTCTCGTCTCTCTCATTATATTTCTTTAGCATGTTTACATGGTAAGTCTTCACTTTACCAGGTGCTATTTCGATTCTATAATCGCATTCTCCAACTTTATCTTTCACTTCATATGGCCCTTGCCACTTCAACATTAACTTATTTGTCTTCAATGGTAACAATAGTAGAACTTTCTCACCTACGTTTAGTCTCCTATATCTGGCCTTCTTATTGTAATATTTCTCATTTTTGATTTGCATCTTCTCCAACTCCTTTTGTGCAATTCTACATGTTTCTTCTATCCTATTTTGTAAGTCCAACATGTAGCTATAAGCATCACGAATCTCATCTTCCATTTCTTCTCTTGTCCATAACTCTCTAAGTATAGTCATTGGGCCTCTTATACTTCTCCCATAGACTAGTTCGAATGGGGTAAACCCGTGACTCTCATGAATGCTATCTCTCAATGCAAATAGAAGAGGTATTAGAAATCTATCCCACTCTTTGGGCTGTTCTACTATCAATTTCTTGAGTGTAGACTTTATTGTTCCATTAAGTCTTTCCACTGCGCCGTTGCCCATCGCATGGTATGGACTAGTTAGTGTATGTTTCATCAATAGTAGTTCATCAATCTCCTTCATCAGATCTGAAGTGAACTGGCTTCCTCTATCAGTATGAATTCTCCGTGGTGTTCCCATCCTACTGTAGAATCCAAATAACGCCTCAGCCACTTCTTCTGTAGTTATTCCTTTGAGTGGAATCGCCTCAGGAAATCTAGTTGCCATGTCGACTATCGTCAGTATGTACCGGTTTCCTCTGCTAGACCTTGGTTCTATAGGTCCCACCAAATCTACACAGATCATATGGAATGGCACATCTACGAGAGGTAAATGTCCTAATGGTGCTCTCTGTATTCCTCGTTTATCTACAGCTCTCTGACATACGTCACAACTCAAGACATATCTCTTTACATCTTGTTGTATAGATGGCCAGTAGAACGACGTCATTATTTTAGCTTGAGTTCTCTTCATCCCTTGATGCGCAGCTAACAATGATCCATGGGCTAATAACATCACTTTCTCCCTCAAAGTTTTTGGAATCATTAGTTGAAGTCTAGTTTCGTCCCTTAAGACTTCCTTATATTTCCGGTATAACATGTTCTTCTTGACTACAAATAATGGATTACCTCTATATGGTTCTCCATTCACACTCTCGCTTCTCTGAGCCATCTCCCAATATCTTGTTAACGAAGTGTCGGTTCGTTGTAGTTCTATTATCTCTTCTGGTTTGAGATCTAAACCTGTTACCTCTGGTATTTTCAGTGGTCGTTCGACACGTCTCCCTTCTATCTCATCCTGTGCTCGTGTCGTGCATCCTGCTATTACCACTTCTGCTTTGTCGTTTCGTTCCACTCCGTCATTTATTCTTGTTTCTGTGATAATCTCACAATCATGTCCAGTTGTGTTCTGGATTTCTATGGATGATTTAGCCTTATTGCATCTCATCCCTTCAGCGTCACAACCCTTTACATTCCATTCTTTCTTTTTCTCCTCTTTGGCTCTACTAATTTTAGGTTCACATGATTTATCCGTCTTCTCGTCATCATGTTTCCCTTTCGGTTGGATTCTGTTTATACTCTTCTCGTACAAACATGGACCCGTGATTAATCCTATCACCAAGGATTCTATTACTACAGCATCCGTCACACCTTTGAAGTCGTTACCTTCAATCTTAATTCTTGCCATGGGATATTTTTCTTTCTTGCCATTAGCAAATCTGCACACCATAAATTTATCTGTGTATTGTTCTGGTTTCACTAATCTCTTTTGCACAGCGACACAATTTGCTCCTGTATCGTACAGGCATTTAGTATCTATTTCATTTACTCTGACCCTGCTAGTGAACTCTTCAGCATTTCTCTCTGCCTCTTTCTTCCACTTTACTACTTCAGCCTCACAATAACACAAATTCAATTTAGAATCTTCAATAGTTTCTACTCTTGATCCAATGATAGCTTCTTCTTCTAGGTCTTTGATCACAGCAGCTTCTACCACGCCTGTGAGGTATTCGCTCTGTATTGCGACTTTTGCCATCGGATACTCATGTTTAGTACCATTCATGAAAGTACATATCATACTTCGACCTATGTATTCATCTTTTTTGATCAGACTCTCTCTTACAGCAACACAATTTGAACCAGTGTCAAAGACTCCTTTCTTTACACATCCATTAATTACAACTGGTCCCTGATACTTGTGTTCTTCTATTATACACTTTCCTTCTTGTTCAACGTATGCAGAACAGTATGAAATTACTGCCTCTTGTTTATCTCCATTTTCACTTGATTCCACGTCGCATTGCATTGTTGCTACTCTATGTTCTCTCCCTGTCTTATCTTTCTCACTACACTGGGCTATTCTGTGAAATTTTGATCCACAGCGGAAACATCCCGTCTTCTGGGTTTCTGTTTCTACTCCATATTTCTTGTTGTCGGAGAACTTCCAATTACTCTTGAATTGATTTTTATCTCTGAACTCCCTCTGTTCTCTAAATTTGTTGTGAGAGTTGCTTGTATTCTCAAAACTCTTCTGCTTATTGTCCCTCGGTTGCGTTTTGGATTCTTTGTCTCTATTCTTCTGAGTATGAATCCATTTCCTTTCATCCGATTCTCTCGCTTCTATGAGGTTTTGGGCCTGTTCCAACATGTCCTCAAGATTTAGTTTCCCTTTCTCCTTTAGAAAGCGTCTCATATCATTGTCACACATAATGAAGAACTGGTCTCTCAGTATGAGTTGTTCCAAACCCTCTTTGTCTTCACTAAAGCCTGACATTTGATGCCACTGTCTTAAGTAACGCTTAAGTCTTCCTACATATTGTTCCGGAGTTTCGTCTTTTTCTCTAGGGCTTTGTTTAAACAAATTTCTGTATCCCGATTCTGACAATTTGAACCTTATGAGTAGTCTCTCCTTTAACTTTTCATAGTCTTGAGATTCTTCTATACTCATTCGTTCATACACTTCGAGCGCTTTGCCTTGAAGCGACTTTACTAGTGTCAGAACCCATAACTCATTCGGAACTCTGTATGCTGTACATGTCCTCTCGAATCTGAGGAGATAGGCATCTAAACAATCTTTTTCTTCTCTGAAGATGGGCATCTTAACATGTTTGGCATTATTTGCCTGTCCAGAATACTCTCCATCTCCATCAAGTCGTATCCTATCTCCATCTTCTCGTCTTGTCTCCCGTGTCATCTGAAGCTCTAGTTCTTTAAGTTTTATTTCCTTTTCCATTTCTGCTAGACGTAGCTTTTCCTCAGCCTCACGTCTTTTATCTTCCTTTTCCATTTCCGCTAGACGTAGCTTTTCCTCAGCCTCACGTCTTTTATCTTCCTTTTGATTTTCCAGTTCAGCTAGGCGTAGCCTTTCTTCAGCCTCACGCCTTTTATCTTCCCTTTCAGCCTCGCGTCTTTTATCTTCCCTAATCTCATTCTGCCTGTCCTTGACATATTCTCTAACAGCATCTTCTGCGTATCCAAGGTCCTGCGCCACCTTAATCCACTTCTGAATCTCACCAGCCATTGCGCTATATCAATTTTCTTTGATATAAGGCTCAAGATAAATTTCAGATTTCAAAGCTAGTTCACCTTGTTTATAACTTAAACACTGAACAACCTTGACCTGACCTAACTCTTACCAATAGTTAGCTTTTACGATTTGCAACCGTTGACCTGACCTCACCTTCGACAACGTATGATTGGTCACAATTCAAAATTCAATTACGTCATGCGTATTAATGAATACCGCAGACGACAAAATATGCTATATCTAGCGCGTAAGTAAATATCTCTGTTTACTTATTCTATCCTATCTAAATACACCTCTTGTGTCTAAGATATGATCCCAGTTCGTTTTAATCAATGTCCTTAATTGATTATATAATTCAATCCCGAGAGCGAGCCCCCATTTATGTAGCGCCACCCTATACTAAGAGTGCTTAGTGTTATGTTCTACACCCACGACTACTTTAGTTTTGTTTCATCTTGTCTTCACTGGACAAGGAAATGCATAGGCCTATCTATTTGACTAGGGAAAAGAACATTGAACACCTGTGTATGCATTTAAATGAATATGAATATAATGTATATCAAAGTTAAAGCATGTAACAGTTCAATGTCTAGTTATCCTATGTCTACTTTGCCTTATTCCCTACCTAGCCAGCATCTTTGCTATCTAGATTTTATTGCCTAATGCTACCTCCCAGTAAGACCCTTTAGCACGGAATGTTCTCACAGTTTGTTCCTCGTGGAAAAGCTGTCTTTCATCCGTTTGTTCATCTGATGAGTTCGCGGCTCCGTTCGCAAATCGCCTTGTTTCTCCCTCGTCGAAGCTCGACTGTTCACCGTTCTCGTGACTTCTCGTAGCTTGATGTCTCTCCCAAAGAGACCGTCGTTACAACCCGAGTGTGCGCTTTACTACTCCAGAGTAACGTACACTTCACTCGCGGAATAACTCCTTAAGTCCGTTGACAAGATCGCTTCGCAAATGTCGACTTCCTATGACGGAAAGTCACGCTTCGCAACGGTTTGTTACGAGAGCGTTTCACTCGAATTATTCGATCCTCGCTGTCCAACGTCTCGACTTATAAACTCACTGCATCGATCGTTTCGCAAAACCGATCGTACTGACTAACGATGCCCTCTCATCGACTTAGTCCAACATCCACCGAGTCGATCCACTCAAGATTTCTAGAACGTCTTGTTCAGTTGAAATCAAAAAATCGAACTGCCGTATCTCCACGCCACGTCACCACGGTTGCTTGGTTACCGAGTCGTCAGCCGCTTCGCCATAACGGTTTTGATCAGCTGTTCGTCCTGACCAATGAGGTGAGTCCACATCGTCTGCTGTCCTTTGCGTAGATATGATGAACCCCTCTATCTAATATTAATTAATCCCTACAATGCTGGCTTAGCTGCTGGCATTTTAATTAATTTACATTTATGTAGCTCTACTATCCTACATTATATAATCTAAATAGATTCTTCTCTACACTATAACATCTTATAGCATGTTGTGTAGCTGGGAATCATTGTGTGGTTTGGGAGATCATTACAGGGACCATGAGCAAGTCCCTCACTCACAATTGC
The DNA here is from genome assembly GCA_963556255.1 of Allolobophora icterica. NCBI lineage: Eukaryota > Metazoa > Annelida > Clitellata > Crassiclitellata > Lumbricidae > Allolobophora > Allolobophora icterica. The sequence continues at coordinate 12,102,581 of OY744617.1, read as the reverse complement.
TGTGCTCAATAAATACGAAAAAGAAGAGCAACTTCGTTTTTCTTAGCCCCAATATAAGAGGGCAGGTGGCCAGTCCTCTCACTTGCTATTTGCTCTTCCCACCAATAGTGTGAAGTCAGTGTGTCATTATAACCGAGCTGACTAGGGATGCAGAAAACCTTGAAAAATTTATCTGGCGGGGATTTGAACCCACGACCTCTCCGTTGACAGTCCAGCATGCTAATCACTAGACTATCGTGCACCCCAAATAAACACATTAAAAATATTAAAAAAATAAACAACCCAATCCTGTTCTTCACATGTCAGATGGCTCCATCCAGTTAGGACATTAGTGGATGCCTAATAACGTTCATCAACGGGTGTTGTCTGGTATTGCGCTACGAAAGCTGATATTTAATATGAGCAACAATGGACGTGGCACTGTGATGGTATCGTGTAATAAGTCTTATTATTATCATTATTGTTATTATTTTTGTTATTATTATTATTATAAAGTCAATGAATTGCTTACAGTGACAATGTTTCCCTGGCGAGGATCAATCACTCGAATCTGTTTGTCTTTACATGTTGTGGCAAACAGACTTCCATCACGATTCCACGAAATCGAATAAATCGTGTCTGGATGCACGGTGACAATGCGAACACATTCGGCCGTTGCTATGTTCCAGATAATGCACTGTCAAATGAGAAAAAGACAAATTAATCTGTCATTTTATAACTATAACAGTCACAGCTTTTCGAAACAAATTGTAATCTAAAGTTATTTGAACACCAAAAAGTTATTCAGCTGAAGAACTGACATTGAACATTTGGATTTTGAACATAGCAGTATTTTTAGTGACTATATTCTTCTTCTTCTTCTTTAAGTCCAAGTGTTCATTGCTTGCTTGTACTGATAACAAGGTTAACAAATTCACAATAGTTCTCCATTTGCTTCTGTCCTGTGCCAAGAAACTCGGCCTGGACACATCTCTCACCAATCCCAGATGTCATCCACTCATTCCGTGCTTGGTCTATTTCTGATCTCTGTGCCATCCATCATTCCAAATGCACCACTTGTCTGAACCTCTCCAAGGTCTCATCCATCTGAACATCCAGGTTGCATCCATCAAATATGTCCAAAGAAATTGAGCTTCCTTCCCATTTACTTGCTGAAGAGGGCTCCATCTTCTTACCTCAGCATTTGTCATCTCATGCGCAAGGCATTTAGTATCTTATCATATAGCATGTTATCTCAATTGCCAGCAATCTGTTCTTTTTCAGTGAATACATTAGGTTCATTAAATTAATTATTATTTATTATTATCATTAATATTATTATTTTTTCAGGATTTAAAAATTATTATTATTAATACACATTTATTAAACACCACTATCTAATTACCAAGCATCAATTGATGGCGCTGATCAAATGTGATTGAAGGACTTACTCAAGATCCCTACACACTAACCCTGTCTGAGGAGGCTTGAACTCGTACTCTCCGCATTACAAGGTGAATACCCTAACCAATCAGTTACCATGTTCTGTGGCAAGCAGGGTCCTTATTCAAGTATTTTGCTTGCCAATGACAAGGGTCAAATTAACTAGGAAAAAGTTATGACTATCATCAACAATGAGTTTTTAAAAAAGCTTAAAAATTGTAAGAGATTACACAACAAATACTTTAAATACAATAAAAAATTGTAATTTTAAAACTAATATGGCTGAAACTTAAGTTTAATGCGACATTTAGACAAAATTACGCTTTTAAACAGGAAATGCTGCAGGTTTGCAATATAATCGTACCTTGTGATCATTACCGGCGCTAAGCAGAATGTCTTCAGCAGTTGGATGCCATTCTATGTATCCAACTTTCTTTGTGTGCCCTTGCAGATCCAGCATCCATTCCGTCAAGTTACAAGTAAGTTCATCCGCAGGGATCTGCCAGATCTTAATCTGCAGGACAGAAGTTCACCAAAGGACAGTGACACATAAACCTTTCTTTTTGCCGGTTTTGGCAGTGATGCGGGTCGAGAGCGCCGCTGATTTGAGTGGCGTTATATAAATATTCAATTACAAAATGTTCAATTACAATTATCTATTGCACCCGTGAATAAGCTGGTTCCCGTGACTTCGCTTTTTTGGGCGCTGTAGAAATCTCAAGATTACGATTACAATATTAGTAGAATTCAACCACAGGAAACACAGACCTGTATGTTGGTGTTCAAAACTTTCACATCAATTATACATAGTGCAAAAACTAATAGATACACAAACATCTCTTTTCTTGATTAGGTTGCCTGCAATACCTTAAGCCATTGACAAAAACATATTCTGTTTGATCATGGTTTTGCACAGTCAGGTCGAAAGTGTCACTGATGAGTTTTCTCTGAAGCTCGGCATTATGCAAGTTTGCAATGACAATCGCCAAAAGGGTTAAATTGCATTTTATCATATTGTATTTACAGATTTAATTGTTTTAAAAAACTCCCTGCAATGCGATCTCTGGTAAACATAAGACCATGTAAGATCTGTGGCTCAACTTATTCTGGACCATTTTATGTTAGATTTCTGGTTATATAATAAAGTGTGCGTTATGATCAGTTTCAGGTGTAGCATAAGTTAAATACTGAAACATATTTAGATCAGCAGGGTTTCTTATTCATTGTTATGCCTTGCTACACATTAGTGTCACAAATTATCATCATGGGAATTTCTGATTCAATTATCATTACAGTCTTCACTTTTGGAATGAAAATGCGCCATTAATAACATATATTAAATGGATGTGTATATAGAATCTTACATTAGAAAGGCTCTTCATAAATACCCAGAAAAATACAGCATAGTCTCATTATAATACACTTCAAATTAACCCAAATCCTGATACAACGTGGTCTGGAATACAATGTCAAATTTCGTTCAGCAATGAAATATGACCTTATTATTACACAACCTCGATTTAACATTTTAATGGCAAGCGTTACCAAAAGTGACTGGGACAACAATGCAGCTCTTCATTAAAAAAGTTAGATAGCTTTTGAAACGTCTCCCAAAGATAGCATTATAACAATTTCATGTTTACAGATACGCTCAGCGGCGTAACTTTTGTCTAAAAAGTGGGGGTACCAAATTTCTTACATAGGCGAAGCAAGGCGGAGACTGCGATCCCTGAGAAGGCATAATAATAAAATATTGATAGGTATTGCTCAATAGGTTGGGGGTACGGTACCGCCCAGTCCAAAAAGTGGAGGGTACGGGTACCCCTCGTACCCCCACAAATTACACCTATAGATACGCTCACCAAAGCAAAGCCTTAACTCTTACATGCAACATCAGGTTAAGACTCTATGATCTCAGATGGCTGAAAAGGCAAAGCACAGTAAACTGTTCTTATTGATTTTCTGGACACTTAGCATCAGATAAACCAGCCAATAACTGACTTCATTGCTTCCATAAATACTTTGAAACCACAACCTCCTACACATGTTCAACATATTCGTCCACTGGAGAGCAATCCAGCCATTCCAGATACAAGTCAACATTTAGAAATCGGAAGACTGACCGTCGTGTCGTCAGAACTGGAAGCAATCACGTAATCGTTGAATGGATTCCACTTGATGTCTGTGACAGGTCCTCGGTGTCCACAGACCTTCGGCATGTTGTTTGAGACTCGGCCAATCTGTCACATGATCACTTCATAAAGAAGAAGAAGAAGAGCAGTCCCATAAGCTAGCCTGAAAGGCAGGCATGGGTACGAAGTGTTAGCGACTTCATTTTCTTAGCCTCAGCATATGAAGGCCGATGGCCAGTCCTCTCCCTCGCCGTCTCATCTTCCCACTGACAATGTATGGTCAGTGTACTCATTATAGACGAGTTGGTGGGTCGAATGACACAAGCACAAGAAGCACAGTGCTTGTGAATAGGCTGGTGCCCTGCGCTTGGCCTTCGAGTGGCGTTTTAGAAGCTCGGAGATTGTGATTACGACAAAATAAATGTTACAGAGCAAATGAAAACTTAAACCATCACGTCACTGGACACATAAGTTCTATACACATGTAAGTAATTCCACTAATATACAGTTTAGGAAAGGACAGGCGGAGATATCATTCTGAGATCCCTTGAATGCATGCAGCATATCACTTAGCTTCTACGTAGTGGGGCGTGGTGGCTCAGTGGTAAGTTCGGCGCCTTGTGACCAGAGGGTTGCAGGTTCGAATCCCACTCTAGCCGCTGCATACGGACCTTGGGCAAGTCCTTCACTCGCGATTGCTCGTGGCGCTTCGGCGTGAAAACTCCGACACAGTATCAATGCTGTAGTCGGGAGCGCCTCCGAGTAGTAGTTGACTTAAGGAGGCGCTATAGAAATATCCGAAATAAAAAATAAATAAAAAAATAAAAGTAGTGCCTTAGAAACTTTGAGATTATGATTACCTCTCAAACACTTGTTAAAAACGCAATGCAACAAGATTTGCGAATTTGACCAGTTATGGATTCCACATCATTTCTCATGTTACCTAGGTGACCAGTGGGACCATGGTCCCTTCTGGGTGGCCAGTGGGACCGTGGTCCCTTCTGGGCTCCCCTATTGTGCCCTTTAGAATGTAGGACTATTCAATGCAATTTCTATGGTTATCTGCCTGTGTTCTTTTGGACCAATATAAAAAAAATGGACTGATTGATTGAATAGGTTCCTAGGCATAATAGCTAAATGGGTAATTAGCAATAACAGACATGGCCCAAGAGGATAATTTCACAAACTTCATTTAGTAAAATCTGGCTGACTAAATGCCAATGTAGGGAGGGAGTAAGTGTTCAGTTTATCTACCAAATTGGATAATATCAGCGCATTTATTAATCCATCCATTGTGAAATGCAGCCACACAGCGAAAGATTTAATACTCGACCAACAGGGACATGCGCCATGGCATCCCAATCCAAACAATCCGGACGTTATCCACTAATGGAAGAAAAAGAAACCCCCTCCCTTACTCCTCCTCCATGGCTCCGTATGCTTCCTCCCAGTGGGCCACCTCGATTCACTGATCTATGGATGTAGGGCCGAAACTGGAGGAAAGCGTATCAACCCTTGATAAACAGCTTGGTTTTATGGCCTTGAATGAAAGGATAACCAGCTAAAGACAGGTGAATTACTGCATGGTTGTATGCAAAGTAAACACAATGAAATTAAGACAGGTGAATTAATGCATGGCTTAATGCACAGTTAACACCATGCACTTAGAGACAGATGAATTAATGCATGGCTTATTGCATAGTTAATGCCATGCACTTAGAGACAGGTGAATTAATGCATGGCTTAATGCATAGTTAATGCCATGCACTTAAAGACAGGTGAATTAATGCGTAGCTTAATGCACAGTTAAAACCATGCACTTAAAGACAGGTGAATAAATGCATGGTTTATTGCATAAGACCAATGAATAACTGAATTAATGCAATCATGAGCGACCTAACTGAATGCAAGAACTCCAGATGAATGACCGGGTGACTGAATTGATGATAAGGTAAATTTAAAAGAGATTCCAACCCCAGATGACTGAATAAACAGACACAGTGTATCACACAAAGACACTTTAAGAAACTAAATGGAATGAACAATTGAACATGGAGGAATGAGAAACCAATCTACTTATCCATTCATCCATCCATTCATCCATCCATCTAACCAATCATTCATCCATCCAATTATCCAATTTTGCTTCACTCATGTATCCATCCATCTACTTGTCCATCCGTTCATCCACCCACCCATCTATCCAACGAGTCATTCATCCATCCAATCATTCAATTTTGCTGCACCCATCTATCCACCCATCTACTTATCCACTCATCCACCCACTCATCCGTCCGTCCGTCCATCCAAAATGGTCGAATTTCTTCATGAAAACAAAGTCTCGAAAAAAAGCAGCATAACATAAGCTTAACAGCTTTAGGCTCCATGGCAGCATGGAAAGGTGAAAGTTTCTTTACCTTTTCAATGGGCAGAACAGCGAAAACTCCTCCCCCAGCAGACTCTACAATGACCGCTAGAAACTTGGGGTTGACTGCACAGACGTTGCCATCTTGGGCGTTCTTCATGATCTTCAATCCCTCGTAGCATTCATCCTTCTTGGCAGCACATCCGTAAACATGACGAAACTTGGACTTTCGAACCAATGACATCTATTAAAATAGATACAATGACATCTGTTACAATAGATACAATGATGTCTGTTACAATGGATGCAATGACATCTGTTACAACAGATACAATGATGCATTCTTTACACCTACAGTAACCAATTGTGCAGTGAGATAAGACTATTAGTTATTATTAGACACCCTCATCATCTTGTAGCTTTTTATTCAGTACCTTCATGGCATTTTGGCTTAAGCATTCAATGCACAACTGTGCATATCATATATCATATCAAATCATATCATATCTACTAATTTATAAGGCGCCTCTCAAGGTATAAAGTATTCAGAGGCGCCCTCAGTGCATGAGCCCCGTGGGAACAGAAACGTCTTGAGCAAGCGAGTAGATGCAGGTGAGAGTCAACACATTTCATAGCTCATCAGGAAATTGCCAACACCAGAACATGACATCCAACGTTTCAAACTCAAGACAATACAATTGTATTTGATATTGCCCTTCCTCCAATGTTCAGAAGTGCACACACGACCATACAACACCGTATCGATGTACTGAGCAATTGTGTGTGAAGGACTTGCTAAAGGTCTCTACACTGTAACTGCCTTGGTGGAGTCTCAAACTCCCTGCATTCCAGGTCGAGTTCTTTAACCAGTTTGGATTCTGTGACCAAAGTCAATGCAGTGACAGACTGCAGACAATGTGCTCAGCTCTCATGTTGTAACGGAAGTAAAGGCTCATCATGTTACAGAAAAACACCCGACCATCAATCAATAACGACCATCAATCAATAACGGACAAGCAATAAAGGATCGTTATCAGGGAATCTGCTAACAACTGGATCAAGGATCAACTTACAAGTGGACCACTGCCCCTCACTTTTGATTGATTGATTGATTGATACTAGAACTGAGACAGATTGACACAATGAGTTGCAGGTGAGCATTTGTTTATCTCCAGCACATTTCGGAATTGACAAGACTCCTAAAAGTACTAGGTGCAAGTCGTGTGATTACAAGTCTAGGACATAGTAGAAAAATTGGGTAGAGTGCTTGGCTTGTAAAGCAGAGTATGGTTCGAGTCTAACCTGAGATGGCCACTGCGTATGACCTCAAGTAAGTCTTTAACTCACAATTGCTCAGTGGCATCGGTGGATGCTTGGTTATTAGATAGTGGTGCTTAATAAATGCATAATAATACTAATTGTAATAATAATACATTACAATGATATTTTTATATACACTAATTGGTTTTCACTGGCCAGCATGAATACATTTGCAAGCAGTTCGGTAAGTGAAGGCAGTTTGATTTACCGCTGCAGTTGACTGTTTTCTTGAATGCTAAGAACTCTGTTGATCACATTATAACTTTGGATTGGATTACATAACATTACATCAAGTTAAAAAAACAAATCAATGAGCCACTGGCAGGATTAATAGGCAACACTTGGACTAAATTAATTTTGCTTGGCTGTGACTGGATTTTGTAAATTTTAAGACGTCTTCACCAAAGAGAGGATTCTCTGGTAACACTAAAATGCACTTGTACAGATCAGTTAGATAGTGAGTGATGCGTTTAGTGTCTTCTAGACTCTAGAGGTACTTGAAAAGCACTATATTTATTAAGTGTCCCGATATGTAGACACATATATACAAACAAATCTAAAATCTATGAGAGTAACTTCTAATTAATAGCAATAAAAATTCACAACAATGATATATGTTCGTTGATGACTACCAATTTATAACCATACTATATCACTTTATGTCAATACAGTCTAGATATATAAGAGCTTATCTATTACCTTAATTTCTAATTAATAGCAATAACAATTTATAACAGTGATAAATGTTTGTTGATGACTGCCAAATTTCATATGCAATTTTCACCACTCCAAACGAGTCCAGACTTAGCATGCCTACTTGGATATTCCAGTACTGATCTAATAAATTCTATAAATTTTTTATGTAGTCAGTTGAGTGTAGGGTCTTCAGCAATTCTATATTTGTAATATACATGATACCGAGCTAAAGTAGTCTTGACAAAATTCTGTATACCTCTAAAGCACAAGATAAAATGTTTAATTTATTTAATTCACCAACAGTTTGGCCAACTCGATATACAAAGTACAGTACTCAGGATATTCTTAAAAATTGCAGTTTTCAAGCACATCATTAAAGAAAAGTGTATTTAATATAGGCATAGATAACATAAATGCACATTAATGAATCACTGTACGTCGATGGTGTATTTAAGAAAAAATTAAGTTGAACTATTTACAACTATAATGTAATGTTACCTCTTCCTCTTACTAGGCAGTCTGGTACTCAAAACATGTTTAATCTTTATGGGTACCGTAGCGTTTTACCTCAGCATGAACTTACTCTTATAGCACTCCTATACCACTAACAGCAAGAATGCTCCCAGCACTACAGTAACACAGTAGGCCATGGTTTAAACCAGTGTATCGCAAACTGTGTGCCGCGGCACACTAGTGTGCCGTGAGAGATTTCAGGTGTGCCGCGACAGAAACCTAAAATTCGCTAGTCTCTTTAATATTGACTTTATAAGAAATTATTTCATAAATACAATTTTCGACTTTTTAATGTTTTCATTTTTAAGAATAGTTTATCATTCACAGTTATTCGATGTCATGTGATCAAAAGTAAAAACTCTAGTGATATTTTGTGGCTTGAAGTGACATTCCTCAACGACCTTTTCGAAAGGTTGAACACCTTAAATTTGAATCTTTAATGCACAAAAGAAAACATAATCACAATCATGGGGAAACTGAAGGCATTCAACGAAAAGTTGCAATTGTGGATTGAGAATACAAGCAATTCACAGCTTGTTTGTTTTCCAGGTATTGATACTTTTCCACACAAGAGCATAATAATGGGGAAAATTTAGGGAGACGCTAGAAAATCTCGCTTTAGCATTGGCCAAATACCTTCCTTCCCTGGAAACAAAAGAGTATGAATGGGTCATCAATCCATTCGTAAATCGCGAATGTACCGGTCTGACAATGGCTAAAGAAGAGCGTCTCATCGATCTTAAGAAAGATCTGGTTCACAGAGGCTCATTTGTTGATCAAGAGTTGTCAGCATTTTGTATCTCAATTCTGAGCCAATATCCAGACTTGAGCACGAAAGCAATCAAATATTTGCTGTCATTTGGATCTTCGTATCTCTGCGAAGTTGGATTTTCTGTTCTAACAGAAATGAAATCGAAAAAACGAGAGACTACAGATGGTGGATGATGAAATGCGTATCTGCTTGTCGGCTATCGAACCGCGTCTTCAGATAATATGCTGTCATGAAGAAGCTCATCCATCGCATTAGTGATGATCAGTCAATTAAAAATCTGCTTTAGTTTCGCTATTACTGGACTAAAATGACAAGCTTAAAATATGACAAGCTGAAATTATTGCTGTTGGTTTTGTAATTTTAATACATTTTTATTGGTGTGCCGCGATAAAAATTTCCTCTGCTGAGTGTGCCGGGAGTTAAAAAAGTTTGCGAGACACTGGTTTAAACTAACATCGAGGACTCTTGTAGAATAATTGTGATATAGGTTTGGGTTGAATCCATTAATTTCATTTTTGGCTGGGAATTACTTGGATTCTGTTTTAAGTATATTTGCTCCAGGATACAATTTTTTTGTATCTTTTCAACATTTGCTGAAATAATTAAACATCTGCTCAGCTAGTAAAACCCTACCACAACTAAATAAGTATTTTTGAAACTAGAACTCTATTTAACACTTTAACAAATGTAGTAAAAGTTACTGGGAAACCAAATGTAGCCTGTGGTTGAAGTGTTAAACTCCTCCATATTGGATATCAGACTTACTGCATTGTGCTTAAATACTGGTACTGGCAACTGATTATGATACATGTAACTGGCCAGAAAATGTCTGGCTTCATCTCAGTTTATGAATAAATGGGTCTGAAAAGATTAAACAGATTTAGATTAGATCAGATAAGCATGAAGACAATAAACACTTGTGCCCAAACTCTGTACCTATTTGACATAGCATACGGGAACACCTCCAAAAACAATCAGGAATAGTCATTCAGTAGAAAATCATAACCCCAGAATGGGGCCAAACACCACAATGCTGAAGTAATGTGCACTTGGAGCACATAATACAAGATAATATTATTGTGACTCCGAATGAAACTTAATAAAATCTCAAAGTGGTGCATTTATTGCCTTCCCATAACTGGCAAAGTCCTGACTGACAACATTATTGTTCCAAAAACACAATGCACAAAACAATTATCCACTTCATATAGTTCATTTACACTCATTGGCTAGGGAACAAGGGTGGCCCAGAAGCGGCATAAGCCTCACTAAATCAGGGTCGTCCTCTTTGGTCACTGAAATTCCATAATGGTTAGATAGATAGTTAGATGTAAGGATAAGCGAGGTTAACCAACAGGATAAAGCCTATTCAGTGACTGAGATCATTGAAATTGTCAAAACAATTAATGTGAGGCTACCTATTAGAACACCCAAGCTATCCAAAAAATTTTCTAAAGATATAGCATATGGATTGTAAGATGCATTTCCATTAACTGATTTCAGATGACCTCCTATAAATCTATGGTAGACTTCCAGAGCTTCGTTAGCAAAAGGATCTATGTTAAACCTACTTTAATCTCAAGAATTCTATTACAATGTAATCCTAACACACAAGAAAATGCATGTGTCATCTGATAGTTGCATCAAAGTGATTTTAGACCCTCTGTCAATAACAATCTGGACAAGTCACGTTATACTTTAAAATACAAAAGGCCAATACAAGCTGCTAGATTGAATGTCGTGATACACACAGACCACTGATAGCAGTATTAATATTAGGAATAACAAGCATAGAAATAGCTACTTTATTAAGATCAACATTCACCTTAACATAAAGATTATCAGACGTTAAGGTTAAGTGACACTTAAACTTTAAGCAAACACGTGACAATTAAAACTCAAGAAAAAGAATCAGGCAGCCAGTGAACAACACACTGTCATGGTTATTTAAGCAATGTTCACATCACGCTGCAAAAACAAGCAACTAAGCAGAACAAACATTTATCTTCTCCCAAAGTAACTTACTTAAGGTCAACCATAAAATGTTTGGTGATACAGCACTTTGGAGATTAAATTAGTCAAAAGTGCAGACCTGGCAGATGAAACAAGTTTTTGAAGAAATCTGCACTGCTGGCAAGTCTGCTGCTTAAACCTAGCATGATCCGAGGGAAGCTGAGTGACATCACAGATCCTCCAACTGATTCTATGACGCCTTGCTTCACAAATGGCAGAGTTAAGCCAAGGCTGTGGTGTGTGTTCTGCTACTCTGCTAGTTCAAAATGGAATTTACCACCACGCCTCTGGAACTCACCATGCCTTTGGAACGATCTTCCACCAGAGTTCCACAGATTCTCGGTTCTTCCATCACTGTTGCAACCCATCCTACATCCTCCTCCTCACGCTCCTCTAACTATCACCCCTCAGGCTTTCCACTCAAAACTGAAGTCTCACCTTTTCAAGAACTCCTACCATGACTCATCTGATCCTTCCAATTCTTTTCGTCCATTAGCGCCTTAAAAGCTGCTCTGCCTCTTCTCTTGATCTGAACCCCCAGAAACCAGCTCGAACCTCCTTTGGACTGCTCTGTAGAAAACACCCTTCTCACAAGAAACAGCATGAATAAGCTCACTCATGAATAAGCTACTGCCCTGGGCTTGGCTTCTGAGTGGCGCTTTAGAAGTTTGGAGATTATAATTACCTGTCAAGGAGGTCACTTAAATTAGATTTAAACTGTATATATTTGTGCAGGAGATAGGCACAATGGAGATTCCAAGATATCATTCATTCTTCAGTTTATTTAAATCTAGTTTATATCACAGTAGAAATTTAACAATTTTATGTCCTACATACGATGTTGCTGCCCTGCTGGTGATAGTTCATTGGTCAAACTTGAAAGTTTGTTTATATCTGGCAGTGCCCTATGTGATTTTGATGTTGGAGAGATCATATATACAAATATAAGGAATAATAAAATACATTAACACTTCAAATGCAACATTTGACAATATGCGCCCACCTTGTTCGAACGATGTGGAAGACTCTCGTTGAAGTTTTCACCATCTGATGGGAGACGATTTCGCAAAACTTCGTTGATTCGATTCAGATTAAATCTAAACGTGGTATTCATTTTAAAAAGCTAAACGGCTTCAGAACAGACCAGACTTAGGGTTCTAATCTTATCTCCAAAACACCTACCACAATGTCAAATCAAGTCAATGAACCTGCTAGCAGTCCAACATTTGCTTTCCAAAATTCTTTCTGTCCATTCCCCATACACCCATTGATACAACTCGTCCAATGATCATAACTGATCTAACTTTCTTCAGTTTTAATTTTTACGTTATCTGCACTTATCATTAATGATGCATCTGTCTAGGACTTCTACCCTTAGCATAATCTCTGACGCTAAGCCAGACTAAAATCTATGCAATCAACTTCCATTCTTGCCCAGCCAGACCACTTAGTAACTCAGACAGTTTATGGCAGCATAGGCTAGGACTAAAATACGCTTTAGATTGCTGCATTATCTAAACGTGTTGCCCATCTAATTATGACAGACAAGGGTCAAGCAGACAAAATTGCTAATGGGTCCACAGGTTAAGAGTCTGTATAAAACAAATGCCAATTCTGACAGCTTCTCCAAGAAATCTGAAGTAGGCACTTCAAGGAGCTTCAAGCTCTCAAGCAGGCAGTCTGTTAAAAAGGTTGCAATTTATAATAAGCCCAGATCTAACTGATTAAGAATACAAAGTCCAGAAAGTAATGAACTAATTATGCTATCAGAGACCAGATCAGACTGTTATGCAACATGGTTATGCAGAAAGGACTGTGTAGACAACATTTATCCTACGACCAAAACATAAGGCAATGAAATTATGAGCAGTTGCATAATTCTGTTGCAAAAAAGACAAAACACAGTAATTCAGGCTTCCTATAGACTTATAAGCTTATAAATGACTATTTACAGACTTAAAATGTATCCATACCCTTTCATCTTTCAATGCTATCTCTTTCAATTCAATCTCAATTGAATCCTCTATCTCAGATCAAATCTCTAAATTATCACAAGCAGGCTATAAGAAATAAAGGAACAAAAGGCCTTCAAAGCCCATTAAACAATAAACTGCAAATGATTCTTAAAATGGCACTACTGTTACCGTACTGACTGACAGATATATCCTACTGAAGCCTAAGTATGCTCCATTAAATGCTTATAAATGTGTGTCCCAAACAGAACACAGTATAGACACAGCCATACATGCATCCCAACACATATCCATGTATATGCATGTATATGCATATACATGTATGTAAATCCTGTACACTGGCATATCGGCTAGACACTGCTGCAAACCCTATGCTGCAACCAAACGCAACGCCGACCAGGCACTGGCTGGCGAGGACATCCTCGACCGGCAACGACTGCAGGCGATGGCGTCGTTGCGGCGGGCGCTGGGACACATCGCCGGTGCCGACTGGGTACTACTGTCGCCTGATTCTCATCACTTCATGATGAGTCATAGCAACTTCTTATCTAGCGCCAGCTTCCGCCGATCCCTGAGGATTAAATATTCAGCGCATGTATTAGCATCCGCCCAGATTTTGATAAAACCACACTGTTCCGCGGCTGAGGGTCAGTTCCCAAAAAAAACCAACACACAAAATAAATTATAGCTAGCCGCTGGCTTCACGCTCGGTTGGCCTGTGGGATCGCAAATTATTGTGTCTTGTTATACTAAATGCAAATAAACCGTACACGAAATCATACCTGTTGTCGAGGGGCAACTTCATAAAGCATCAAAGAAACTCATGATAGACAACATACCTTTTTATTCCACTGATGACCAAGGATTCATTCCAATTAGTAAAAAACTATCGCATTTTTATTTAGTTGATTAAGTTTCGTTCTACATAAAGTTTATGTTTATATTTTGTTCTTTTTAAGGCATCAGCCTTTCGATGGCATCGTGCTACGTCATTTCCTGAGCTACGAACACGTCATTTAAAAATCAGTAACGATCACAGCAAATCATATAGCGCCATATAAATTCTATAGTTTTTTAAACTGGTTCTCACGAGCTAGTTTTTTGGACGCATTACGAGTACGAATAATGATGTAATCGTACTTTCTTAATGCGTCAAAAAAGCTAACACCGGCTTATTCACAGGCGCCCGAGCTAAATTTAAATTGGTGAGGCATTATGCTCAAGTTTGGTTCCAAGTCCTTAAGTAAGTAAGCAAGTAAGTATCCTTATCCTAACATCAGGTAGGTAGAGAGGCAAACGGATTATGTAGATGGTCCTTGGATTTTAAGCAGGGAGAAAATGTGTAGAAGTGTTCAGTGCTAGTTTTGAGGTACTTGAAATGTGTTATAGTAATTGTCTTGATGCATGCATGCACATAATAGCCTGAGTGTTGTTTTAAACTCTTTTAAGAGGCTGCCAACCGATTTTGTTGTGACTAAGAGCCTTTGAATAAGTTGGTTCCCATAACTTGGCTTTTTTTGGACGCTGTAGAAATCTCGAGATGACAATTTTACTCTATTACACAATTCTTACTGTTTGGAATTTGACTTTAGTGAGAAATTAGCAGTTACCTGGGAAATGAGTTTCTGCTTCAATTTAGCAATTTCACTCCATTACAGCAATTACCTTGCAATGGGTTGTGAATGGCTCATGGGCAAAGGAAAAGGGATATAACTTGGTCACAGTGGAATAGAATCACACGCATGCGATGGACGGAGCTTGCAATGGTCATCATCAACTTGCTTGCTTCCCTAAACACAGGGAATAGAAAAGTTGACATAACAACCAACACTTTTTACGTTTGAGCTTAACCTTTCCGATGTATATAGGCATAAACTTCCATACAGCACTGACTGAGAGTTCTAGCCTTTTAATTTAGGCTTGTCATGGGTTGAGCCACGACCATCGATTATACCTTCTTAAATGACTTTGAGAGGTTACATCTTACAAGTAAAGACAATTACGTCAAGAGGGGTGGGGCAAAAGTCACGGACGGCCCATACACGGGTGCTTAAACGGCATTGTTCCCAATTGAACTGGCAGCAGGTGGCGAAAGGTCCCACCATCAAATCCACATAAATATGAGCAGAAAGACGTTCAAGGATAATAAAGCCCTTTAAATAACTGAGGTAGGTTTATACCAATGGTTTAGTATCACAGGCGTAGACTTGGGGGGGAGCGGGGCACGTGCCCCCCCAATAATTGAGATGGACTGCACACACAATGCATAAAGTGTAGAATGAATAACAAAATGCCCTCCCAATATTTTGGACAAGTTTACGCCAGTGTTTAGTATAGTACTTTCATAGCAACATAATTTGACATGAAATTCCAAGACCATCTGGCAAGACAACCAAACTCCAAGACTTGAGATTTAGGTCAACGAGTTTAATTAAGGAGACTTTTAACAGAAACAAATCAAGCACTTTACAATATCAAACGTGAATTTTAATCGAAACAATACATTTATCAGTAGTAACGAGATGATTTCTGGAACAATACACAGCAATTAGAAAGTTGTAGCAGTTGGCGCAGTATCTTTAATACACAACAGTTACAAGTTGTCCTATTTCATTTGGTAAAATACTAACTACAAACACCTTGGCTATTATTGTTCAAAGGTTAGTATTTCCTCGAAGGTGTCCTAACAATTCACAGCCATGTTTGAGTACACAATATCTTCCAGGCTGGTAACAACGAACACGATAAAATGAAGTCAACGTTGCCATTCTTGTGACAGGATAAACACACAAATATCCAATCAGACTTTTTTCAATCTGAAAAGACTTGATAGCAGGACTTTCTATGGAAACCTCCCTTCAGGTGGTCTAGAGTGCTCGCCTTGTATTGCAGAGGGTACAGGTTCAAACCTCCTCTGAGATGGTTACTGTGTACGAACTTTGAGTTAGTACTTCACTCACAATTGCTCAGTGCCACTGATTGATGCTTGATCTTTAGATAGTGGCACATACGGTAATAAATGCATAATAATAATAATCATTAATCTTGTCTGCTAACATCTCCAACCATTCACTTACTCGATTCATCTACCATTCAGTAATCCTTCTCGTATCCACCCATTCATCCACATGTTTAATTCACGAGTCCAAGACACACAAGTGACAAAGGCTGGGGTAAACTGGAAAGCCTCTAGTGCACATACACTAAAACTGAAAAGAAGGCTTCAAGAATATTGCATGCACATGTGTCTGAGATAGCAGCATTCAAGTTTAAACCTATTCAACATAAAATGCAGTCATTACAGCAGTAACAAAATAACTCACAGAGGTTTGCAAGATACACGAAGTACATTCTCTGTTACAACTGTTTATGGCATTAAATGATTTGTCACAAACAAGAATGTTACAAGCTTCTATCATTATGTGCTGTCTGGATTACAACTGGAGCCACAGATAGCTACTGCTAGTAAGGTACAGTTCTGACCAGAATTTTCCAATGGATTATGAGTTTTTATGCGATTTCACTCTAAACAACTAACGACTGCAGTCTTGGACATTGTGATAACCGCACTATTGAAGTCATTAACTTAGATTACATTAGTAAGGTCAGGTCAGGTCAGGGCGAACTTATAACCCCCTAATCTTCACCACAGCCTCCTCTAAAACACTTCATTCTAACACGAATACTTATATGACAACGTCAGGGTAGGATCCAAAATTTATTTCATCTGTGTGGGATTGGGAGCACCCCTACGACATCTCTCTCTTGAAATGGTGCTATATAAATTTGCAATTACAATTACAAAATGACAATTTAAGTTTAATAGCATTATTACTTGACGTGTTTATATGACAATACTTTACATGGTTTCCTAAGGTAGTACTAACCTACAATGGGTTCTCCTGGCATTGTTAGGCGACACACTTAGCCCACAGATATTGGTAGTCTAGTGGTTAGCGCACTGGACTGTCAATAGAGAGGTCGGGGGTTCAAATCCCCGCCACGGCAGAAATTTGGTTCGAGATTTCTGTTCCACTTGCACCCCTAGCCAACTCAGCCATGATGAGTAAACTGACCATACACTGTCAGTGGGATGATGAGACGGCGAGGCAGAGGACTGGCCCCCCGCCCTCATATGCCGAGGCTAAGAAAACGAAGTCGCTAACACTTCATACCCATGGCTGCCTCAGGGCTAGCTTAAGGGACTGCTCTTCTTCTTCTATGTATATATATGAAACTAGATATAGTATTATATACGAACATAATATACAAACATATGACCACATAAACGGAAGTTTCTTTGATGCCCTTCTCAAAACAAGCATAGTTCTAAAGCAGATGGCAAAACCTATTGTTGTCTACAGGGCTAAGAAAGACCTCACAATGAAATGCCAGATGCAAATTTAAGAACTAAGTTCCAAACGTTGTGCAAAGAAACAGAATTGTTAAAAAGTCCTCTGCCTATAAGACCGTGATAAATGTTTATGTAGGTGGTAGCCATGGTCGATTGGTTAGTGTGCCAACTCTAACCCTCTGCACCCCGGGTTTGAATCACACCACAGCAAAACAGACTGCATTATCAAACTGTGTGATGCCCTGATGGCCATCATGTATAATGTATTTACATGTATGTATATCTGTGTTGGGTAATAAGTATGTACATATGTATGTACATATGCATGCATGTATGTATGTATGTATGTATGTATGTATGTATGTATGTATGTATGTATGTATGTATGTATGTATGTATGCACGCATGCATATAACTAAGTATGTAACTGAGTATGTGCGAGCTTTCTCTAAAATTTATACACTCCAATGTATGCATAAAGTATGTATGTACTGGATATTGGTACGTATGTATGTACTAGGTTTGTATGTATGCCTCTGTGTATGTATTTTGCATGTCTGTATAAACCTGGCTATTTATATAGCGCCAATTAGGAACTTTACAGAGGCGCAGCTCAGATACGATTGCCTCCTTAAATTGTCGGCAGCACCAAAAACTCAGTAAACAACAAAGAAAATAAACAGCTGAGCACAAACACAACAAGGTCTTGGTGTATGTCTTGAATACCCAAACATAAACAGAATTACACAAAAAACACACACACCCACACACACACACACCAAAAGTACAGACTAAAAAAGTCATTAATTGTACAAGAATATCTGTTATGTATTCTCAGCAGGATGGACGTATATTCAAACTGAACTCGAGATAGCCTTAGAGAAAGACAAAGAAAGGTTACAAGACAGCTACACTTCTTGTCCACAGGTGCAGCTAACTTACATTCTCACAGTTTACAATGCCTCTGTACATTTACACCGCCGACAACATTGTTTCATAAATGCAGTACCTCTTTCGACGGCTACATAGCACCAGAATACCAAAAATACTTAGCAACGACTATCCATTGCTAGAGTCGAGGACAATGCAGTTTCTTAGCAATGATTCAAACTGGAGCACAACTGACACCAGTTCACAATTTACTAGAGATGCAATTACCTGAAACCATACTTATCAACTGAACTGCAATCACTGCTGTTGTTTTCGGAACTCATGAAATATTATTACCTTTATTATTATTATTATTTTTTCCCAAGGTACACATGATCCCAGAATTTACAGAAATTACGGGAGCATTGTTCTGGAATGGATTATCTTCACAGATGGTTTTACAGGTGGAAAATGTGTTGCAAAAAGTGAATAATAATTACTATTATTATCATCATCATTTTGATTAAACAGGTATTTATATTACACTACAATAAAAAACCTTGACATGCAATGACCCCATAGTGTTCACCACAATAAATGTGATCCTATTACCACTCTGCAAGATCCTCTGTAACACGGACCAGCATAGCAGAAATTCTGAAACTGTGCCCCTGGGGATAAATGACTATATATGATCCATGTATTTAATTCAGCTGTTGAACACCCCTCACAACTTCATAACTTCACAACTTCATCATGACATAGTGCTTCATATGGCTTCCAAAGTTAGCCTTCAAGTACACAAAGCAGAAATTTTCCACAAATAGTGCTATACTAGATTAGTAATTACACGGCATACAGTGTTTGATCTGAAGTTGGTTGCCTTTTGAAATACTCGGGGCAACCTCAAACCTCATCATGTGTTCAAACAACCTGAAACCTGTCACGTTTAAAGATTGGCAACAGTCGCATGATACGTACAGTAATTCCAAAACTAACATGAGTTACAGACATGATTAAACAACTGTTCAAGCTGTTAGCGCCATTAATCATTGATGCTAACAGCGTTAATTTGCTCTAAGGTATGCTAGATAAAGTCACAACTGTGAAAGTCCGGTTGACCAAGATGTTGCAGGAAGTCATCATTATTGCTATGAAACAGCCAGATCATACATATTCAACAGCCAGATCATACATATTCAACAGCCAGATCATACATATTCAACAGACATCGAATGGCTCAAAAGATTACCTTAATACTGGACATGCTTAGTCTTAAAACAATTCACCAAATCAACCAAGCAGTGTAAAAACCACCAGAAGTATGCTTTTTTAATATGGTCATCAAGTACGCTTACCCAATGCATTATGCTAAATAAGTATGCTTAATCACTTCAAGTCTGCTAAGTGTCACTTCAAGTCAGTCACTCTTTTCAAACTACTGTATAGCGGCAAACGAAAGAGATAAGACGTTCGCGGTGCTTTGGTTTCACAGATATGTACATTAAATCAACAAATTTAAAATGTTGTAAAGCACCTATCTGTGAGGTTCCCAAACATGGGCATTATAACAAATGCTACATAACTTTGGGAATGCAAATTGGCAACGTTTTGATTATCTTGGATTAGCACCAAATCCTTGTCTAGTCTGTAGCAATGATTCAAGTCTGATATCAAGACGTTATTCATCAAATAACATGAAACAATAAACTGGGAAATACATTTAATTGCCAGAGAGTCCAACTAAGTCAAAACAAAATTTACACAACAAATATAATATCGCGATTAGTAATTGGTTAATAAAGAATATACTTACTTATTTACTTACACTCTGCACTATAATTATATATTAATAACCATATAACTCAGAAACTTTAGTTTTTATTTTCTCTTCACATACGAATTGCTATACGGCCAAATTCAGGCCCCTCCTTCTGATTTTGACGCACAACAGTTCACGAGTAGCTAGTACGACAAGACATTGCAGAAGTTTTCAAAAACTTTAAAACTACAACAAACCCCTCTGCAGTTTAAAGAACATTTTCAGTGTCAACCAAACTTGAGAAATCAGCCCAACCAGTTTAACATTCTGTTCTAAAGAGACCAATACATTGGCAACCAAAAAACGTAACCAAACAGCTCATCAGCTACCAACACTGAATTACGAGAGCAGTTCATAAAGGAAACACCTCTAACATTCTCTTACTTGGCTACCATAAACTGAGTATATAAACACAGCTGCACATAAATTGTTACCCAGTCACTCACCAGATGTATTGAACTAGATGTATTGTACAGTGTGGATGCGTTAACATGAAGTAATTGGGGCATGTCTTAGGATACTATATGTAAACATGTGCATTAAAAGCAATATTGCCAAACGGTCAATAATTAGCACAACACTGCAGCTGCTGTATAGTGCATTAACCAGTATGGCATGTTAACAGATTTGAGGGACATAACACCAATCTTCATTTTACACAAAATAGCACGTAAACTGGGAGCATGTTAACGTGTCCACACTGTACTTAGTAAGAACAAACATTATGACCTACTGGCAATAGAGGGCAGCACAATTGCAAATGGTTGTGCAGTGAACGTCGAGTTGGCTGTTAAACGATTATCACAGGACCGAATCAAATCATAAGCTGTATAAACGTGACAAATTAAAACTGATTGGTCCCTCAGATGAAATCAATTCTTAAATTCCAAAATATGAAACTAAAACGCATCAAACGGCAAGCCAAAGAAATACAGATGATATCGATGGCTTATTGCCACATTTCAATACAACTACCTAGTAAAACTACTTAAGTGGTAAATTTCTCACCACCTGGTATTCTACACCTCAGCTTGTTTGCAACTCTCCGACAGTGTCCGTCTTTCTCCCTAAATGGAAAACTCGCGTCTTCCATTCTACCCATGTTTTGTAAAATCTCCCATTGCTAGGTTGCAAAGTGCATCTTCGAACTCAGCTAACGTATCAGTTGTACTGTATAACTGTAAAACCCACAGAAAATCCCACAGCAGACATCAGCAGTCATATTGCACTGTATACTACAAAAACCACAAGTTTCACTTGACTCTGTGGTTTAGAAAATTCACCACTAAGAAACCAATTTTACCCAAAGAAAGTTTTAAAATTCTGTAAAGTTACTGACTTTTTGATAAAATCGAAATCAAATTGAAATTCGATACATTTCAAGCAGTTCCTAAAGCATCAGCGGCCAGAAGAAATTGCAATTTCAATTTATCAGGGCACTTAAGATGCATTTTAAAAAAGAAATCATGACTAGCACTTTGTTATGTTCAATTAACAAATGATTAACAGATTTGGCACTGCTTCCGGTATATGCTAAAATTAATGCTAATTAGCATATCTATTAGCATACCATAAGCACTTTAACGACGAGATGCATTGGTGACCCAGTCACTTTTAGTACACTCTCGTCGTTAAAGTGTTAGACTAAATTTTTCTAATAAGAAACTCTGCAATTGGCTAATGATCGTATTTCAAAACCAATTCAATTCAAATATTCCATTAACTGACAAAAATAGCTGCTCTTGTTAAGCCAGCATGTGTCCTCTCCCATAGGATTGGGGAGCAATGTTAATCTCCATCCGAACAGCTGCCAAGCCAGAGTATAGTAGCTTCCTCTATACACAGATGATACAAGCCTAAGTTTCAAGACTCATTCCACAATATGTATGTATGTGTGTGTGTGTGTGTGTGTGTGTGTTTGTGTGTGTGTGTATGTATGTGAGTAAGTAAGTGGCTACTTATAAAATACCTTCAAGAGCCTCACAATCTAACATAGCCATGATCAGGATCTTACCCAACAACCGCTCAGACCAACAACTGACTATTATCAATGAAGCTATCCACGCATTGGTTATCAACACATATCCAGCAGTAAGAACACTACAGCAGTCCAGCAAGTCATAAATTGACACAACTTCAACACTAGCTAACAAAACCAATGGATAGACTTTCTCAAATAAAATCCTGTAATGCATCAAAATGCAACCACAGTACAGTGGTAATATCAACCAGCAAAAGCCTATGTAACCTAAACCTATGTAGCCTTCATTGAGGAGATATAAAACGTCTCACTGCATTACAATGCCTTACGTGCTTGTATCTTCATTTGGCTATTGTATTTAAGCTATATCTTGCAGGCTTCATCTAGATCAAACCTCTAACAGAACAGTTTCAGCAATCGATTAATGTGTCAATCAATCCACTTGTATACATGATTGCTTTACATTCACAACATCAATGGTTCAAGCAATAGCATCAAGGAATATCACTTGAACTTTTTCAAACCAAGAGTCACACTAAATTTGATTTCACGATATCACAGCGGCCTAAAAAACCAACTGAATGCAACATATTATATTAAAACCAATCTCACCTAATCTCAATTTCATACTAATATCACCAGAAAATTACAACTACCAATGAGTGAAATACCAGTAACACTAAAATCAATCCGGTGTTGTAACTGTAAATCTTAAGAGAAACCGCAACTAGCAATGGTCATAGCAATGGCATCATGCTGTCAACTGTAATCTTTTGCTCATGTCTTTTAAGTCTTTAATAAAGTAATTTTGACATTAACAGGTGACTTTTCATATGTCACACCCTAAGTTACTAACAAAGTACTATCAACATTAACAGGTGACTTTCTATAAGTAAACATCTTTAAGTTACTAACAAAGTACTACCAATAAGTGCAGGCCCCATGGTCGTTGCACTTTGGTACTTAAACATTCAGACTGTCTGTATGCTTCCATCAACATTCTGTTTTGCCTGGTTTGAAGTGCTTCTGAGTTGACGACTTGCTATATAAATTATGAATTTTACATATATGTTGGCACATCTTAAAGTCAATAGTCTGTCTTTTGGCGACAGCTTGTTAATGCCTTTCTCAGACTTGATTCTTCAATATCTAGACTCTTACTTACTTATTTACACCACCTGGCCTGCTAGATACCAAAAAACAAATTTCATCCCACATCACCTTCTCAGCAGTAAATTATTCATAACAATTCGAAAAGTTCAACAGCTCAGCCTTTTTTAGAATCTCACAAAAAATCTCTCTGCATAAAACTGTAAATGTCTCTTAATAAATACATACTATATTTAAATTTCATACCAGCACCTTCAACTAATCATGTTCTATCATGTAAATGAAATTATGTGGTCTAGAAAAATAAAAAAATCAAATCTTAAATATATTTCAGCTTCCCTCCATCGTGTGAACTGCTGTGACGGTAGAAAAATTAAAAAACTCATTGTCTTCATATTCAATACAGACTGCTCAAAATAAAGTTACAGGAATGACCAATAGGTTAAAACAGAGGTACAATGACACTGTTACCACTGAGAATGGGTATGACCACAGTCATGCCTGTTCATTCTGCAATCATTGGATACAACCAGCAGAGCTGACCGCATTGTTATTCAGCGGAATATCTAAACATAATTAAGACACCCTTCAAAACGAGAACATAACAAAAGTGGACGTCAACAAAACTCAAATCCACCAAAGAGAAAGCAACTCATTTCCTTATTTTCAACTAATTATTTTTCATTACTTTAAACTGTGACCATGATTCAATTATTGGTTGGCACGACATGATAACAAGACAATGTATGACATCGTTCTAACAAATGACAAAATCAAGTGTATGGTGAATTTGAAAAGCTAAACTTTAACTGGCAAATCAGTCTGCTTCGCCTTCCAAGAAAACCCGATTTGTTTTATCTTACGACAAAACGCATTGGTTAAACAGAGGCATATGGCATCCTGACTAGAATCACAAATGCTAAGCCAAAACAACAGGCAGCGGCTACAACATGTTGTTTCACCACAGCTTCAAGAACAAGTCAAAATAACAACATATCTGCTAATCAAGACAATAATTCACTGGAGTCGATGGGAATATGCTAGAATGACCGGTGCCCTCCTTACTTATCTTGAACTGGACCATGACCTGGTCCGAAACAATTAAACACATCTTGAACATGATTGGGAGCGCCTAAACAGAGGTACTGTGTAGCGACGGATTGCAAGTAAGGTTTAATCACTAACAGCACAGCTCAGCGAGGGCTACATCCTTTGACGCGAAAGAATTGGGTGAAAAATGGGTGCCATCCATTGTCACAGAAGTCGGTGGTTTTGCAGTGTCAACCTCTCCTATGTTTTGTTAATTTCAACATCTTTGGGATCGCAAAGCGCTGCCTGTTGTTGTTGCTTGGTGTCCTGAGATAGCGGGGGGACAGTGTACGGCCCCAAATGACTCCTGCGTGATTAGCGATGGACCCTTTTTGTGTGGCGGTGCAGACTTCGATTCCCTAGTCTTCTCCGATGATTGTCGGCCGGCCAGCGGGTCCCTGCCATTTCCCGTTCTGTCATCCTGCATTTCCAGGCGCAGCATGTCGTGCTTGTTGCGTCGGTGTGACACGACGTGGTTCGAATTGGCCGCCAGCTGTGGATTACCTGGTGAAATGACGACCCCAGAGCCCTGACCGACAACAGACTTTGCGTGATGCGTCGAGTAGAACCGGTGCCTGGAATCGGGAGGGTCCGGAGGAGGAACGGTTGGACTACCCCCAATCTTCGATGACTCCTCGTGATCCCTTGCTCCGTTTCCTCCTGCCCCCACACCAGATGTCTCAGATCCAACGAAATGAGATGGTTTCGATCCCGACATGCTGGAAGCTTTCGCGACCTTCTGTGGCGTTCGCGAGTCCTGGGGCAGCGGTGGTCGTTTCGGCGCTTTCTTTGGCGTAACGAAACCATTTGGGACAACGTCTACATATCCCTGATCTCGATGACGTTTGCCAGCTGCCGGTGGCGGTGCTGGTGCCATTCTTGTCGGCACCAGTTTGTCGTCGGCAATGCTGCAAGCAGGTCCCGAGCCGGCACGATTTTCCATGGCAGACATGTCAATGTTGTCGTGCATCATTTTCTGCTTCGTTATTGGAACCATGGGAAGGTTGCAGCCGGGGTTGTGAATTCTCGGACTGGACATGTCCTGGGGTCGGAAGTTCGGGCTGCGCTTCATCTCGACAGGCCGGCAGGGAGGGATGTTGGTGCCCACTACTGCGACTGAGGGCGGCCTTATCCAGTCTCCGTTTGCAGGCATCTTGGCAGGTGGAGGAGGATGAAAGCCCGGCTGGCCATTTGTTGAACGCGGTGGCCTCTCCGTGTCGTTTCGAGGATTTGCACGGTACACGGAGCTGCAAAGAAACAAGCAGATCATGCTAGAATGTGTTAGTTATACAATGCAAGTAATCAGCGAAGAAACTTGTCTGGTTGTTGGATTGCAATTGATACTTCTGCTTCCATCAAAAAATCTTTTCTTCCAGTAAAGGCCACACCTCTAAAGATTACAGGTGACAAAAGTTATATCTATATAGTTAATATAGACATGAGGTAATATTCCTGACTGCACTTTCCCAATGGATTTATGAACTGATTAAAGAGCACTTACTCCCTGTACAAAGTCATAAAACTGCATCTGAAGCACAGTTGGATGTTCACTGGCACTCCAAGTAACGCAAGCGCCTGAAAACTTTCCTGTTTGTCAGTGGTGACAATGGTCCTAGGATGGGAGTTCCATTGACCTTTTAGAGTGGTGCTTAATAAATTTTCTATTTCAGGTACAGGTACAGTTAAACTGCGGCTAAGTTGGAGTTGTACAAAGGCCAGAGGAAAACAGCGATTCTTGACAAGTCGTTTAACAATGACAGCGGGTTGGCAAGTCTTAGATTTTGTCATAGATGATTTCAACCACGTCGGACACAGCAACTGAACTGCTTACCCTACAGTTGACCTCCACCTGGTTTACTTTGTTACAGTTTAACCTGAATCAACCATCGATCAAACTAATAGCATATAACTTAACATAAATGCAAATCTGTAAAGCGCAACCTTAAGGAAAACTCATCAATAGCACTCCCGACCAAACAAGGACAAGCCTCGTTCAAACAGAATAGACTTCAAATGCTTGTGGAAGAAAGAGATAGGATGACTAGTTCAGCTCAAGTTTTATGAGGAAGGTTGCTCCAGGCCAGTCTGATCTTCTGGATATTGAGCTGATTACGGCTTGGTTTTGGTGTGCCATTGGTTGATGCCTTGTGCATTAGGCACTGGCACAATAGAAGTTACAAATTACAATTACAATACTGACAAAGCTTCTGCAAAGCAAAGCTTCTGTCCTGAGTTGGGTGAAGGACAAATCGGGGGACAAGAAGACCCTGACCAGCCGAATGAAGGGACATGCGGCCAGGAACAGACGACGCACAGATACATAAAGAGCCTAGATAAGATGGAGCAATTCCCGCCAAGCAGTTCCGTATGAAGGTTAAAATCTTAAATCAATGCGTTGAGGGATAGGCAACCAGTGCATGTTATCACGCATGTAGGTAGATACGTGGCCAAATTTCGGGATGCCACCAACGTGAATCAACCATTGATCTCTTGTGCATTATGACACAGGCACAATACATTATAGAAACAATTACCTTAGTAACTTAGAGCCGCTATAGAATATTATGCCTTGTGTTGTACGCAATTTAAGAACATTCTAATAAACAAAGAGAAAAGTGAACGTTTCTCACCGATACTTGTCGCTTTGCTGAGCGAGCCAGAAACATTTAATCTTCTCATGATTTCGATAGCCGCAGAAGGCAAGAAGGGTCAACAGCGGGATGATAACGAGGAAGAGCAAGCACATACCAATGATCAGTCCCACGTTTGCTACAATTCAATAATTGCTAATTGTAATTATCATTTAGTTTATTATGATCCCTTCATTAGGTACTGCTATCTCAGAACCAAGTATCAATAGATGGTGCTGAGCAACTGTGAGCAAAGGACCTGCTCTAATAATAATATAATAATCTTCGTTTAATATCTTCAAACTGACAATAACGCAGTATGATTACAAATCAGTATGAACGGATGATCACAAGTTATTACAGGAGTCGAATATAACTGTACACGGCAGCCATGCAAGGCGCCTGCCGCGCCTATCATGTCCTACATCTCATTTTAACAACGCGCCATCTCGCGAATGAAAGAATGAGTGGACCTAAATTTGGGGAGGTTGCGGGAAGCGATCCCGCTACCTCTTGCTCTTCACGCCAGTGATGTTACCACTACTCTATGGACCCCCCCCCATAGATCCCTACACAGTAAATGTCTCATGGGAGGCTTGAACCTGCTATCTCCGCATCACAGGGAGTGTGCTCTAACCAATCAGCTACTGTGTCCAACATATTAGCAACTTGTGTCTAATACACAAAGGACAAAATGACCAGACACCAAGATCAAGCAGTAGTCAATTCAATGCCCAGAAAGTCCATCAGCTGCAACAGAGAGGAATCCTAAGCAACTGCAAGGGCGAGTCCTAAGTGGAGACCAGAACGACACGACACACGAGAAATAAATGAGTGAAAAATATACAGAATGACAGTACAAGGTTAACGGAAACATGGATAAATTAATATATACAGCGTGGGGGTCATTTAAGCGCTTCCAATTTTTACAGCATCCTGCTTAAGCAAAGTGGGTCATGCCCCCAAACCTATCAAGTCAACACACCCTAATTGGATACCATGTCATACAAGAACTGCAGTATAGCAGTATATATAGACTCTTTCAGCTTCATCCCTTTTTTCGCGTGGTCTTGGTTACATGTTGTATCCAAAGGCAAGTCCCCGATGACTTCACATTAACAAATCCACACGGAATTAATCTGAACCTCTCCAATACCATCATGTTGCTTGTTTGCACACTGCAGTGTTAAAGCAATCGACAGCATCTGCTGACCTGTTTCAGCAAATTAGAGTGTTTGGGTCTCATGAAGATTTTCAGATCAGGCCTTAAAAGGTGAATTTTGACCAATTTTGACCAAATCTGTCCTGAGCAAAAATCATATTTTTGTTGTTCATACAAAATAAAAAAAACAATAGAATACAAACAGCATAATATCAGCATAATTTTTTTAGCTCAGTGATCTGCAGGTAATTTCTAAGGTGCATGTGTTGAATTAATCCTAGAATTTACATTAATAACAGCAAAAATGAGTTATATCAACCAAGGGGTATTGAACACTGAATAGTCAAACATAAAATAACCCAGAACAGCCTTGCAGTGTTTTGAGACAATAGTCAATTAGTCATGTTTTAGACATTTTCACAAAAAACAATTTTACATCATACAAACAACACCCACAAAAGTACCGTAACATTGACTCAAGTTAAACAACTGACTTCTAAAAATGGAGATTGGACCACTGTGCTGGCTGCCTCCGTTGCCTGCCCGATCACAGAACGGCGGAGCATAACCGGCATCACAGTGGCACTGACCCACACTGTTACAAACCTTCAACAAACATACCATCGTACGTGTATCATCATATGAAGTTAATTTGACAAACCTTCAACAAACATACCATTGTATATATATACTGTAATTTGTACATATCATGTACATAAAATCATTTAACTGTTAATTTGCAACAGGACAGTGTTCTGTCTAATCTATTTAAAGCTGGATGCTTCTATTGCCAAATGCACACAGCATCAGTTGATGGTCACTAAACACTTTAACTACGAGCTGTATTGATTTCCTAGTTGCTTTTAGTAAACTCCCATCGTTAAAATGTTAAACAAAATCGCATCTTTTGGACAGACTGTGAGTAAGCAAGGAATTGAGCAAATGTGAGTGGCTGTGAATAGGTAAGCATGGTAGTTAGAGAGAATGAATGAACTTGAAAGAGAAACTAGTCAAATAATACAGCAATTTATTTTCTAGTGTTCAATAAACTGATTGATTGAATTGACTGGTCACTGAAGTTGGTTTTTCAGTCAACCATCAATCAAACAATCAGCTGTCAATTATTAGTCATTAAATCAGCCACTCCATCCATCACAGTCAATCAATCAGTCATTTTATCAGCCAACCCATCCATCAGTCAATTAGTCCTCAAATCAGTCAATTAATGCATTAGCCATCCATCATCAGCCAATCCGAGATCTGTCAGTCGGATATTCATTTAACTGTGCACAGTGCACTAAAGAAGTTTTCAGTTATCAGCCTTGCCAACCAAGAAACCCCTCTTAACCAAAGATTCACACAAATCAGAAACTTACACCATGACTGTTGCAGTCCGGACATTTCTGCAGGCCAAGGTTACTGATATCACGACAGTGCTGGCTAACACAAATCTACCAACAGACAAACTTGTAAACAGTTCTACAGGCATCACATCACATTCACCAGCCTATGCAAAGCCATTCCCATATGTACGCTGCAACATGAATGATTAATTACTTTTACAACTATTAGTTTAACTTAATTATTAAATTAGCATCCTTACAATTCTGTTGCCTTTCAGAAGTTCTCGAATCTACATAAATGACCATTCCATTGTATGTATGCACCAATGCATGTATGTACATATGTATGCATTCGTTTATGTATTGAGTTACATCTTTTAAGAAACTTACAAAGGCGTTAATATTATGCCACTAACAAGTACAGTGCTGACTTGTTGATGTGCTACTGGGTGATGTACCATACTGTTTAACGGGAAGATGTGTTATGTCCCCAAGGCTCTTAACTTAACATGCCATACTTGTTAACATGCCATATCAAAATTGCAGTGTAACACTAAATACTGACTTTTGCAGCAAGAGCTGGTTTATGCTCTGTATCATATGACATGTCCCCAATGATTTTACGGCAAAAGAAAGCAGTATTCAAGTGTTTATAGAAAGTGCAGGCAGAATCCCCAGCTAAGACAATGCACAGATCCAAAGGCAGTCTGTTCCAGGCGGATGGCCATGATCAGCTCATAACAAGATCCTTCTGGAAGCCGTGTTGGCCTACCTTCTTCTCTCCGCACTTGGCACCATCTGGGACCATCCCAGGATCTGGCATGTCAAGCCCAACGTCGAGGATGACACCCTTGCAGTCTTGACGCGTCGAATTTGCCATGACCCAGGCCTCGGGAAGGGCATAGGCGAGCGCCTCTTTCCAAAACATCAGCTTCTCGTTACGATGTCGACAGTGCAACATTCCGCACATTGCATCTCTGAATAAACAATTAACAATAATTTCTGTAGAAATCACAAAACATACTTATTCTAAGTGAAATTATGATAGATTAATTTGTAGTCTGCAAGACCCCAAAGCTCATGGCAGAACTTAAATTTAAGAAATAAATGAAAATTTACATTAAGATGTTGCTTTAAGAATTGCTTTCATCACGTATCAGCAATGTTTTGAAATTGAAGCTCACTCTACCACCTGCAGTAGTACAGAATTACAGAAACAATAACACAAATAGGTGCAAACTACAAGACATGTAAGAAGTAAATTTGCATATCATACAAAATATGAAAGAATATGATTAGCAATTTATAATAAATAATTACAATTAGCCTTAAAAAGCAAGAAGCAAAATGTTCACCACAAACACTTAAAAGAGAATAAATAACAAATTCCAAAAGTAATTAATAGAACAACTCCGGTTAGTTCGACCAAAATTTTTATAGTAAATTTGCATATTGAAGAAAACAATAGAAGCCAAATACAATTAATACCAACAACAATTAGTTTGGAAATCAACTGTTGGTGTTCAAATTAATTCACTTTACTTAACCATGATAAAAAAAATACAAGTGGTCTAATGTAAGAGGTCTAAAGAAGTCTTAGGTCTAAGAAAATCAAAGGCAGAGCTCCACCTCTGTTCACATTTCACGAAGGACTTTCCATCAACCCAGTTGAATCCACAGTGCCCGTTCGCTGCCCCCATGACGTTGAAATGCTCAAAGCACAGCCAATGAGACACTCTGCCTGTTCTACCCCAAAGCAGTTTGCACTGGTTGTCATGACTTTCACATCGACCCTTGTAGCAATACGAGTCGACCTTCAAGAAGCAGGAAATGCAACAGAAGATATCATGTACATGCAGCTACTAAATGTCTCTAGATGCTAGAAATTCATCAACAATAGCAATTACCAACTTTCACAGTGCATACCTATCAGTATGTTCTGTGCCTTGTAAACAGAGGGTCGCACGTTCGAATCTACTTCAAGCCACTGCGCAGTGATCTAGGATAAGTTGCTCACCCACAATTGTCAGTGAGGAAGGCAATGGGAAACCATCTCACTCATCTCATCCTCAGGTAGCACAAAGCCAATGTACCTGCCTTCAGGCAGAGAACTCATCATCATTCCAATTTTGCCCCAAGAGTTCTCTATGCCACATTAAAATAACTCTTTCTTTACTTTAATTTATCCAAAGTTTTAACATTTTTAATACTTGTTAAGTTTCCAGCCTCTCCTAAATCCTCCAACATTACATTACTATTACTTAGCATCACTAATGTATTTGTAACATATTGCGGTATGTCAATGTGAGTCGATAATAAACGAATAATAATAATAATAATAATCATCATCATCATCATCATCGTCACGCTTAATGCACAAGGCATCAACCTATGGCGTACTAAACGTCTAACACCATGCCATAAATGGGTCAATACCCAAAAGTCAGTCAACCAAGACATAGATGCAGCCTGTGGTGGATAAGCAATTTGACAGACAGACAGACAGACAGACAGACAGACAGACAGACAGACAGACAGACAGACAGACAGACAGACAGACAGACAGACAGACAGACAAGCATTCCAGATTTTGGTGAAATCTAGTTAGATCACAGTTAGACGACATGACAAAAATGTTATAATGAAGTAGCATTAGACCCAACAACTGTGGACTCATTAATCCATAGTCATCGAGGGACATGCTTTATGACCAGTGTGTAAATCATACGTAAAATGGGGTAATGCAGAAAATTCAATTTTTGTAGCGGACATAACACCATTTTATGTCAAGTGGACATAACACCATTTCACGTTAAGCGAACATAACACTACTTCACATTAAGCAGACATAACACCACTTTACGTTAAGTGGACATAACACTGCTTCACACTAAGCGAACACAACACTGCTTCACATTAAGCAGACATAACACCACTTTACGTTAAGTGGACATAACACTGCTTCACACTAAGCGAACACAACACTGCTTCACATTAAGCAGACATAACACCACTCATGTTAAGTGGACATAAAACAGTGTCATGTTAAGCAGGCATAACACTGCTTCATGTTAAGTGGACATAACACCACTTTGCATTAAGCGTTAAAGTGGAATGGTAGTGTGAAAATGTGTATGCACTGTAGTATGTAACTCGTCAAACAAAAGAAAAAAATTAATTGGTAAATAAGTTACACATGAGAGCATATCTTATTAAATAAATAAATTCAAAGCAAATATTGTACTGACTCCATCCAGTGAGCAGTCGGTTCCGTCCTGCTTAAAAACGTCGGATGGACAGAATTCACTCAAGCCGCTACAGTACTCGGCCAAGTCACAGCTTCCAACAGCCTTACGGCATTCTGTCGCAACTGGTTTCGGCTAAAATATTAACAACAAGTCATTCTCAAACATCAAGGGTAATTACTGGGACAGTCCCAAAAGAAAATGCTACACATATCCATAAATTCAGTAAAGTCCAGTAAGACACTTCAAGATTATGTACGCAACTACGCACACGTGCATCACTAAGGTTACCAACTCAACACATGGAAATCAAGTAATTAATATTTATTCATGATGTCTTGGACGTCTATCTGCTGTCCTCCTCTGTCTGTCTGTCTCTCTCCTCCCACTGTCTTCCTTCCTTTCCCTCTTGCTCTCCCTCTATACAGACTTAAGTAGTGCTTGCAAAAGTGTTGCCTAAATGGTTGTCTGCATAGATCTACAGCAGCCTGATACAAGCGTGTGGCAAATATTTCTTCAAACTACATCCAGCACAACATACAGCTGACCTAGATATGACTGTAATTAAATCTGACACTGTAACATAACCTAATTACACATTTGCTAGAACATCTTAGTCTTACAGACTGGTCTTCTGGATATTGATTTGATTACAGCTTGGTTTTGGTGTGTCATCGGTTGATGCCTTGAGAATTAGACACCGGCGCAATACATCAGACCAACAACATGGAACAGACTTCCCCTGGAGATCCATCTCCTCCCCAGGGTCTCCTCCTCTCTGTTCTATCCCTTGCTCAAAACAGCTCTTTTCCACCTGGCCTGGGCTGGAAGCGCCTCTGAGTAGAGATCTTGAAATTGCGATTGACTGATTGATTGGTTACTAATTACAATTACAGTCTCAATCAACAAAAGTCAAAACACTTAAGCTGAGAACTTTTCCCTTCCATAACATCGACATGAAATCCAGATTAATTCATGAACCACTTATGTTTTTATCACAGGCCTATCACATTAAACCATAGTTGTTAAAAACGATAGAAACAAAATAAAAAACGGAAAAAACCGTCGTTTTTTACAAAAAAATAAAATACAGGAAAAAACCGGAAAAAAAACGACAAAAGAAAATAATTTGACTCTCTCGCATCTTGTAGGCGCTACTGCAATTTAAAATTAAAAACCTTATTTAAAGAATATTAGCAAATAACAAACTTTATTAGTAAACACTAAATAACATCAATCTACAATAATTATTTTATTTCTTATAAGTTTGGTTTAATAAGAAATTGAGAAATTAAATATATTAAAATCTTTTCAAATTTAAATTGCAGACATAAGTCCAAATAAATCCATGCTGACTAAACTAACACAATTAAAAACTAAACTTTGTAGGTATAGATTATAATAATAATAATAATAATAATAATAATAATAATAATAATAATAATAATAATAAGAATAATAATAATAATAATAAAACCCTGAACACGAGGCCTGACCCTCCAGACAATTACCCTGCTCCTAAATAATTTTTTCCAAATCCCGAGGGATCACTGATACCTCGGGTCAAAAATAAAAAAATAAAAAAATAATAATAATAATAATATGATAATTATATTCTTTATTATTTCAAACCGACAGACGCAGTAAGATTACATTGAAACACGAGAGTACAATCAATATCTTAATTAAACACACGGTTTGGCAGCCATGCAAGGCGCCGCCCTAGAGGGGGGTTACGGAAATCGATCCGCGCAGGCCCTACCTTATGCTCTCCTTGCCATGAGTGTTACCACTACTCAATCCCCCCTCCCTAGTGGAGTGAAAGCTTTCTCACAGTAAATGCATTTCAATTTAGCCAATGCTGAGGTTTCTGTCTTTCTAGTTTATCAAAGTAACGTGAATTCATTCCGCACCTTTTTCTTTTGGCATTTTATATGACTTAGAAATAACTTTTTAAAATTACATTTCTTGTACAGTGCTATTTTATAGAGTATTTATTTCTCAAATGATGACGTAAATAGTGACGTAAATTAGCTGAATCCTTGAAAGTACGGAAACAGCGTAAAGGACATCAGACAAAAAAATTAAACAGAAAATGAAAAAAATTAACAGACAGTAAATAAATAAATAAAGTTACATAAAAAAATAAAAGACGGAAAAAAAACGACAAGGAAAATAAAAAACGAAAAAAACGAGGTTTTTTGGAAAAAAATAAAAAACGAGAACAAACGGTTTTAACAACTATGCATTAAACGTAATAAACACTCACTTCTACCATGATCAAACTAATGTACAATAAAGAAGTGTAATTATATAACATGGAAAGTATGGGTTCGAGACTCCTCCTCTGAGATGGTTACTGTGTAGGGACTCTGAGCAAATCTTTCACTCACAATTGCCAAGCACTGTCGATTTACACTTGGTCACTAGATAGCGGAGCTTAGTAAATTCATAACGATAATAATAATAATAATAATAATAACGATAATAATAATACCTTGGGTACAAAAAATAATAATATTGCCATCCAGTAAAACATACCTGACAGGTAGACTGGTCACAGCACTCCCCCATGGCACAAGTGGCATTTGGCAATAGGCGACAGGTGGTTGCATTACAACAGGTGTTTGTGCAGTCCTGAATATTGAACAATGCAAAAGTTAAGAAGACATAAGGTAACATAATTGCTCACATAATCACATGCCTCTACTAACATTAGTTACCAGAGGCCCAGATGTTGCCCTGACAGATGTTAAAACTGAAACTCCAATAAAATAACAGTGCCTCTGAGTAGTCATCTTGAACAGGTGCTGTATCAATGCTCTGAATGTATGAACAGTAATCCAACAACAACAACGGGACAAACCATTCTGACCGGTTACACGACTTCACAAAACTTCATATGCATGCAGATCTGAACCCTTAACACAGGCCTAAAAGGCAAGCCAAGCCTGCCTCCCATAACAGATGACCTTGGCTGAGATAAATGTTACAGTTAAACTTACTTTCTGCCATACAAGACCATCATGATAAACAACCAGCACATCAAGAAGCGCCAAATTTAATTACCCCAGGTATGGTACTGATGCGTCTTAAGGACAGGTATTTAATAAGTAAGATTGTTGCAATCATTGGTTGGTTGATCAGAGCTCATTGGCATTCCAGACTCTTTGTGATATCGCCTCTCATGAGTTTCTCTTGAAGTGGTACTGCATGCCTTTGCTCGGCTGCCTATAGACTCCCAGCTGTCCCTCGTATGCATACTGCTACAGCTCAGTCCAGAAGCTTTGCCTATATTGGACCCATCAACTGGAAACACCTTTCTTGAGAGCTGTGGTTTGAGCTCCTCAGTTTGTCTCTTCCACAATTTCGCAAGCACCTGAAGTCTGTATTATTCGACAGTAATTTAGTTGGTTCAGGTTGGGAGCGCCACTGATTTAACTGATCTGGATAATTAAAATAAGATTAATCTTCCAACAACATATTAATAGTATGCAATATTGGCAGTTCAAACTTTACCATTTTAGCAGATAAAAAAAGAAGATTTTCCTTACCTATCAGATATTTACCAGGTTTCCCAAGCAGACTGTGATTTTTATCACCTGAAGCAACCAATGATTGATGTCTTGAGCACTGTGCTAACTGTGTTGTTGAAGTTGTTAGATTTGATTAGATAACAAATCACAGAGAAGGAAGACGAATAAGAACAAGGTATGTGCGTTTTACCTGTGGCAGACCACAGTCGCATTGTTCTCCATCTTCCGTAAAACCGTTTCCACAGATTGCTCCACCCTGGAGCTGCTGAGGCAGATTGTGTAAGCAGTAGTCCATGCCTTGATGGAAGGCATCGGCAAACTGCTGCTTTGAACATTCGGACCACTTGGTAGGATTCTTAAGGCCACTGTAATGAAACACAGACATTTATAACCAGAAACTGTTCTTACTCATGGATATCTTTGTGTCAAATTTAAACTTCATTAACTGACATCAGTGGTTAATGTGCTGGACTATCAATCGAGAGGTCGGACGTTCAAATCTTCACCATGGTAGAATTGGGTTTGAGATTTCTGCTCCACCTGCATGCCCTAACCAACTCAGCTATTATGAGTACACTGACCGTACACTGTCGGTGGGAAAATGAGATTGCAAGGAGAGAACTGGCCATCCACTCTCATATGCTGAGGCTAAGAAAATGAAGTTGCTAACACTTCATACCCATGGCTGCCTCAGAGTTAACTTAGGGGACTGCTCTTCACTCAAATCAAGAAAAAAAATTATTTACATAGTGTGCTTAAGTATAAGGTGCTTACATTGAAGGAGTATATAAACTAAATATACTTATAACTTATTGCATACATTTAATTTAGGGAGACTTGCTGCAAAGTAGGACACCAATCAAAAGTACCTGCTGCTAACGAGTAAACAAATGAGATGCACTAACCATATATTACTCTTCATATAATAATATTAAATAATAATAATTTACATCATGTGTGTTGAAAAGTAGCATCAGGAGGCACGATGCAACTGCATATTAAGCAAATTCATCGTAAACAGGTTATGTATAAACAGGACTGCCCTGTACTAACTTACTGTTAAGTAGTACTAAGTACATACCCGCTGCTGGGTGCCATGATGCATCGGTCATCTGGGCACCCACACGTTTCCGTGTCGTGCGTCAGTCCAAAGTTGTGTCCCATTTCATGTGCCACTGTTGTTGCCACCGGACCAACCAATGTACTGTGATCCTTAATTTCAAAACAACAAAACATCAACGGCTGCCGTTAACCTGCAATTCCTGAAGCTATTACTTGTATAAGGACTGGTGAAACTGTCTAAGCAGCACCATTGTGGTCCAAGAAGTGCTATTATGATTATGGTGCAGACAGTGCTAATATGCTACAAGAAGTACTGCATTGGACAATTCCTGAAGTTAGTAATGGTCTAAAATGTGCTACTACAGCTAAAGTCGGCCCATCCTCCTGGAACAAGCCGCCTAACAATCTACACCATGAGCTTCTCAGCCTCAGTTTGCCTCTTTTGTGCAAACACTTGGGACCACTTGTTCGAGAGTGGTTTCACTGCGTTAGGTCGGGAGCACCTCTGAAGAGTCTCTCTTAAACTGGTGCTATATAAATTTGCAATTACCATTACCCGTACAGAAGCAACAACTCTCTATGGTCTCAGAGAGTGCTTTGATGGTCTAAGCAGCATTACAGCCCCATAAGTGCTATCACAGTCTCAGGTGTGCTATGTTTGTCCAGCAACTGTTACTGGTGATCTCAAATTGCTAACAGTGGTGCTAGAAGCACACTACAATATCATGTAATGTGCTTCTGGTCGCCTAAGGTGTAAGAGTCATACTAAGAAAGCTGTTCAGTGGTAGTGTTAGTAGTATTAGCTGCAGCCTAAACATCACTAAATATTAAAAACAAATTACTTACTTATAATAGCTTCCAACATATGCAATATAGGACCAGCAATTCCCACAGTGTTGCATGAAACCAAGAGCATTTAAGTACTCCTTTATCTCTACTGAACTGTACAATGTGGACTCATTACCTTAAAGTCAATGAGAGACATGCCTTATGATACAGCAGAGGCCTCACTGTGGTCGGTCCAGCTTTCTACAATGGGTTTCCTGGCATCTTACGACAGCAGCCCCTTGGTCTTTCTTACCTCTGCTCTGTAAATGCTTGAAAATTATTTTCTCTCATTAGGTTGGCAGCAGCTCTCACTTGACGAGGTGCTATATAAATCTGTGATTACAATAGCAGTTATAAACCAGGCCGTGCAAAAAGGGATAATCCTAAAAAAATCAGTATTTAGCATCTATTACTAACCAGATTAATCATCTATTACTAACCAGATTAATCATCTATTACTAACCAGATTAATCATCTATTACTAACCAGATTAACACCTCCAGAGTACTGCCATGTACAGATGGTCATGATTGGTGCCTTTCCCACAACTCCATCACCAAGAGCCTGACCTCTAAATTTACAAACAAACAGATTTCTCAGTTAAAGTGCTGCAGTCGAAACCATCCAGGATCGCACAAACTAAACAGAAGCAAGTTTATGAAGGGAAAGCAAATGTTACCAATGCAAAGTCAAACAATATATATCTAAATAAAAACCATTTGTAAATATACTTTACAAATGGTAATTAATGTTTAGCGTAGTAAGCCAACATGTTTATAATTGTTATCTCATTAAGATTTCGGTTTGTAACCCTATTTACTCGAGCTAACAGGAAGCAACATGATGATGATGCTGATGATGAGTTTACTATATTTACAAACTATTTACTATATTTACAAACTATATACAATATTAACAAACTACCAGGTATATAATATATATATATATACAAACTATTTAAATTATTTACAAACTATTTACTATATTTACAGTTGAAAAAGCACTAACGTTATGAGCTGAGCATTGTCATTTGGATGTTTTGGACTGATCTGTTGACGACGGTACTCTAGAAAGTTGTTCATCGTTTTGTCTGCATTTTCAACAATTTCAATCTCATTCTTATCCATCCAGACTTCAACTCCAACAAGTGCAACATATATGTTTAGTGGACGATACAACTGTACAGAAAACAACGCAAAGACATATGACACTCATGTGTTGTCTCAAAATAGTGTTGTATAAATCCATTACATTGTAAAACAGTAAACAAGTCATGAGTAACAATGAGTAACTGATCGTAATCGAACATTTATAAAAGCGCCACTCAGTGATTCAGAGGCGCTCCCAACCCAAGTCAGTGCTATCACTAACAAATAAAATGTACCTCAGGCATTTCCAGAACAGGGAAAGAGAAATACTAAGGAGCTCAAACCGCAATTCCTGCGGAAGATGGTTCCCACTAGAGGGCCCAACATAGGCAAAACTTCTAGACTGAGCAGTAGCCCCGCACCACGCATGCGGGGAACAACCAGAAGGCCTCTGGTGGCCGAACAGAGAGTGGAGTGACCAGGGAGTGAAGATAGCAAGGTAGAGAAGGTCTTCAGGTATGAAGGCGCTACCCTGACTAAACAGTTGTGCATAAGAGTCACAATTTTTAATTGGATGCCAGTGGAGAGTGTTTCGAAAGAAGACAGATAAGTATTCTCAAAAGGATGCTATATAAATCAATTACAGTGTGGATTTGTTTCCACGTGCCCTGTTTATATGCCATTCTGCGTAACATGAAGTAGTGATCTCCAAAGCTCTTAACTTAACACACCATATAAGAACTTCAGTGCACAGTATTGTCTTTGGAAGTTTGCAAAGTGCCGCTTGACAGTAGAAGCTATTCAGAGGCACTTCCCCTGGGGCTCCTGTTGGAGACCCAAAGGGAAAAGAAATGCCTTAAAGGAGCAGACAGGTATGGGGAGACCCCAGACAAAATCTTAGATTGAATTGAAGGGGAGGCCGTTCCAAGAGGAGAGACTCACAATATAGTAAAAAAGCTACATTGGGCCACAGCTGTCCTTGCCCGAGGGACAAAGAGTTCAAGTCAATCAGCGGATCGGAGAGGACGGAGGGAAGCCATAGAGGTGGGTTTGTGCATTTGATCACAGAAATACCTGGGACCCAGTCCCTGCTGGAATCTGGAAACCAAGAAGAAAGTCTTGAACTGGATTCGAGAAGCAACTGGAAGCCAGTGGAGCTGATCGGTCACATAAGTTAAAATGTGAGTGTAATGCTAAATACAGACATCTCAGCATTATCCCTTTTTACGAACAACCTGGTTTATGCTCTGTATCATAAGACATGTCCCTTGATGACTCTACGTTAATGAGCCCACACTGTCCATTACAGTACAGAAACTGAAGTACTTAACATCTCCTTAGTTTCATACAACACATGAAACATACAGATGTTTGAGTAGCCCCCTGGAAGAGGTGCTATATAAATAGTCGAATGAAATACTCAAAAGATGTCTCGTATTCACTTACAGAACTAACGATATTGACGATGTCTTTCGTTCTTCGAATAACTTCATCTGCATTTTGACGGAAACGAACCAACTGAAAAATTATGGATTTGCATTATAACCAGTCCAGCCAATTGTAATTTTAATCTGACATTTGTGATCTTGTCATTGCACAAAAATAAACTCAACAAACGTTCACTTTGATGACAATGATAAAATGATGATATGATAACAATAGGTGCACTAATAATTACAAATTAATAACCAGGAATAGCTAGCTCTTCAAATCCCCCATCAAAACTGTAGTCCTCTTTTCTTCAGTGCCCCAAAGCGATGGGAACCAGGCACAGTAATTTATGTCAAATTGTCATCGTCCTAACACTTTAGCAACGAGAGTGTACTGAAAGCAACTGGGAAACCAATTCAGCTTGTCGTTAAAGTGTTAAACAATGACCTAAACAGCAAAAACCTAAAGAAGACTGACATGGCAAAGATACCGGCATTTAACCCTTTGAACCAAACAGGTCACTTTTCCGGCCTGAAAATTAGGCGTATATACCCAAAAGGACAAAAACCAGTCAGACCATCTATCATCATTTCCTGGTGGACCTATAAAGGAGTCTGTGCTAAATTAGAGCTCACACACCTGTCAGTTCCAAAGCAAACGCATATATATCGTATCGTATTTGGAGATTTGTATAGCGCCACTCACAGCTGAGGCCACTCAGCAGCGCTCCCAGTGCAAAAGACCCCAGAGAAGAAGCAGGTTTTAAGCACAGTACATGTAGGAAGAGATCCAGAAAGTAAGGTTACCCGTAGAGAATAGGAAGGGCATTCCACAGGGAGGGCCCTACGTAGGCAAAATATCTAGTTTGAGCTAGAGTGGTCCTGGCAAGCGGAACAAAGAGAACATTGCCAATAAATATATCATTGTTGTATTTGTGTTTAACTCTGTTCATAGATATCTATGGGCTGCATGTAATTGAATAATAGCAAAAGTGCAAGTAATAATTCACTGTATGTTTTAGCATCAGTTTCCAAACAATCTAGCAGATAGGATGAAAAACATAAGGAAACCACTACCAATGATGATAGACAGCAAAACAAGGAAGTAAACAGGCATTAACGGTTGCAAAGGTCCATGCCATAAATATGTCTGTGGACAAGTTGTGTCATGGAACGAAATACAAGAGTTGGAGGTCTGGTGTAGATGACACAAGACTATGGAATGAACCCAGTGTCCAAGCACACAATGCACACGTACCTGAGCATCTAGAATATGCAACCTCTAACACCAGATGCATTGTCTCTAATGGCCGAAAAAGGAAATCAGGAAGCCAAGGAAAAAGACTTACCCAAGTGCAAAAGCATGCAAAGTTTTCTTGTGCATTGAAACTGGCAGCAGTAACTAGTTTGAGAATTATCATTCAAAAGCTGAATTTTGGCAATTGTACTGAACTATAGCCGCGAACTCTAGCACAAAGGAGGGTACATGAGGAGACAGTGAATAAATAATACATATATAAAGCATTATGTCGTACTGAAGATAAAAAATTATGTGTTCTAATATGTTTGGGGTCATATTATAATATTTTACAACTACTCAAAGTAAAAAGAAACATTTTCTCTGGAGCCAAAAATTGCCAGGGAGTCTCAGATATATGTGCCAGGGAAAGTAGGGTTCAAAGGGTTAAGGGAACTGTTACTGAGAGACACTGTAAAGAACATCTTAGAACTGGACACAGAAACCTATGAACGTCAAGTTAAGAAGAAGGTTAAATATGACAGAAGATCTAACACTGTACAGGAGATCATCCGACATAAACGAAGTGTCTTTGGTAACATATATGCAGCATGAATGGTGATGTAAAGAACAAAGGAGTTATAAAGTCACACCATGAAGAGTAAAACCCTGCTGAATGAATTATAAAAAATACCAATAATTGTAAACAATACTCTCGCTCAACAACACAGAAAACAGGTGCCACACAAACGTCCACAACTTAACTCTATATAGAGTGTGTAACAGAGAAGTGTG
The DNA here is from genome assembly GCA_963556255.1 of Allolobophora icterica. Taxonomy (NCBI): domain Eukaryota; kingdom Metazoa; phylum Annelida; class Clitellata; order Crassiclitellata; family Lumbricidae; genus Allolobophora; species Allolobophora icterica. Next base: position 12,059,793 of record OY744617.1, on the reverse strand, counting down.
TAGAGAAATAATTAAATGTGCCTTCAGACAATGGTCAGATATGACAACAATGATTTAAAAAGTAACTAATTGCTGTCACAAACCTGGGAATGGTCATTTGCAACATAGAGTTCTACAATCATTGTCTTCTCATTGGCATCGTATGGCCATCGTAAAGACCTTCTTATCTACAACAATTCCATTCATTAATCACTAGCATGGATATGCACCTGTCTCTCTTTTCCCACTGTATAGCTTGTCTCTTTTTCCACTGTAACTTGCCTTTTTTTACACCATAGCATGTCTCTCTTCTCCACCACAGCATGTCTCTCTTTTCCACCATAGCCTGTCTCTCTTCTTCACCACAGCATGTCTCCCTTTTCCACCACAGCCTGTCTCTCTTTTCCACCAAAGCCTGTTTTTTTTTCCACCAAAGCCTGTCTCTCTTTTCCACCAAAGCCTGTCTCTCTTTTCCACCATAGCCTGTCTCTCTTTTCCACCAAAGCCTGTCTCTCTTTTCCACCATAGCCTGTCTCTCTTTTCCACCAAAGCCTATCTCTCTTTTCCACCAAAGCCTGTCTCTCTTTTCCACCAAAGCCTGTCTCTCTTTTCCACCATAGCCAGTCTCTCTTTTCCACCAAAGCCTGTCTCTCTTTTCCACCATAGCCTGTCTCCCTTTTCTACCATAGCCTGCCTCTCTTTTCCACCAAAGCCTGTCTCCCTTTTCCACCATAGCCTGCCTCTCTTTTCCACCAAAGCCTGTCTCTCTTTTCCACCATAGCCTGTCTCTCTTTTCCACCACAGCATGTCTCTCTTTTCCACCAAAGCCTGTCTCTCTTTTCCACCATAGCCTGTCTCTCTTTTCCACCACAGCATGTCTCTCTTTTCCACCATAGCCTGTCTCTCTTTTCCACTGTAACCTATCTCTCTTTTCCACAGCAGCGTGTCTCTCTGTCTCTGTGCACAGACCTCCTGGGTTTTGACTTGACTTTGGTTTGTTTGTGATGCAAATTACACACCGGCACCACAGAAGTTTCCAATTAATCACAATATATGGATTATATGCATAATCAACAACATGGAATAATTAACCAGTAAACAGCATCTACCAAATGAATGATTGAATGCAATATTAATGTGCATTCATTGGAAATTGGTTAACAACACAGTGGGAAAATGGATACAAAGGGTGAAGACACTGCAGGAAATGAAAACAGATAGAGAGACAAACACACAGACAGACTACACAAAGAGAGACAAACAGACCAACAGACAGACATACGTAGACAGAGGCACACAACCAGCTGATGTGAAATCAGCAGGAAAGATATATACGAAAAGGCAGGCAGGATGTTTAAAAAAGCAATAAACCTATGAAATCTGATAATATCAACACCAAAAATACAGATATAATTGTTGATGCTAAAGAACAGTGTCATTCGATACAGATGAAAGTTTGGCCTTTTAAGTCAGTTGGATCTATAGTAGATCCAAAAAGAACCTTTCACCAAAAAAATGTAGAAGTAGCCATCAAGTGTCACCAAAGTTCAAATACCACTCAGTATCAGTGAAGAGGTGATAAAAATCTGGGATCACATTGCCTTAACAGGAACAAACATTCCTATTACACTATATTTATAAATCATTATTGCAGTAGAACAGCACATTTTCATTCTAGAATAATTTGCCTTGCCTCAACCCACAACATAAGCTCATTGGTCTTTCTCTGCCCCTATTCTGTAAGCACTTGAAAATCATTTTCATTGATTGTGCCTTTGTCTTATTTTATAATTATTAGTCATTTATTAAGCGCCACAATCAAGCATCAAGCATCAACTGATGGTGCTGAGCAACTGTGAGTGAAGGACTTGCTCACGGTTCCTACACAGTAATCGTACAAAGGGAAGCTCGAATCTGTACTCTCCACATCACAATGCGAACGCTCTAACTAATCTGCTACCGTGTCCAACAATTGGCTACCATATTCAACAGTTGTCACCAGAGAACAATTACTGATGAGTCTCTCGAAGTAATGCCACATAAATCTGCCTTTACAATTACAACTGCCCATACAAATACATTTCCACATCAACATAATTAAACAGAGGTTTTGCAACTGCAAGAGTGAGTGTCTTAAAATTTCTCAGGTTTTACCTTGCGTGAGTCTACGGAACTAAGGCGACTGGCAACATGCTGTTGTCCTGCGCAGAAAATAAACAAAAACAGAATTACAAGAGTATGAATTCAAACTCAATAATATTATGTAAAAAGACTCTTGGTTTGCAGCCAAGGAATCTATAAATAGAGGAATGGAAACTTGTAAAAATAATTCTATATTCGGTTGCATCGTCACCCACATACATCGTCCCGATTCAATTTCTATGCCCGATTTAAAATAATATGTTCTATTTGCCAAAGGCAATTTTTATACGCTGCAAATATAACTATTCTTCTTCATAAGTACAATAAACTGAATGCATTTGTTATGTAAACAAGATGCGATACATTCCTGTCCACCAGAGGGCCGTGCTCAAAATAGTCGCACGAAGTTAAATAAGGCCTTTCCAGTGGCGTGTATAACAGGTCTGTGGCTTGCAGCTATAACTCAGGATGATGAATTTAATAATGCACACGACAGACCAGGAAGCACATTATGAGTGAGAAATTTATCAGCTCGTGATTTATAAGATTAGAAAAGAAGGCAGAAGAAGCAACCCAGCGCTATCAGGTGCGCTGCTGTGGCTGCCACTAGCAACAAAATTAACCCTCATCTAGTTGACATCACACTATGACGTGAAGCACGACGTTAATTAAAACCTGAGATGTAACGATGAAACAACGAATCAGGAAGCAAACCACTAATGAGCAATAAATGCCAGGGACTGGATTTTTTCACTCTTAATAACTCGCAGAAATGACAGGAGCTAACGCGGCAGGTGCACCCCACGACGCCACCGAGGGTGAGTAATTAAATTTCCATAGCGCAAAACATCAGACCGCGCAGCTTCAGCATAAAGTGAATAATGCAGCATAACATCTCCTGCAGGGCATGCTTTGGTTTCAATTTACGAAGAATGAACACATAGATTTTTTCTCAGAGGCACTATGAAATTCTTAAACTAACTCCTTGCTACCCACTCCTTACATTTCGTATATCAGTTCATCAGATCATCAGTTCTAATGATTTCCATAGTGCTGTTATCATAATGCAGAAGACATCAGTCAATGGTTGTTTCGAGTGAAATCGCAGTAAAAAATCATAGTCCATTGGAAAGCCAGGTTGAAGTCCAATAGATAGAGAAACCAGAAGCCAGGCTCTAGTGGATCTTGAAGAGCAGACCTTTTCCATTTTATAAGACCTCGTGTAACTAAATGCCAACAGTTGAAGAGCAGCCACAACAACTCCATGGTCGAATCACCGTAGTCCTAGCAACAGGGAAGAGGGAATTGTATTGTAATATTTCATAGAATATAGCACCTCTTCATAAGAAACTCATCAGAGACGCTCTCGACCTAACAATGGAAAACCAGGATCAAACAAAATGGTTTTCAAGCACTTATGGAACACAGACAAAGAAAGAGCCAAGCAACTTGTGCTGTAGGATGCCATGCAACCTACTCCAGACCACAGCAAAGCCTCTGTGCAGCACTGTGGATGTCATGGCTGAAGGAACAACTAGGTCACCCTGGGCAGCAGAGCGAAGAAATCAACAGCCAGGAATGGATGAGACAGAGACACACAACTCCCTCAGATATGATGGAGCACAACCCGCAAGGCAATTACACATGAGCATCAAGATCTTAAGCTGAGTGCGGATACATGGGCATCAGCAACCAGTGCAATTACTCCCAAATGAAGCAGTATATGTGCCAAAACCTGCAAACAGAGGCAGCGTTTAAGACAGACTACATTTGGTTAATCCATCACACGGTTATCAAAAGCAACTTACCACATGACCAGTTGGAACTGATGGAATCTGAATCACGATAGATGAAGTGCTCGCTGAGCAATGTTGGCTGCTTAGGTTCAATATGATAACCGTCGACCTCAGTAACTACGTAACCTCTACAAAAAGACAGCAAACAAGAATATGCTACAAGTTAGTAAGAGCAAGTCGAAGGTAAATAAGATCAAATTAAGGTAAGAAGCTGAAGAGCAATACCTTGAGTCAACCCCAAGAGGAAGCTATTGGTATGAATATTATAACATATTCGTGTTTATTGACAAGCTCACTGACAAACCACAGTAAGTAACATCGAAACATGACATTATCAAGATCTGATAGAAAACACGTCTTGGCACCCTGCTAGGAACCTGCTCATTTTACAGCTGCCCCGTAGGGTAGCACTTAAAGATTTCATTTTCTGGGCCTTGGGGCATATATTCATTCATTCATTCATTCATTCAAAAATTTAATATAGCGCACCTTCAAGAAGCCTACTCAGAAGCGCGTATATAACATCAGGTGGCCAGCCTCTCACTGGCTGTGCTATCTTCTGATCGACAGTCTCTGTATTTTTTAGCAGAGTTCACAAGTGCATATTTTATTTTATCAACTTCATTCACCATTCACTTTTCTCACCTAACTTGTCCAGCATCTGTCAGTTCCACACCATCTCAAATATTTAACCATTTAACCAGCAACAAACTAAGCAAACAAATCCAGAAATCGTGATTTCAAGTAATGTAATGTAACTGACCTACGCACCATTCCAAAGTACTCCTTACTAACCTAAATGATCTTAGAATTCATCAAATGCAACAGTTTCACCCACACACAAATGGAGCTCGAATGCTTACATAATGCATTCTGCTGAATTCCAATAATCCTGGCATTGAATACGCATGTACAATTAAATTCGGTGATAAAACCCATAAGTACTGATTTCAGAATCTATGATAAACAGAGGGGCAATACTCAAACTGACCGTATGCCACTGCAGGTGCTGAGGCCAGCCGTTGACCCTGGATGACCCTCAACAGTTCCACTGTAATAGCAGAATGAATCTTGCTGTGTGTTGAAAAAAGAGAAAGCAAAAGAGCTGTAACCACCAGGGTATATGCCAGCAGAGGACATTCACACGTTCTCACGTAAACAGCATTTCCAAAGGCATTTCTTTTAGATACTGAATGCCAATCGATGCAAATGACTGGACTAGAATTGTTTCCCACTGACAATATAATGTGTGGCTGTTTAGTACTACTTAAATGGCTCTACTTCCAGGAAACTGCTGTGAAACTTTCCAAAGAAACAAGGTCCAAAGCAGTCACCAAACAAAACAACTCTAAAAAGGCAAATGGCAACTACTTGACGTAATACAGCAATAAACATAGCAAACAAAGGAATAACAGACAGACAGCATTAGCGGATATGACCGTCCATGGCTGAAACTTCAGGTACAAATAAAAACACACCGACACAGCTTAACACAGTTACAAAGACAACAAAAACAGTCAACAAAATTTGTTGATGCATAGCAAGACACTCAATCCTTCCAGTATCTTACAACAGCGCTGCACATATAGCTATCCAACAAGTACATTCTAAGGCATACAGGAAATGTATGAAAAACACAGTCACGTGAAACAGTACATAAATGCAGTGTGCAATCAGTCCAGCAAGGATGTTTGTCATTCAATATCTCCCGATCGGTCGGTTTAACGCAACAGTGTATTGCCACTGTACGTTTTGTGGTTTAGGATGACGTTCTGACGGGGGAAAAAACTTCTTTGTCACAATCAATAAGCAGCGTAATTAACAGCCAGTGGTAGCAGGAGGCATAGTTCTACACACGCTGAGCCAAGCGTTTATTCACCGCGCATGAGCGCCGTCGCCGAAACACCTCCCTGCACATGATTCACATTCACACCATGACCCGCGACTACATAAAACACGGCACGATCGACGAACGATGAAAGGCAGAAGCAAAGCCAGTAACTGCCGCAAATGACTGACCGCGGTCATTCAGTAGGTGGACAATGCGGCCGAGATCGGGCATATTTTGTTTTTTCACAACACCAGACTGCGAGCAGCACATAACAAGGTGTTAAATGCGACCTTAATACTACTGGGCAGCAGGAGATTCTAATGCGAAAAAAGGATCGTGGTGGAATATCAAACAAAAATATTCCCGTCCGGCGAGAATGTCACGTCAAGAATATCGTACAATATGGAACCCTTTGTATTCGGACATCTGCGTAATCGGAAGTTTATGCAGCGTCACTTCCAAGAAAATTGCTCAGTGGGTGTTGAGGTTAAAGGTTGTGATAACGTCTTTGCAGCTTGGTATAAGATGAAAAACAAATCCACAGACTCCAATAAGATCAAAATATACCGCAAGGCAAGAAATACGCTACCGAGCAGCAAATTTTAAGCACTTGATGGTTCACACTTTAAAGACAAAATGAGTTACATACAGCAAAGAGAAGTTAAAATTTTATCAGTTACTTCCATAGTAAATACACAATGTTAGTATGAAAGTCAGATCAAAATAAAAGTGACAACAGGAAATGCTTGGTAATAAATCATAAAAAGACATCTTAAGCTTTAGGAAGGATTTTTGTTAACCTCAAGGAAATCGAAACCCAAAGAAGGCATAAAAAGCGTAAGGCATAAGAACTGCTCACCACTTTCTGAAACTAACAAGTCGTACTAATTAAAAGCATGAAAACTGGAATTTAAAAACAATTTAAAGGAAACAGATTGCAATACAGTAGTAAATCTTGCCTTCAACCTAAATTAAGTTCTGCAAAATCTAGCAGTACCTGATCAGAGACACTGTTATGATACTCTTGTCCATTGCCATGAACTCTCTTCTCGATATAGTTGGCACTGAACAACCTTCTGAAATGCACATGAACAGCAAAGTAACTACGGCTAAACAAAACCAGAAAACAACAGAAAATTCTAAGGCAAGAACTAAATTACCAGATCTAATTAAGGCCTCCCTACTAAAGGCCAGATTAATTTCACTTAACGAGCTGTATGAACAGACCAGCCTTCATTAGATAGTAAATCATTCTACATGCAATTAACCCCAATTTACTCCAGAAGTCTGTCTCTATATAGGTCTCATTCCTCAGATGCCATACCTTCCCCATTATTCAGGGTTAATAGCTCTCAGACTGGTTCCTTGTAAACCCTCGTTTCTAGGTTGTAACATTCAAAATTAAATGCTTCAGCTGCAGGTTAATTGCCCTTAAATGGTTCCTTCTGAAGTTGTGTTTCTGTGATGTAACGCCTTTTAAAATCAAACATTAGATGCAGGCTAAATCATTTCAATGAATAGCTTCCCTCTTGAAAACTGTAAACCATTCCTCTTCACTGTCTAAGGTACTTGGAAACTCCTACTTCAGCAAAAACCAAGACTCAAGTGCTTCCGCAGATACCCCTCAAGAGCAGGCGGTACAATACAATTGCATTTAATGCTGCCCTCCTTCCAGTTCAGAAGTGCACACGTGACCCCTAGGACAGAACATCAATGGCGTCGAGCAATCATGCATGAAGGACTTGCTCTAGGTCCCTACGCAGTGACCACCTGAGAGGAGGCTCAAACCTGTCTCTCCCTGTTACAGGCCAAGCACTCTATGCAATGGGCTACTGAACAACAGCACAAGATTTCCACAAATGTTTCCTTATTTGCACAAGCTGAGTAAATCTAAATTTCAAATCACATACACAGACTTGAGTGTTGCAAAGCAGTAAAAAGAGGCATTCTTACTACGATTTACGACTAAACCTAAATACTGTATCAACTATTCACAGCGTGATGCAATTCACAGCTATAAAGCTATAATACACAGCTAAAAAAGGTACACAATATTACTCAGATTGCATATAGTCCTTCATGGCCTGATATTCATTGATTGGTCTATCACTAATCACACTTCACTATGATTCTCAGCATCACATCAGGACATCACTGAGAAGGTAAATTAATGGCGATAATGTTGATAAAAATACAGGTAATGGTGCTTTCAAAAGCTTGTATTACTACTATAACAACTCTACAGATGCTTTGCTAATAAAACAGCTACTAGCTACAGATACTGTTTTACATATTGCTACTACTCACTTTAGTTGTGATGATGATAAAAAATACCTTCAAATAGGAAAATACCTGTTTAACTCAAGAATGAGTTTTAAATGTTCCTGAAACGCTGTAAATTCGACCGTGATCTTCTTCACATGACCACCTTCCTGAAGAAGCAAAGCACAAAACAATGTTAGAAAAGATTCAAAGCACATTGATACAACAAACGTCAATTTAACAAAAAGAATTTAACACAACAGACAAGGCAGTCAACACTTGAAAACAACCACCCTCACTATTACAGAAGAGGCAACACTTTAAAATAAGCACTCAGGTGTAACAGTGAATTTAATAACAGCACCACTTCAACAGCACATGACTGACATGCACTCTTTGTGCTGTTCTATAGATACGATGAAGATTTTTTGTAAAGTTTCATCAATTAACTCCGACAAGTCCATTTATATTTATCCAAAAATTATGGAACTCACTTTTGTGCTTTTGTAAAGACTTTCACTGCCTTACAACGACTAACGAACTAAAATATGAATGCGATACTGAAGTTCTTCTCTATAAAGCTCCTTATGAATTCTTACACAAAAATTATGGAACTCACTTTTGTGCTTTTGTACAGACTTTCAATGCCTTACAAAGACTAAAGGACTAAAATATGAATGCGATACTGAAGTTCTTCTCTATAAAGCTCCTTATGAATTCATGCTTGTGGTAACCCTCATAACTCAACTGCTGTCAATGCCCATATGCCTACAATCATTCAGAGCATTTCCTGTTTGCAAGATCACCGTAATCATAAAACTTCACAAAAGATCTTGAACATAAAAAACTCCTGCCACACACTGAATCAGAATTATAGGATAGCTGGAACAGTCATTATTTTATGTTACATCTAAATTTTATATCTAAATTATGATCATCAATTACCCTTCTACGATTCAAAATACTCGGCAATAGCTCTCCACATGGAGAATAGTTTTCTGTGTAGATTCCAATTATAGGGATCATGGCAGCATCTCATATTTTCATGCGTAATACCAGTATCACGATGGCACCAGTTTCTGCCACTGTTTGAAGATAGAGCGAACATGTTGCCCTCACTCCAGAAGATGGGGACCACTGGGTAGCCCTGTGGGTCGCAACAAACAAGCCCCCCCCCCAACGGATTGGAGAAGACCAGTGATCGACCTAGAGTATGCTACAGTTATGGAGAAAGATCTGTCAGGGTTAAACTTCTGCCTTCATATAGAATGGAGGAAGGCCCAAGACAAAACAATGTGGCATCACATAGTGGGGACATGGCCATGCTCGACTGAGTTTGCAACAACAATAGAATATTAGTATTGCCCTCAATCCCTGTTCATCATTCCCTTTCTCAAAGGTGCAAAGACAAAACATGCACTCTTCACACAGGCATCTATCAGCAGCAGATGCTTCCTGTTAATGGCACAACAGAGTGCATCTGGTTAGTGTGCAGGACTGTCAACCAGAGAGGCCAGAGGTTCAAACCCCACCAGGGCAAGAAAGACAGTATGAGGCTTCTGTTATACTCTTGCACCCCAGTGAACGCTATAAAATGAGTACACTGACCTAACACTGTCAGAGGGCAGATGAGGTGGCAAGGGACAGGTTATGCCACCCACCGGAGTTCTTATGCTGAGCATAAGACAGTCAGGTTGCTAAGATATCATACCCATGCCGCCTACGGACTGCTCTTCTTATAGGCTACACTGGTTATAAGAGTATCTGAATTAATGTGGCCAGGTTGTAGACACTGATGTATCATTCTGAACTGATGACATCTGCATGAACCCCACACATTCCCATCCAGACATATCGGATAAAGGATCCTTCAAGCCAAGGTTTATTAGAACGTTGAGCAATGAATGGACATAGAAAGTCCAAGGCCCACACGAACAAGTGACTATATTTTCTCCACAGAGATGACTATATACCGACCATCCATCCATCCTGACCAGCACTCGTTCATAAGCTGGTGCTTTACGCTTAGCTTTACAGTAGCGCTTGGAAATATGGAGTTTACGATTATGATTACGACTCTTGAACATGGACCAATTTTTCGGGCTGATGTTGGTGCCGCGTCTACTACTGGTCAGTATTATGGCACTACAGGAATACTCATTTATTAGAAAATAAAAGATGGATTACTCCACAATACTTGTCTTCAACCTAAACATATTCATTGGCAGTGGAGTACCCCAAAGTGAAGCCCTGCAAAGATATGAGTGATTTATGGCCATTGCAAAACAAAACCGTGACCATGTTCATTCTGGTTTAACTGTAGTCATATAGGCACGTAATCAGAGGTTTACTGTAGTTGTGCCTCGCCAAGCAGGGCAGTAAAATCTGAATCAGTGACATGGCTCTAGTTAACCGTCCATGTGGCATTTCGATGAAGGGAAAACAGCAGCTGAAGACTTAAAAACGGAGAGCTGAGAAAGCAAGCAAGCGAATGCAACATGTTGGCCATCGACTTCGAAAGAAGCCATTCTACGCAGGTTGGGTCCACAAAGAAATGAGCACCGGAAGCCGACAAGGGAGGAATTCTAGATTGTCAGTTGTTTATCTTGAAAAGGTCACTCTATGCCACTGAACCCTAACACAAAAAATGCAGGCACTGTTTAAAATAAGCACAACTTAACATATTTTCAATTAGTCTCAAGTAACAGGTAAATCAATGGGGAATAGCAAACTCAGCTATAATGAGTACACTGACCGACGTACACTGTTGGTGGGAAGATGAGACAGTTTAGCTTATAATGGTAGATTTTAAGCTAATGTAACGACTTCTATAGCACCATTATCATAATGACAAACACATCGATCAATGGTCTCTTCAAGTGAAATCACAGTCAAAGCCAGAATTCATTGGAAAGTCAGGTCAAAATCTGACAGATCAGAGAAACCAGAAGCCAGGCTATGGTGGAGAAGCCAGGCTATGGTGGAGAAGCCAGGCTATGGTGGAGAAGCCAGGCTATGGTGGAGAAGCCAGGCTACGGTGGTGAAGCCAGGCTATGGTGGAAAAGCCAGGCTACGGTGGTGAAGCCAGGCTATGGTGGAGAAGCCAGGCTATGGTGGAGAAGCCAGGCTACGGTGGTGAAGCCAGGCTATGGTGGAAAAGCCAGGCTACGGTGGTGAAGCCAGGCTATGGTGGAAAAGCCAGGCTACGGTGGTGTAGCCAGCATAGTTCGAGAATTCGCATTTTACGAATTTTAAGAATTTTTAAAATTCACGAATTTTAACGAATTTTAAAACTGCAATTTTAAAATTCGTTAAAATTCGTGAAATAATAAAATAATAGAATTTTTGCCATGGCGATGGAATTTTTTATTTGTTTACTTCTCAACTTTTTAAGCAAGTAAACGTCAATGCCATATAGACAATCAATCAATCAGCCGTAAAAGATAGCTGACTAGCAACACAATACTAGGCCTACTGATATTCAGTTGCTGTTCTACATGGAGTCTTGAACTTCGATTTCTATCAAAGTTGGGGTGTGTGACTGGGAGTGTCAGTCAGCAGAACGAAAAACCACCAGTGCCCCAGCTCCAGTGTGACCAGTCAGTCACTAACACAGCTTGCAACCAAACATGGTTAAAAAGGGTTGGTAACGTTCAAAGCGCTGTGTCTTCTATTTCATCGTCCTCTGATTCTGAGTCAGGAACAGCCCACTGCTCCCACTCGATCCTGGTTTCAGTATTTTCGCCATGCAAATGCTCCCGAATTCGGGCAGAACTTGCAACAAATTCCTTGTCACAAAAACAACACTGTAGTTTTGGATTACCCTCTCCTTCTCCTCCACAATTACTACATCCACTCCGGTCCATATGTTCTTTCATCTTAAGAAATTAGATTTTAACTAAATTAACTCGTTAAGGAATAAACTTTTATATTGAATTTTACATTAAATTCTAAGCAGAAGCTTAACACAACAAATCATGACGTCATCACATTTGTTGTTTGTTTCGCTGTTTTTGCAAAACGCCACTGTCAATGTAAAAAAGGCCCAACAAGGGCCCAACGAATTTTAACGAATTTTAACGAATTTTAAAATAGGGCAAAAATTCGCGAATTTTTACGAATTTTAAAACCAAAAGTCACGAATTCTCGAACTATGGTAGCCAGGCTACCGTGGTGAAGCCAGGCTATGGTCGAGAAGCCAGGCTACGGTGGTGAAGCCAGGCTATGGTGGAAAAGCCAGGCTACGGTGGTGTAGCCAGGCTACGGAGAAGCCAGGCTACGGTGGACAAGCCAGGCTATGGCGAAGTAAGGCTACGGTGGAGAAGCCAGGCTACGTTAGATTAAGCCGAAACTTGTTTGAACACCTAAACCAGGTCTATAAGAAGAACTGTTTAAATTGACATAGGATAATTCAGTGGCGAGAAATGCATACCCTTAACTACTGACATTATCAACATCTGTCATGTATTGCAAGCTATATTCCCAACATGGAAGACTGGAAGTGGTGGTCAAGACGAAAGATAAGCGCCCAATAACTGAGTTCATGGTACTTCACATAAACGGTATTACCGTAGACAGTTGTAATCCTATCTGATCGATCGTATTCTCTGGTGCGATTATCTAATATCCAAGGCATCAACTGCAGAAGAAGAACAGCAGTCCCTTAAGGCTAGCCCTCAGGCAGCCATGGGTATCAAGTGTCAGCGACTTCATTTTCTTAGCCTCTCCACCACAGTCTCATCTTCCCACCGACAGAGAATGGACATTGTACTCATTATAGCTGAGATCGTTCAGGGGTATAGATGGAGCAAAAATCTAACAAAATTTCTGCTCTGGCGGGGATTTGAACCCCAACCTCTCAAATGACAGTCCAGCACGCTAACCACTACACTATCGAGCACTCCAATGCATCAACTGATGGTGCATTAAGTCCACAAATCTAGTGAATCAAGGTTGAGTTCTCACATACGCTGAGCTACAGAGACTGGGGTTTACTGTATCTTTGACTGAAACAGACAAAGCAGAGCAGAGCAGTCCTTTATGTCCACCTCCACTGGCAGCCATTTTTCTTAGCCTTGGCATATGAGATAAACCCTCCCAGTTGTTGCTTGATCTTCCCAACAGTGTATGGTTATTTTATAGCTGAGTTTGCTAAGCAGCGCAAGAGAAGCCCCCATTATCTCAAAACAAATGTCTGACACTCTTGGGGATTTGAACCCCCAACCTTTCGATTGACAGTCAAGCACATTAATCTCTACACCACGGAGCTCCCCAATGACAGAGGTGTGCAATAAATGAGTATTATCCTATTCGTCCAGTGCGACAGACAGCCTGCCGTTATAAACTGGATAACAGGTCAGCCAGCATCTTTTCCATATCATAAAACGTGACCAGAAGAAGCCAAGCGGTGTAACAAAGGCACTTCATCATTATACTCCGTGTCACAGACACTGACAAGAATTTTCCATTGGGACAGAAACATTAAAACCTGACGTCAGAAAGAATATAAAACCAATACAATACATGACTGCATTTTTATACTGCCCCCTCCTTCCAAAGTTCAGAAGTGCACACGACCAAATGACAGCACATCAATGACGCAGAGCAATTGTGAGTGAAGGACTTCCTCAAGGCTCCCCACACAGTAACTGCCTTGGGCGAGGCTTGAACCCCGTGCCGCATTACATGCCGAGTGCTCTCACCACTGTGCCACATGGCCAGCAACCAACAAAAATGCAACAATGGACAGCAACCAAACAAAACATGCAACAGCCATCAAAGACAGCAATCAAACAAATGCAACAGCTATAAGGGATAGCAACCAAACAATGCAACAGCTATAAGAAATAGCAACCAAACAAATGCAACAGCTATAAGGAATAGCAACCAAACAATGCAACAGCTATAAGAAATAGCAACCAAACAAATGCAACAGCTATAAGGAATAGCAACCAAACAAATGCAACAGCTATAAGGAATAGCAACCAACCAAATGCAACAGCTATAAGGAATAGCAACCAAACAATGCAACAGCTATAAGAAATAGCAACCAAACAAATGCAACAGCTATAAGGAATAGCAACCAAACAAATGCAACAGCTATAAGGAATAGCAACCAAACAATGCAACAGCCACCAGGGACAGCAACGACATAGGGCAATAACTACTGCAGACTAACAACGTCCTTGTGTACATAAAACCTCACTCAATAGAGCGCGCTTTGCATCAGCTTGAGTTGCACTGGACACTGGCTCCACTTGCAAACAGTGAAATGAAGAAGCACAGCACAGCCCAACTTCTATTTATCTTCGTATGTATGGAAGCTGGAATAAGGATCGACTTCCAAAATAGAACAAAAATGCGATAATTCCGAAGCAACTTCCTCCTCCGTATCCGCGTTTCCTCCATTTCGCTGGATCCGTTTCTATTTCGTTCCAACCGTCTTCGCCTTCATCGTTCCACGACACGACGTAACCCAGACTCCCGCACGGCCAGGCTGTCATTGTTAGCTGAGGCCTGCAGTTAGTCTAAAAATATTTCCCCGAATTTGCCATTCAGCGGAGTTAATGAATAACTGGGAAACAAGATCACAAAGCACTGTTGAACCATGGTACTGCCATTCCTGGACTGCTAGTTACCGCTCTGGAGGATAATAAACCACCTTTGCAATCCAGAAGATAATAATAAGCCAAGCCCGAAAACAGACGACAAAGCAACTCAAGACCAACGCCACAGACCGAAAAGAAACCAAACCATTACGTTACGAAGAAAATAACCATAGCTTGGTAATTTATTTTGTTTTACAGTTCTTGTTCTATACAAAAATAAAAACTCAGGCTAAGCAGATGAAGAATATATAAACTTGTTTAGTATATTACAATTATTATGATTTCTTTTCTTCATCTTGTTCGTATCACTGTGTAAGTTAGCTTAGCGAAATAGTGCATTCATTTTAAAACATTTATGAAACCGTTTCCCATTGATATCTATAGGGATATACAACCTAAATTGAAGACTCTGGTTCAACTGCCAACAGGCTGCATTGTAAGCTATTCCTCATCCAGAATAATAACAGCCAATGACAAAAGCCCGAGTTGCCAACATTCTTCAGAAGTCATTGGCACCTGTCCAGCACAGTGCACAATGTCCAGCACTAATTCACTGACTATGCAATCAAGAAGATTATACCCAGAAGCAGACTTTTTAACTACATTAAAATGCACTTGTTTGGAGTCAGTTGACACAACCATAAGAGAAGTACTTAGTAGAGGTACTAAAGCGGTGCTACTGGTATCTTGTAACATAAACTCATACATGCAGAAATACGCATATATATGCATGCATACATATGAACATACATACAATACATACTAGCACATACATCCATACATACAAGCATGTATATATACATGCACACAACACTAAAAAATACGCACACGCAAAAACACATAGAAGAGGCATGTAGGACTTGTCACTACATAACAGTCTAGTTAAATAGGATTATATGTGACGCCAGGGGTCAAAACCCGTCACATGTCGGTTTTTGACCTTTTTATTTAGTCATATTCTACAATTAATCTGCTTCAAAATACTTTTTACAGAATGAAAATATCTTTTTGCTAACTGAAGTTATGCTCGTTTGATTCTTTCATTAATATATAGTAAGAATATCGAATAAAAACTTTCGGAATATTCGTGTCATCAAAGTCCTCAGCAACCATCACCTGATTGTACTACAAATTTGCTGGGCAATAAAGGGCTATATCCTGTATCGAATAAAACAAACGGCATCAAAATCGGATTACTACATTGCAAATTATGGCAAATTCATAGGCAACTGGTGAATTGAAGAATGTTCAATATTTTTGACCCCTCTCGCCTATTTCGGCTTCTAGCTCAATATCTAGGAAGCGACAAGCGACGGGTTTTGAGCCCTGGCGTCACATATGATAAAAAGAATCATATTGGATTATATATCAAAAGGAATTAGTAAGCTAATAAGTAAGATTAATCAGTGAAAATTATTTGGCCAACAGAAAACAACAAATACTGGTTGAAAGCAATCTTCTTTGGATATATATTCACTGTTGCTAGAATCATCCAACCTCTGTCAGCTGACCATCTAATTTGGCTTAAATCTCAACTAAAAGGAATCATTAGCAACCGGAAAAAAACAAAGACACCTTAAAAGCCATTTTGTGTCTACAGGCTGTAATTCATTTAAATCATCTGTACGGTACATCACTCTTTGTAAACCTCCAATCTCCGCAGCAAAAACCCACCTGTTTGAAAATCAAAAGAAACCAACTCCCTCCCTATATTCCACCCCTTCCTACCTCTCTCCCTACCTACATCCCTACTTCAATCCTTCCATCCCTCGTCATTTTCTCTCTGCAAAACCTTTTAAACTTACAGTAAAGCTTAACTCAGACAGTATGCATGATGTAACAGGCTATGCTGCCCATAAATAACACTCAGAAGGGAAATCCTTCCCATCCTACAAAACAGCAATCAACAAAATGGCTAACCGGTAACAAGCGGGACTACTTAGCAAGTTGCCGCCTGGCTAACTGGCAAAGCCGTAGAACTGAACTATGGCACAGCAAAAGACTAGACAGCAGCTGAAAGCAGATGGGCAATCCATGGTAAACAATCACAAGACTAACCTCTTTCTCAAGAAACTCAACGTGTCAGATGAAGTGAAACCTTTGCAATAGGCTAACTACAAAACTTGACTGATAAAATATACTAATTAAAATAAAAAAAGATAACTTTATCAGCCTGTCTTTAAGATACTGTCTTTACCATACTGCCTCATCCAGATCACATCTTTAACATACTGTCTCATCCAGACCTAGTCATTTGGATACTATCTCATCCAGACCAAGTCTTTAAGATACTGTCTACACCAGAGCACGTCTTTTGGATACTGTCTCATCAAGACCACATCTTTTGTGCTGATTTATATGAATTGCTCGAGTAAGGGGGTGCAGGTTAGAAGTGAACCAACTGATGGCGGGACATGATAGACAGAACCAGTGTTCCAGTTGGTGAAGGCATATTTTATAATCAACTTTGTCAAAAGCAGCAGACAGGTCCAGGGGAATTTGAGAAGTTACTTTTCCTTTATTCATGGAGCTGATTATATGATTATAAATAATAATAATATTAATAATAATCTTCATTTAATATTTTCAAACTGACAATTACGCAGTATGATTACAAATCAGTATGAACGGATGATCACAAGTTATTACAGGAATTGAATTTTAACTGTATACGGCAGCCTTGCAAGGCGCCCATCACGTCCTACATCTCATTTTCACAACGCGCCATCTCGCGAATGATAGGCTGAGTGGACCTTTGGGAGGGTTGTGGGAAGCGATCCCGCTACCTACTGCTTTCACACCAGTGATGTTACCACTACTCTATAGACCCCCCCCCAAATGGTAAGCAATGCCATTTCAGTGTAATGGT
The DNA here is from genome assembly GCA_963556255.1 of Allolobophora icterica. NCBI lineage: Eukaryota > Metazoa > Annelida > Clitellata > Crassiclitellata > Lumbricidae > Allolobophora > Allolobophora icterica. The sequence goes on along the minus strand of OY744617.1, from coordinate 12,042,306 downwards.
ATTTGTGGTAGGCAGACTGGAAAGGAAGGTATAGGTTGTGGGACAAGAGGTGCACACTCAGGCAATTAGCAACTATTTTTTCCAAGATTTTGGAAATAAAATTGTGACTAGAGATTGTGACAGTTGATAGATCGTTAGGAGCGAGATACTGCATTTTAAGGAAGAGGAAAATCATTGCATCAGCGAAACTGGTGGAGAAGCTGCCTTCTGAGAGAGAGGTTGACGATGGATGTGATGATAGGGCCCAAGACATAGAAGCACTCTTTCAGAAGGGCAGTACTAATGATGTCTACGGCACATTGCTTAGGATGAGAGAATGAGATCATGGACCTCAGTCAGTGTTGTTGGATGGCATAGGCTGAGAACCAGTGGAGGAGATTTTAGGGTATCATAGGCCATCAACATGGACGAGAGTTAGAGTATGATAGGTCTTTAACATACTGTGTCATCCAGACCACGTCTTTTGGATACTGTTTCATCAAGACCCTGTCTTTACGATACTGTATCATCCAGGCCATATCTTTAAGATACTGTCACATCCAGTATCTTAAAGCACATAGTCTCATCCACAGGCCATGTCTTTCAGATACTGTCACATCCAGGCTGTCCTTTGGGTACTGTCTCTTGTCCAGATCACATCTTTGGATACATCTTTAGGAAACTGTCTCATCCAGGCCATGTTTTTTAGCACACAGTCCCATCCACACTATGTCTGTTGGATACTGCAGTATCTAGACCATGTCTTTAAGATACTGTTTCATCAAGACCAAGTCTTTATGATGCTGTATCATCCAGGCCATATCTTTAAGATACTGTCATATCCAGTATCTTAAAGCACACTCATCCACAGGCCATATCTTTAAGATACTGTCATATCCTGTCATAAACTGTCATAAAGAGGGTTGCAGGTTTGAATCCCACTCTAGCCGCTGCGTACTGACCATTACAAGTCCTTCACTCGCAATTGCTCGTGGCGCTTCGGCGTGAACATTCCGGCACAGTATCAAATTCTGTAGTCGGGAGCGCCTCTGAGTAGTAGTTGACTTCGAGAGGCGCTATAGAAATATCCGGAATAAATAAAATAAATAAATATCCAGGCTGTCTGTTGGGTACTGTCTCTTGTCCAGACCACATCTTTGGATACATCTTTAGGAAACTGTCTCATCCAGGCCAAGTCTTAGCACACAGTCTCATCCACACTATATCTGTTGGATACTGTAGTATCTAGATCATGTCTTTAAGATACTGTCTCATCAAGACCATGTCTTTACCATAATGTCTCATCCAGCCCCAAACAACATCTGGCTATGCTTGGTGCCTATAGCACTGGCACAATGAACTGGCACAATGCACTGGCAGATCTTTATCCCATATCAGCAGGAAGCCATCATATCTTCAACACCAGAAGCAGCAGAAATATGAATAGAGAAACTCAAGTGTGCACTGCATGGCCAAAGTTACAGGACTTCTAATGTTATTAAGACACCAGCCAGGCATAATTAAGCTTAGACTGCATAATTACTTCTGACAAGGTGATAACATGAAATTGCCCATCAGACCAAGTACAAACAGATTTTAATAGTCACAGAAGCAATTAACTTACACCTTTCCAAAGCTACTCTGCTGTAGAAGTCTGCAGATGATGATCATGATGAAGATAACGCTGACGATAATGAATTGTTATGTAACCATAAACAACTAAATGATGAAGGTAAAGATAGCCATGAATATGATGAAAAGAGGACCGCAGTTAAAAAGATCATGCTACTTCGGTTGTGAACCCTGGATTCGACCTTAATTTGTCTTCATGAAATGTAACCTTAACAACCCCATCGTGACACCATCCGGCCATTGGAGATTAGAAAACAAGACATTCATCACACAAAGGAAACAGGTAAGTTCGTGCTTTGTGGCTTTTCTTTGAGAAAGAACAGAATTTCTTTGCTAAATTACATCAACGATAACCAGCTGAGGCCAAAGCAAAAATTACACCATCAGTTGCCTCACTACAGAATCATAATAATCTTTTCTTTATTAATTCAAACTGACAAACACAGTAAGATTACAATGAGACATCACAATACAATTATCAATATCTTAACTAAACACAGTTATGGCAGCCATGCAAGGCACCCGCCTGAGGGGGGTTGCGAGAATCAAACCATGAACTGCTGCTCTCTTGGCCATGAGTGTTACCATTACTCTATCCCCCCTCCCCATGCAACCAAGTACAATCCTCTGAAGATTTATTTCTGTAGGTATGGTATGGTATGTAGTGCTCTGTGTGTAACCCCTCACATTAATGTGCCACAGATTGAGAAGCTGTATACTAGTAGAAAGAGTGACCCACAATGCTTCTATAGCAGTGGTTCCCAAACTTCTCTGGGTCGCGACCCACTTGTGCATATCTGGGCAGTCTCGGTACCCACTGTGTAAAATTAAACAATGTGTACTAAAATTTGCTTCGTAAATTGGTATCGAAATATGTGGATTTACGTACAGCGTTTAGAAATTTAAAGCATTTAAAGTAAAAACTTAGGTAAAAAAACAGTTTACAATTTATTGCAACCCAGCAAGTTATAGCCCAATTATGTTGTTGCTGCGAAAAAATGTTCCTCGAAAAAATTTGGCGACCCACTTGCCAGAGCTTCGCGACTCACTTTTGGGTCGTGACCCACAGTTTGGGAAGCTCTGTTCTATAGGAAACCCACAATTCTTCTACAGAAAACCTAAACCATTGTCAAAATTTTGTCAATCAAAAACTCTCCACTATTTTACAAACACCTTAAACATGTATAGTGAAATGTAATCCGATGAACATCTACCATCACAATGTGCTAGGCATCATTCGATAACTACTTAAAGAGAAGACAAACCAAAATATGCTGAAAAAGGAAGAGAGCACATCTCCTGGTAGTTCATTATCTATTATTCTTATACAAATACATAAAAGGAAATGTTATGATAAGTAATTAATGGTGTTAGAGTGCATCCTGGCCAAAGGGTGACACCATATGTACACTCTGATAGTAGGTTTAAATATATAAAGAAGTTTTCGCACACAAATGATCAAGGCCTCAAAACTTGGACCACTCAGGCGAACGACACAATGTTGACAGTGGCACACTTCAAACGAATATGGTGGAGAATGGGACATTTAGGTTTGGGGTGTTTTAAGTGGCATTGGAGAAGCAGTAATGTCATACTCGAGACCGATTTTCTGCAGACATGGACTTGGACTGTCACGACTTGGACTCGAAGCCCCTTGGCTCGAATTTTACTCCCTGACTCAGTTTCCGATTCACGATTTCTGTGCAGAACAGGCAGCCGTATTGCAATGACTACACTGAATGGCAGTCACAGTTTTAGCTGTTCCTACCGCAGTGGAAGAATTTTTATATGTCATCATCATGCCTGATTATCAAACAAAACTTTCTCTAATTAAGTGTTTTTAAAGATTAATTTGGATAAATCACATTAACACTTCTTTCTGCATAATGCTGTTATTTCTTCCAAGCCACTGAATTGTGTGTTTCAGTGTATTTTGATGTTGATGGATCTTTAGTGACTCAGACTCGGTCTCGAACACCTCTGGACTAAGACTCGACTGAGACGGACTCGGACTTGACTCGACTACATCACTGTGGAGAAGTAGTTTTGGAAGACATGAAGAAATTTTCTCACAGAACATCAAAATTTGTATTAATGGCCTGAGCCTGGACCACTCATAGGACACAATGTTGCTGGTGGAATACTCCGAGTAAGTATTACAGAGAATGGGTAATTTCTAACAGTTAGCTTTGGGGTGTTTAAGGCATAGTTATGTTATTGCTATGAAAAATTTTAATGCACACAAAGTCACACAGAAATGTGAATCTAAGGTTGATTAGTTAGTTGCCAGGTGAAGATACACATCAAGATGTTTAAACGTCAGCGAGAAATATGAGTTCTGAGTTGTTCTTTCAAATAAGAAAAGATTTTGATCTTGAACAAACATTGTTAGTCGGTTTCATTCCTTGGGGGCAGCAATATGGAATGTATGACAGCCTATGACAAGGCCGCATCACGGTGCAACAAAAGACCTATACCTCCAGATCTTTGCAGACTGCCGGGAGGTATGTAAGGAGATGCTAGTGGTTAGAGGTACGTGTAGTGCTCGCTGTTATAAGTCAGACATGGTATTCTAAATCTTATTCTGCATTCTACAGGAAGCCAGTGCAGCTGACTGAGCTGGGTTAAGGAGTGTGTATAAGATGCATGCAGCAGAGCTAGAGAATTTTGGATGCATTGAAGCAGGCCTGTTCACTTCAAGATCTGATATAATGGCAAAAGCATCGTGCTTTTGCCATCCTTGGCCCTTCCTTCCTTATGGAATGACTCTGTAGCAATATATTGTTTGGGATCTCTCCCTCTTTTCTCCGCTGCCTCAAGACCTTCCTTTTCCCTCCGGGCAGTCACTGTGAGCACCTCTGAATAGTCTATACTGTGAGCGGTGTTACATTATGGTTATTTAACCATAACCATAAAAATATGATAGGATATGATATGATAAAAAAAATGCCACCTTTTTAGACAAGGGTATCACACAAGCACCTGTTGCACTAGACTATAGACATCAAGACCAAAAATGCTCACCTAATCATCCCAGGAAGATAATTTGCTTCAGCAATCAGATACAGTTTGACCTCTCATCTTTCTGGAATTCATTCATTCAACAGCTCAGCTCCAAGACGCCACGACCGATCAAGTCAGCTGCCACTTTCACACCTTCCATATTCTCCACAACACTGAATAAATTCTGCATGCAATTTGGCTGGTAGTAAGGCACAGAGGTCTGAGGAGTTCATTGTGGCTTTAGTTTGCCAGAATATCACTCCAGAGGTCAGTGGTTCAAAACCTCATCATGAAATAATGATATTTCACAAATTCTGTTCCACTGGGGGGGCGGAGGCTCAGTAAGTCTAGCACCTATTGTACCTCCAACCTGCCAGATCGCTTCCTTTTCCAGTGCCATCTTTCCATCTGCATCCAGCACCATAATGCTATTTTCGGATGGCAGAGAAGACTGGGACGAGGCCTGACTTCTTAGAGAACTTTCTTTCTCTACAATGCACAACTTAATTTTTTAGCTTTTGGCCAGGCCATGATGCAGAACTGGCACGAGTTTGTATGTATCTGGACTTTCATAAGGCGCACCTTAGGAACCCCTCAAAATCCCCAGTGTGCGTGTTGCTGCCCCCAAGGAATGGAACTGTATACCAATGTTTCTCCAATGCTCAAACTCATCTTGTTCCTTCAAGAAGCATTGATTGCATTGTTTATAAATTCTTTGAAGAAAGGTGAAATTAGGACCAAACAGAACGGTTCTCTTCACACATGCAAATTTCGATGACTAGTGAATACGAGCAAATGCGTGTGTGCGTGCGTTCGTGTGTATGTCCCAAAGCGTAACACCACACCTCGCCGGCATGTAGCTTCTACTACTAAGAGATCAGCCTGAAGCCATTTTCTTCCAGGTCCTTTACCACTATTCTGGTCCATGATAGTCAGACTGATCACTGTTTTCAGGTCAACACATCAGCCGAAACCTCATAAAAAAGCATGGCTTCACCGAAGAGGAATGGCAATGCTGATGGTGCATGAAACAACCGGACCATTACACTGGTTTCCATTAGCCAACAATTTTTAAGTCTAACCTGCTAAAACCAGTGGAATCCTGTTCAAACTAGCCCAGCAAACCAAGAACATAGCTATCCATGATTGCTGTTGACACAGACAATGCAAAAACTGAGGTTTCCTCGCATAATTAATGATCACTTCAACTGCAAATGAATACAGCCACCGACAAATAGCAGCATTTCCAGCCGACTAACACGTCCGTCTGTAATGAGTGACATAAATCAACATATGATGTAAAAATGATCGAGGCCAGGCAAAAAACTAAATCACCGGGACTATTACGAGAGACTTCAATGGCTCACCATCCTCATTTATGCAAGAAGCATCTCAATGTCCAAACGCATTAAATCTCGGCCCAAATCCAGTGTAAAATCTGCACGTTATAAATTTTCTTTTACAGAATTTATCCATTAATATATTTGGGTCATGTTAATATGGTGTTTGGCATGCTGGACTATCAGGCCAGAGATTCAAGAGGCTGGGGATTCAAACCCCTCATGGGTAGAAATGAGTACAACGACTGTACACCATGGGTTGGAAGATCAGGCTTTAACAAAAATGACTGGTCACCTACCCTCATGTGCTGAGGCTAAGAAATTGAAGTCACTAGCACTTCATACACACGGATGCCTCTAGGGGTTTAGCTTAAAGGACTGCCCTGTTTTCTTCTTGCCAAGCTAGAAGAAGAAAAGAAGAAGTTCAGTACCTGAAGCTAGTCCTGAGTAGGGTTGCCAGACGTCCGGCAAAAGGAGGACATGTCCTCCTTTTTAGCCTCATGTCCTCTGTCCGGCAGGCAAAGTTAAAAACCTGGAAAATGTCCGGCTTTTTGTATGTTTGTTGTTTTATGGCCGTTTTAAACGACTTTACATGCACCTGTTGTTCCTAAGTTCCCGTAACTAACTCATTTACTTGTTTGTTTTGTATTCCAGCTCTATTTTCCAGACGTTTCTAGTCCAATGTATCTATGGTCAAAGTGCTAATGTTATTTCCGTTTTCTTGGTTAATTGGAGACCCTCTGACTCCGGAGTGAAACATTCAATGCGTCCTCTTCTGTCCTCTTTTCGGCTTTCTGTGTCCTCCTTTGGCCACCCATGTATCTGGCAACCCTAGCCCTGAGGCAGCCATGGGTATGAAGTGTTATTGACTTCACTTTCTTAGCCTCGGCATATGAGGACGGGTAGCTAGTCATCTCCTCACTGTGTCATCTTCCCACCAACAGTATACGGTCAGTGTACTCATTACAGCTTAGTTGGCTACGGGGCACTGGTGGAATAGAAGTCTCAAACCAAATTTCTGCCCTGGTGGGGATTTGAACCCCAGGCCTCTCGACTGACAGTCCAGCACGCTAACCACCACACTATCGAGCACTCCCTTGCTCAGTTAAGTGCAGTCAATATCTTACTTAAAAGCGTTCCTAAAAATACTATAAAAAATAATCCCAAACCACACAAGAACAAATAAGTAACTCCCAAAATTAAAAATTTATCTTAGGTACTTCTAAAACTCATGTTCTACAGCTCAAATGTACTTGGCAAAAATCAGGAAGACTGGATTCCTCCTCTGTAACAGTTATAACCAAATGTTTGGGTCCAAGATGTACACAGGGGTGGAGTATACTTAAAAGACCTGCTGTAGTAAAGAAACTTAGTAGAAAAGTCATTTTGGTCAGAGACATAGACATTCTCTTCGCCGAATTCCAATCCCCTGCCCAAGCCAAAAGCAATTAAACTGGAGTAAATGCTTTGCCAGAACCCTTCTTTAACCATCTGCACTGTGCTGCCATGTCAAAGGACTGAAATGGGATTCTGTAGGGTTAATTGAAACATCAAATATCTTCCTAGTTCAGCAGATTTATTAAATGTGATGGAGACTTATTAACTCTGTGTGTGTGTGTGTGTGTGTGTGTGTGTGTGTGTGTGTGTGTGTGTGTGTGTGTGTGTGTGTGTGTGTGTGTGTGTGTGTGTGTGTGTGTGTGTGTGTGTGACAGACAGACAGAGACAAACATGCAGAAGGACGGACAGACAATCATGATGGACAATGGCACGGTTGGCACCTTTGTTATTTTCACCCTGCTATTACTAAGCAAATCCATTTGGGACAGTTGATTAAAGAAAGAGCTTTTCCATTCTGTGGAAGGACGGAATGACACATGATGAACCAAACACAGATGCTGTGGGAAGCAGCAAAGCTGAGGTGGCAGGCCTGGATAGAAAGCCCCTATAAGACCTCCATGTGGTCGGCCCACCACTCATCCACCCACACACCTACACTCACCCTCAAAAACACAATCACAGAGACACAGGCATGGACGGTATGCACACAAGTACATGCACATACATGTGGAAACCCACTTAACCAACCCTCAGCTTCGCTTAAATGAAAACCTTAGCTGGAGAAACCTGGATTCCCAAGAACTCCAGCGATCCATCATCCAGTTCCACGCAACAGACAGATGCAAATTCATAATCCATAAACCCAAGTTATGATATGAGCATCGGACATTTGGCAGAAGAAATGACACACATAGGAAGTGTGGATGAGGCTCTGATTGGAAAGCACTAGTCACTTGTTAATCGAATAATACATCGTGAATGGCAACACGCAAACTGGAACTGATGAAGATAAAACATCCATCGAATCATAATACCCAGATGAAGCCATGGGTATGACATCTTAGCACCCTCAATTTCTTAGCCTCGGTATATGTGGGCGGGTCACCTACAACATTTCCTGTAAGCCAAAAATTCAGTGAAGAGGTTTCATAACTTGCTGCACGGAAAAAGATTTTTTTTGTATCATTTGATCATTTTTGTGGTGCAATGGACCACAAAAACTGCATATTATTATTATTATTATTATTATTATTATTATTATTATTATTATTATTATTATGTGCATTTATTAAGTGCCACTATCTAATGTCTACGCATCAATCGATGGCACTGAGCATCTGTGAATGAAGGGTTTGCTCAAGGTTCCCACACAGTAACCATTTCAGAGGAGGCTGGAACTCGTGTGTTACAAGTTGAGTGTAATTGAAATTGTAATTAATAACTTCCATTGCGTCAATGTCTATCAACTGATGGCACACCAAAACCAAGCCATAATCAGGTCAATATCCAGAAGACCGGTCCATAAAACAGAGAGGCATCCTATGGTGGATGCGTGCTCTAACAAATCAGCTACTGGGTCCCACTGTGTGTCCGAAAGGGAACAACAGGTCCTCTACCCTGCCTTCTGATCTTACCAACAAACACAGCAAAGGTCTATCTATGGTCAATGCAATCCTTTTATAGCAGAGTTCACTGGCCCAGTTAGTCTACCAGAAATCTTCAAATTTATTTCTGTCCTGGTGTAGACTCCAATCCCTTCTGGATCAACACCCCAGCACTTAAAGTACCAGACTATACTGCCTGCATGGTAAACTGCAGCAGATGCAAATCTCAATTGAAAACAGTTCTACAGGAAATGAAAAGCTCTCGCTGAAGCAAAGGCCTAGACAGCGGACACTTCGCAAGATCCTAGGCGTCAAATGCAATATCTGGCAACCATAAAAACCTCACTGACTGTCTGGTCCTTAGGTACATGGAGCCACAGCTTTTGACCTCACAATGTCAACACGTGTCCCGGCCGTATACCAATGTCTGTCATTTCTAAGCTAATATATTCTAATGACTTCTGTGGCATACATACCACAATGCAAACACAACAGCAACTGATCACTCTTCAAATGAAATCGTTGTCAAAATCCGTTGGAAAAGACCAATCAAAACTGGTTGGGCCGGGATTCCACAATATGATTATTATTAATTAGATAACTTATATAGGTGTGCGGCATAGACTCCTCTAGATGAATCTTATACTCCACTCTTTTCAGTTTGATTTAACTCTAAATAATTTAATTCTTCGCCCTCACTCTGTTGCTTCTCTGCCCTCTTCATTCCTCTGACCGCCTGGACCTCCTGGTTACCATGTCAGGACTTCAATGGCTCAATCCAGGTCTTTTGCTTCCACTGGCCCTGCTCTATGGAATGAGCTTCCTCCGTCTGTTTGTTCCTCTATTCTCTCTGGTAGCATCTCTTCCTCCTTTGCCTTTCTTAAAACTTGTCTCTTCTCAAGTCACGGGGTCTCTCCCACTGGGAGCGCTTCTGAATGGCTCTCCTGCTAGAAGTGCTTTATAAATGTCCGTATACAATACAGCACAATTGATACAATGCCGGTGTACAACGCACAAGGCAGAATCGATGGCATGCCAAAGCCAAGCCGTAATCAGGTCAACTTCCAGAAGAGCAGAACACCCCTCTATAATCATCCAATTACAACGTCATCACACCCTGTCATCCAGTCACCCACAGGCAGGAATCTGACCGTTTGATCACAAAGCAGATGGACATAGACTCTGATAGTTCCACCTGCTGTTCAAGTCATTGAAGAGATCTAAGGCCTAGCAACAGATCCATGACATTTGTGAATGACTCCTACACCTGCCACCAGCAAGTCTAGAACACCAGAATCCACTTACCACTGACAATCAATTACCACCGGTCATACCACCAGTCATAAGCGCTGGGATTCTCGTCCGCCACAGATAAGTATCAGGTAACTTAACCCTACCCAACATTCCAGTTCAACAGTCATAAGTACTGCTACCCCCCCCCCCCAACACACAGCTGGACATATTCATCCATCACCTGGTCATACTGAACTCCAACTTGGAGTACCCTTCATTTCAAAGTGGAACAAAGGCAGGCAGAGAAAGGAAGAACTCCCAGGGTTTGTTAGGCCTAACTGACTAAAGAAGTTGCAGGTAGCCAGTCACTCTTCTCCCTCAATGCCTGATCATTCTAATGACAGTCAGCAAACTCATTTTATAGTTGCATTTGCTACCAGGCATGGGTGGAGCAGAAATCTCTAAACATCTTTCTACGCTGTGGGGATTTGAAGCACCAACCTCAGAGTTGACAGTCCAGCATGCTAACCGAAGAGTGCCATGCAATCCCTCATATACATACAATACATACATAAATACATACACATACATGAAAGCACAGGGCATAAAAGCTGACCATGACATTGATTTTCTAAAAAAAATATTAGAGAAATCACCACATATTTGCCAATAAAAAGTGCAATGTTTACATTGGTGACAGATTGAACAGTTGGTGGCATTGGACCAAGGCATAGACCAATCCCAGCATAAACAGTTTAACCAGTGGGCGCACAATTTGCATGCCCTACATGCTCTTGTCCAAGTTTAAACAGAGTACACACTGAGTTTACTCCGCGTAAACACGGAGCAAACGACCTTGCTTGCAGCTGTAGCAGAAGAGGCCCAGAAAGTTCTTCTCCTCTTCCTAACCTTCCTCTGCTATCTGTAGATGGCTAGAAAAAGATGCGTAGTACTTTTTCAACCCGGCTTTTCCAGGGGATAATGATTTTTTGAATCATTGGCTTTTGGCAGTAGAGTGTAGAACTTTTCTGATCTGGCTTTTCCAATGCATAATGATTTTTTTGAGTCATTGATTCTCGGCAGTAGAGTGCAGTACTATTTTTTATCTGGGTTTTCCAGTGGACTATGATTTTGACTGCGAATACAAACTAACTTAAATTCGACAAATATCTTGGACATTATTATGATAATGGAGCTATACAAGTCATTAGATTAGACTAATACTAAACAGAAAATGAAATAAAAACCCTGAGACTAGACACACTCGTTTACAAGTGATAAAATATACATATTTTTCCATAGGAACCACATGACCTCTGCCCTGCTCAATTTTCGAATGAATATCGGGTGAGATCCTTCACCACAACAGTCCATTTGTATGGGTGCCACTCCGTTTAGGGTACCAGTGTGCATACCCTGTGATACAAATGTCAGAAATAAACTGGATGGCCATTCGTCAGCTCTCATCATCCATGAATGAATGTTTTCGCAGCAGAGTAGGCCATCTGGACGCAAGTGAGCGAGTACCATGGAGGGTGCTGGACAAACTGTGTGCTGCCAACCGCTATACTCCTGCACAAGCATTATGCACTCAACAGTGAATCTATCAGACCAACGGAAACATTCATCAGCTCTCAATATTGATGAATGTTTGATAGCACTGCCACTTCGTGCATAGATGACAGAATGTGAATCTACCAGGCAGTCAAGTGGTAAATCCAGGCTTTGTACAGGGTTCTTCCGTGGGCAGAAGAACAGCTCGTGTTACACCACCCACCAGTTCAACATAAGCTGGAGTGTTGTTGGTTCCTTGGAATCGTGAACGCTTAAATTAGGTCTACAACAGTCGGCCAGACCCTTTGTTGGTCTGCTGTTGGCCTAAACTCAAATGGGTTTTGCTACAGTCTTTGTTGTCCCAAAGGATGATGAATTAACTGCAAGTGGTATCAAAGGCAGTCAAAACAATGAACGCCTAACACACAGAAATCAGATCTGAGCTTTTAAGCTCCCGTTACTACCCACGGTAAACATCTCAGCTGCATTCCAAAACAAACAAAAAACAAAACAATCTCCCGTCTCTTTCTCGTTTGTGTGTGTGCATGCATACGAGCATGCGTGTGTGTCGTGGACCCTGGTATAATAAGGTGAAGCCATGTGTGTGTGTGTGTGTGTGTGTGTGTGTGTGTGTGTGTGTGTGTGTGTGTGTGTGTGTGTGTGTGTGTGTGTGTGTGTGTGTGTGTGTGTGTGTGTGTGTGTGTGTGTGTGTGTGTGTGTGTGTGTGTGTGTGTGTGTGTGTGTGTGTGTGTGTGTGTGTGTGTGTGTGTGTGTGTGTGTGTGTGTGTGTGTTTCACTAGTATCCGAATGATAAGACCTGCAGCTGGTAAAAGTCGAGAGTATCAAAGGCAGCTTGCAGACTGTAGGATGGCTAATTAGGGACTCCGCCCAAAGGACTTCACGACTACTCACTCGAAATATCCAACTAATTTAACACCTTGAATAAGCCAGCACACTTCTCTATAGCTGCAACAGTCCTCCAAGTTTTCCATCCTGAGGACCACTTTACCAGTCTCTAACTCATAGCAGACAACTCGCGTACTATGGCCCAACACTTCTTATCAGAAATGCACAGATATGACTGCCAGCATGCAACTGTCTTTACTACTACATAAACTATAACTTCGCCAAAACCATAGAATAGATACATAAAAAGCACACTAGAATATTATATACACAATTACACATCTATGATAACAGCGTTACACAAGGAAGGACGTAACAGGAATATCTGGTAACCTGCCGCTGCGGATCACCGGATCATCCGAAAAGGAGACCAGGCCTGGATCATGCCTACGGACCACAGATGGTCCATGGACCACAAACAATGAAAACCACTGCTCTACTATGACGGAGTTTGGTTAATACTGGATCAATAAATAATAGAGTTGAAATACAAAACTTATGGAGGGACGATTTAAGAGAACTAATATAACCCCAAACCAGTTAACTATCCAACACTATGGTGAGGAATTTCGGGTGAACAGTTTCCTCTGACAGTCGAGATATCCAACTGAGTATACTGGGATCATCTGATACTTTCCTACAGGGCTTAGAACACCATAAAAACTGCACCAAGAACTGAAACAAATCTACAACGATAAGGCATCAGCTATCAGATGCCAAAATGACCGCTCGGCAGGTTACAAGCTGTCTTACCAGCAGTAAAGTGGAGTCAAGCTGACTTCCGTTGGATGATAGCACTCGGATAAAAGCGACATCAAACTGGCGAAATTCTTCTTCTGGCGGTCGATATGCCAGGAATTTATCCGGTAGTTCTGAAGCAGAAAAAGAACACTGTTAAAAGTGGCAGACAGGAACAAGTACCTCGTTTGTAATCATGTATATCTCTTCGACACACAGACATCTCCACTGCAAAGATATTTATTACTTGAGTCTCATGTTACAAAATCAGTGCCTATTTTATTGTCGACAAGTTATGTGGGTACATGACAGCTATTAGGCAAGGAGGTACGAGTGATATTAAAGCAAATGTGAGGAACCAATACCTCATCACTGAGCTGCCTATCTGTCCTCCATGCTTCAACTTGCTTTGACTACTCTGATCTGTACTAAACCAGATGGGCCAGGGTTGATGTGCATACACACAACCTGGTCAACTGGATTTAGCAGCAAATGAGTTTTCTTCAAGAGGCAAGTGCAACATCTGGAGACTTTAATCCTTCAGTACAAAAAACGACTTTGATAGTCTGGCTTTTGAGATTAATTAAACTTCCATAGATCTGCTCAAAGGTTAATGAATTTCAAACTGCCTCAGACACAAATATCCACCTGACCTTAAATAAGCAAAAAATTAAACACCGACATCTGAGTATAATACGAACTATTTATATCCTGTGAATTCGAAACACATCATTTACTTTTTGGATTTATTGCACTCAGGCGGGGCTCAGGTTAGTATCACATGTGCAAGGTCAGTAAGTAAATCTCTGAGGCACAAGACAAGAGTGTGCTACCAACATGTCCAGGATGATTAAAAAGAGTAAGCTCAGGAAGTGCAAACCCCATTCACTGCAGTAGAGATTCATTCATTATTTAGAAATACCTTTCAAAAGAATGTAGACTTCGAGATATTGTAGTTCTTTAAAATACTGTAGTTCTTAACATGATGGATAACAAAGGTACTGGTCAACATAGTGGCAACTGATTAAAGCGCTCGGCCTGTAGTGCGGAGAGTATGGGTTCAGGCCCGCATTAAGGGGGGTTCTAAGGGTGCTGCAGCACCCAGGCCCGCAGTTTTAGGGGCCCGCATTTTCGGAAGTACATTAAAAAATTGGTATTATACTTGTAATTGGGCCCTGCACTGATGACTATATAGATAATACAGCAATCGGGCCCGCACTAGCCTTAATGTGGCCCTGTATGGGTTTGAGCCTCACTCAAGGTAGTAAATGTGTAGGGACTTGAGCAAGTCCTTCACTCACAATGCTCTGTGCCATCGATTTTCTGTCAGTTGGTCATGTGCACTTCTGAGCTTTGGAACGGGCAATATCAAATACAGTTGTATTGTATTGTATTCACGCCAACTATCTTACTTACTGACTTAGTTATTAACATGTACAGCACTCTTGTGAGGTAATGCAATACAATGCACTGCAATGGTATTTAAAAGGCATTAGTGTCAGGGTTAGGGGTTAAGTGTCTTGAAACAAACATGCATGCATACATACAAGATACATAAAACAGCTAACAGAAAAACCTTGATCAATAACTGGGCAGCAGTAGTTCACACAGACTTTACTATTTAATCTCTCAAAGCAGTGATCCCTTCAGTGGCTGAGATAAGCTATCACCCTCAGTGCATACAAGATAACATTTGCAGGGACAGGAACAGATATATAAAAATTTAGTAAAACACGACCCAGGGATATAATATCCAGTAACTTTGTCATCATTGGTGACAAACTGCATCAGCTGTATGCTACCAGTAGCAACAGCACACAGCTGCCTGTGTACGAACCAAAGGTGACTGACTACAGATGGCTTACAGTCCTGCATCAGGCAGGGCTGTTCAAGCTCCAAGCAGGTGAACTCACCATAGCTGCAATTTCCCAAGACATTACGAAAGAACCTATGTTTACTAGTATCATAAGCTAAATAACAGTAGCCAGGTACCATGGTGAGTCTGTGGTGACTCCAAACTGAACTCACCTGCCACATGGGCAGAGATGACAACATCTGCATTGTGGTATCCCAAACTGTTTTCTGTTCGCTCATCACACTTAACAGTAATCTCAAAAAACGGTTGGGTACCAGGTATTGGATTCACGGCCCGGGTACATCACTTCAGACTGGTACCTGGGTCTCGAGGTGCCCGTTAACAGGCCTAGTCATTGACAGAATAACCTCTCTACTTGATAGGTCATACATATAATTACACCCACCCACTTTGAAAACGGAGGAATACACAAAGAATAGGTGCAGAATATTCAAAGTGAACTCTCTCTTGATTTCAATGATCAACAAAAACAGAGTCTTTGAAGTCCAATTGCCAGACTCTCATAAAAGAAGCAAAGATTTTCTTTCTAGCATATCAGAATTTTTATACAAATCTATCAGCACACTTTGATTAATGTTTTCATTTCCCTCCTTCTTATTGCAGCCCTATAAATAAAAAGTCCAGAGATATGCCACTGACAGATCTGTCAGTAACCTAACTGACTGTTGATAAGGGACTGACTGTAGTTAATGGCTGATTTAATAACTCATTGAAACTTGTGTTTGATGGACTCTGGTATTAAAGACATTACTACATCAATCATTAAGAGTTTGACCTATGCACTTCCAATTACCCGGTCATGCAGGCTAACCACAAAATTGCTGCCAGTGCTCTTATGAGCATATCCTGCTTACATAGCAAGGATAAACAAAAGAATACAGGAATTTGCTACTAAAGGATGCAAGATTTGTTACAGCTGCTCTGGAAGTGCCAGTCCCAAGCCTGGATAAAGGAGGGTGGCGACGCAAATGATCTTTGTTATCACACAGTATTTTTTAACTAAAACTACTACTGTAGCTGCTCTGCCTCAAAAAGAAGTCTGTCAATACATCTAGACTACATATATTGCTATCCTGTTAAGCTGCCAACTGTCAACTCTTGGCAACATCAACTCTTGGCACATACTCTGTTATCAAACACTTTCCCCATGATGAAGATACATCTCTGCAGCGTGTATCATACCGGCAGGCATGCAGTAGTAAGGGTAGTTACATGTTGTCAAGTTCGCTCTTCAGAAGCAACAGGCCTGAGGTTGACTGACAACTAGAAGATGTGCAACGCCTTCCACAACCGAAACTAAATAAACAGACACTTCTATGACCCTCAGCATGTAGACTGAGATTCTGTAGCACTGCCAACAGCCTGTGCTGAGGAGTGTCTCCTCGAGTGCCACTCTGGGGCAGAAGTGTCTAGAACCAGTTATCCCTTAACAGGATTCACTCTTCAAACACTCTCGTTACCATTGTTATTATTACCCATTTATCAAGCACCACTATGTAATGCTGTAGCAGCATTCGATGGCACCGAGCAATTGTGAGTGAAGGACTTACTCGAGATCCTCACATCACAGGGGAGGTTTGAACTCATACCCTCCAGGTACCCTAAGGTAAGTACCCTAACCAATTGCCTACAATGTCCCTTTCTTCTTTATGTTCTCTGCCCATTGGCAGGTTCGTATGACCAATGACGCCATCGTTCTCTGTCTTGTGCTCTTCTCTTCAGTCCACTGTATCCTTCTTCTTTTGTCATCATCCAGTCTAGCAGCATTGCCCTCGGTCTTCCTCGCGTCTTTCTCCCCTCCATCCTTCCCTCCATGATGTCTCTTAGCAGTGTCTCACTCCTTAGGATGTGCCCGATCCATTTCCTTTGTCGTCCGCGTATAGTACTTATGAGTGATCTTTGTTCTTCTACCATTTGCAGGATTTCCTCGTTCGTCCTCCGTTCCACCCAGCTAACTCTCTCCATTCTGCGCCACACCCACATCTCGAAGGCCTCCAATCTTTTTATGTCGTCCTTCCTCATTGTCCATGTCTCGGAGCCGTACAGCACCACACTCCACAATGTCCCATCTCATCAAAATCAAGCAAACTAGTGACTAACATTAGGTGCTTAGAAGATGCTATTAAAATTACAGTCTTATTACATTAACATAATGCGTCGATTGTTACAGCTAATTACCAACAGAAGACCACAGATGAACAAGAAAAACTAGAAGCATTGACAGAAACAAGCACAACTCCTTGAGGTCTTTACAATGACAAGAAACTAACAAAGCATACATTTGTAAAAGGTTTGAAACAATAGCAGATTAAAAATGCAGACCAAAGTAGATGACAGAAACTAATTGTGCCAATTATCTTTCATTACTGATATCAATACACTTAACACAATGGGAGTCTGTGACATTGTTGTAGTTCACAAAACCACCTGCTATTATAAGAGCTCTCAACTTCATACTTTAAACTCTGATCAATCAATCAATCAATCAACTAGACATTTATATACCGCGCTCTTCAAGGCAACTATTCAGAGGCGCTCCCAGCCCAACCTCGACGAAAGAGAACAGTCTTAAGAGCAGAGAAGAAAGAGGCGGACGAGTCTCGAGGAAGAGACCGCAGCTCGACCGGAAGGCCATTCCAGATAGTGGGACCGACAACAGAGAATGCTCGCTGTTGCATGGTTGCAGTGCGAGCGAAAGGAACATGTAAGTCGCCGCGGGCAGTGGAACGGAGTAAACGGCGACCAAGAAGTGCGGAGGCCGGAAAGCAGAGCTCACGCAGATATAAAGGAGCGCGTCCAAGCTGACACTGCCAGACAATAGTAGCAACCCGGTATACAATGCGTTGCGAAAAAGGAAGCCAGTGGAGGACGTCACGCATGTAGTCAGACACGTGACCAAACTTAGGGATGTTCCCAACGAGGCGCGCAGCAGAGCGTAGAACGCGTTCAAGGCAGTGCAGTCGAGTGTTAGGGAGACCAATGTAGAGAGAACAGCAGTAATCAAGCCGACAGGTAATGAAGGCATGGACGAGGGTAGCTGCATACTTGGGTGAGAGAGAGCGGGAGACCACACGGAGCTGACGTAATTGAAAATAACAACCCCGGCTCAGCTGTGAAATATGCTGGGAGAGGGTGAGTTCAGAGTCCAGGGTGACACCTAGGTCACGCACAGAAGTGGAAAAGACGATATTAGGGAATTCAGTAGCAAGGCTAGCAAGATCAATTTTGGCAAGTTGCCTGCGAGTACCCAGCCATATATATTGGGTCTTGGAGGGGTTCAGACGGAGGCGGTTAGAAGACATCCAGACAACCAATGAGTCAGTGGAAAGACACAAAAGGCGGACTGCAGTGGCGGCATCAGAGGGAGAGCAATGAGTGTACGCCTGTACATCATCAGCATAAATCCAGATGCGTATGACAACTACAAAGGATTTCCTTCAGCCAGAATAGCAAGGATTTACGCCCTTGCGTGATTTCAAACACCCACTTTCATAACTGCATTGATTACAATTGTCTAACAAGTAACAATGATGACAAACCATAAAACAGGCGAGTCTCAACATTCAGTCCTTCACTTTATTTTTGGGGATTCGTCACCTCATTTCTAACACAGTTCTATCACAGACAGTTCTAACAATAAACATAAATATTTTGTTTGTTTAAAGCACACAATTAAATAAGTCAAGAGCCAGGTAACTGACAGGCCGATGAGCAGCTTCAAAGGTAGATGTGAACCAATACATTGACAAACGGGACCCTCGAGCAAGAGGTCAGGGTTAGGTCACATCAGTTTCTCACGTGCAGTACAAAATAAATCTAGGAATTGGACTTAATTCTGTTCAGAAGCTCTGGCCGCCACTCTGTGTTTAATTAATGTTTCGTCCCATCTGAGCGGACAAGATGTTTATTCCATACCAAAAGCAGTTAAAAGTGAACAAATGCTTACTCGCTTGTGTAAATGACATAATCTAATTCTCTAAAAGATATTATCAATCTTGAGAACCAATCTGGAGGAATTTTCATGAAAACTACCTTTTCCATAAATACCTTAGAACGTGAAGTTTGAGCATAATTTTTTCCTATTTTTGGTCAGCTGTCATTGACAACCAAGATACGTCTCACCCTGCCGTCTTATAATTTTTTTCCTTCAGAAAGATGCTCAAGTATGAGTGAAGTTCCTCGTTTCGCCTACCACTTCTAGGAACTATTCCATTAAAAAATAGCAAATAGCAAATGACGACGATTAGCACAGCTCCCTTTGTTTAACTTGCGCAGACAGTCCCATACACATCAACAGTTCCCACTGACTTGTATATATAATCCCAGCAAACACCCGCAAAGACCTCACTCCCCATTGGGATGCACAACTAAAGGGGGATCAAAAGTGGCAGAACTTACTGAAACCCGTCAACGTCATGGCCTTGGTGATAACCAAACAGACATCACGCATGAGAAACGACCTGTGTGCCATTCACTTACCATTTGCGAAATCTCTGCCAATTCCACAAACTAGTGCATGATGTAGCGATAAAACAAAGACGACGTATTTCAACAGATTTAGATACAACGTTCGTAATGTCCTCGGCAAACGGAATTCCATTAGCTTAGTGGAAAACAAGAGACACCTTTAACAAACCCGTCGACAGACAACATTCGGCCATTGTGAGTCGCACTCGGGCATTCAGTAGCTTTAACTATTCTATGGTACCTGAGTCAGTAAGTAGGAAGGCGTAGTTGGTTGATTAAACTTAGGCCTACTAAACTGCAAACTACATGTCTACTTTAGTTTATAGTAGATTTTTAATTTTTTTAAATCGGTTATGATTAGTTAACTTGCTCTAATCATAAAACTTTTAAATAGTTATCATAATTATCGAAACTCAATAAATTTATTTAAGGCTTGCACAACTAGTTTTAAGAACAGTGCTTTAACATTTTAGAGGCATTTCGCGTACATTAAATTTTAGCCTTCTTTTTATAAGTAACGGCCTAATTGTTAAAATCGTGTTATTACAGCGCAGTATAAAGAGCATTGAGGGCTTCCAATGAAATAAAATTTGCGCTACAACATTTTCAGCTGTTCTTCGGCCCGGGTTGAACACCTTTGAGATGTAATCATAAGCGAAATTTTCAGAAAAAATATGGAAATTATATCAAAAAAAATTTCGTTTACTGATTTGCCATGTTTCTTTTATTGTTTATAAAAGTAGCTGTTGTTCCTTTGAATCACACATTGTTTGGTGAGCTGCAAATTGCTAACATAATGCTTCTGTTACTTCAGAGAAATTGACGCAAATCCTCTCGCTGTTCTAAACTTTGTAGTACTTCTTTGGGAATAAAAAGAATTAACGCAACGAAATTGCTTCTTGTCAGCATTTCCGCCTATTATGACTTTAAATTTGTTTCCGCGCAGTCAATATGAACTCTGTGAATTGGATTGGGTCCACCGCTGCTTTTGAGTGACCGTTGGCTGTATAGCTTGCGACAGTGCTTCCAAGGTGTTCATGCATGTTTTATTGAAATCTCGCAAAAGAGTCTTTATTGAAGTTTAGGTTGCCCAAATCAGTATCTGGTAAAGGGGCACTTAAATTGTGCCCTGTTAAGTGCATGGATAAAGACATACATACTTGCATGGCAGTGCATGCATACATGGAAGTTGCAAGCTATATTTGTACATCAGTGAAAAGACTGATGGCCTGCTGTAAATAATTGATGCTTAAGTAGCTGGATAACTTGCAGTGGATGGTCTATGAACTTGCTTAGAACCCAGTCAGTGGATTTCATCCAGCATTGACAGTTTTAACCATGTTCAAACAAGAGTTCATGTTCAATGTTGTGAAGAACTTCAAAATATGGCACAGTTATATTCCCTGAATGGCAGTTTCCGGTCTTCCATCATTTGGGGCTGATGGTAGAAATCACCTATATTTTACACTACTTGTACAGTAGTCCCTCATGGTATTGGTTCTGTTCCCCGGGGTCACCGAACGACAACCTCCCATTGCAGATCGTCAACACGACTTGAATCTTCATTAACTCACCAAATCTGTGATTTCGTGGTCACAGGCAGCATTTGTTGGTTGAGATTCAACATTAGCGAAATGCAACTCAATCGGTAAACAGTAATTTCTATTGTGCTAGCATCAAATAAAGAGGCACAACGAAATCAAGCTGTAAGTGAGGTGAATTTTCAGAATTCAGTCCTATGAAATGGAGAGGCTGCCTGTGGTTGATGTGCAGTGTCTCTGAGAAGCGGTTTTCAAAAGGCTAGATGTAACTAGATAGGAACTTGTTTCAGATAACGATATTAAATGAAAATGTTTCAGATGGAGTTAACTCCAGATTGGTGGGACGGGCCTCTGGCTGAAGACCACCATGTCTACCTTCGAAGTCAGGAAAAGCTGCTACTCTACTATCACACGCGTTCTCCGCAACTTGGCAACCGACGTTACCTCGTCGACTGGCTGGCAATCATTTGCGATGATTACGACATTTGTCCAACGGCACGACATCTTATGATTGCGCTTCTTGACTATTTCATGGACAACCATGTAATATCGGACCAACACCTACGCCTCGCTGCACTTGCTGCGTTTCTTATTGCCTGTAAGAAAGTTTCCAGTTGATTTTATGTTTTAAGGCATTTTTGTGATTCCTGGTTGATAGTGGAATGTGATGATCTTGTGGCCATGTTTTTGATCTGTGATTTAACAGTTGCGAGTTTGAATCTACTGAACAGACTTGGTGTAAGAACTCTGGCCAAATTCTGAGTTTACAGTTATGTACACATCTCATGTCAGCAAGCAATGGAATTAGGTACAAGCATAAGCTGAGAAGCAATGGCAAATGCAATGGCCTCATGTCCATTGTTAGCTAAAGATTTGAAGAGCTGGAATTGAGCGCCTCCTGTATGCACCAGATAGGGGAGAATTACTTTTCCTTATTATATTTATTTATTGATTCAAGCTGACAAGTACATAGTAAGATTGCATGATATAGTAGTACTAGACGATTACAAGTTTAACAGGAGTATAATTTAACTGCATGGCCGCCTGCTAGGTGCCCATCTGTCCTGCTCATTTTACTGAATGAAAGGCAGAGTCTACTTTGTTGGGCTAACGGGTATCGAACTCGCATCCTTCTGATCTTCTTGCCAGCTTTGTTACCATTCAACCGTCTCCTCGCGCCTATCAAATATGAACCATAGGTTTTGAACCAATGAGAAAATTTGGGGGTTGTGATTAGCAGAGCTGCTGCAGATTGGCCCACATAAAATGGCATGTATATATGTAATTGGGTAGTTCTACAACACCTAAGTACTTTTCAAAATGCAGCTTTTGTTTATTCTACTCATTCTGTTTTGTATGTAAATTTTCAATATATGAGTTTTGATTTTCGTTTTGTTTGTGGTTTCAGTTCCAGTCTGGTTTTTATGAGAAGCATAAAATATCCAAAATAAAAGATTTTTTCCCATAAACAGGTTCTTTCTGTTGGTTAATTAAACTATAAAGTAACAAGAAAGTCATCAATATGACAGATATGCATTTCTTGTTTTAGGCAAATTTGAAGAGGTAGAGTCTCGAATTCCTAAGAAGGCTGATTTGAACAAGTACAATGCTCCACAAACCCCTTTCACTGCAAAAGAATTCTTAGAAATGGAGTTCAAGTTTCTCCTGTTTTTCAACTGGCATATCAGCTTTCCAACAGCCATGCATTTCTTTGATTACTTCTTTGTTGATGGCATGGCGGCCGCCGACTTGTCTTCGTGGGGCTCGGTTGGGTATGAAAAGGCGAAGATGTATCTGACAAAGTATGCCATCTACTTTCTTGAAATCAGCCTGCAAGGTATGCTGCAGACACTTCTCTTCTTGATTGTTTTCTTATTTTGAAAACCTAGAAGCTTTTGTTACTCGAGCAGAGATGCAAGTATATGGGTCAATAAAAATTCAACCATATTTACCATTCCATCAGTTGGGCTTCTTCACTTCCGTGGAAGGTCACCAGTGATGATCATTTTAGTTATCCTAGCACTATTTGTTTATTGGTTAATTTTTAATTAACTTTTGACTTTGTTCTTAACGACTTCAACATCATTTCGGCTGGTGCAGGCATCGCTTTGTCAGGTACTTAAAGGTGTTTGAATAAGTGTCTAGATACACGCACGTACTTACGTTTGGTGTATGCTTCAGTGCAGTTGTGGGACGCTGTGGTGTGGCGGTATGTTCTGTGCCTTGTAACCAGAGGGTCGCAGGTTCGATTCTCCCTCAAGCCACTGCATAGTGACTTTGTACAAGTTGCTCACCTACAATTGTCCAGGGCTTGTGAATAGGCTGGTGCACTGCGCTTGGCCTTCGAGTGGGGCTTTAGAAGTTTTGAGATTACGATTGTGGCATCTACATCGTGATACAGTTTTTCTGAAGGTTTCCAATAGTTGCCATATATTTTAAATGTCCAGGACATGACTCATCTTTATTTTTCACAATCTGATTTAGCTACTCAATTTCAGTGCACATTCTTACTAATTGATAAATACCTTGTCTTAATCACCTACAGCAGAAACTCATAACATGCTCCATTTTAACACGAACTCTGATACAGCTTTGTTGCGAACATGAATTCCAAATTTGAGTTTTAGAAACTGACCTCATAACAGACTTCATTATACAGTGTTTCTTGATATGGCTTACAAAGACAACATTATAATGTGTTTCTTGTGTATCTTGTTGTGCTTCAGACTACACGTACAGATGTTCTTTGCCGTCTCTTGTCTGTGCTGCAGCCATTGCTGCTGCTCGCATCTGTCTGAAGATGCGCTTGCCATGGCCCCTGTCACTGCAGAAGCGAACGTGCTACCAGTGGTCGGACATTTATGTTCTCGTTGACAAGATGCTAACGTAAGTAATAAAAAGCATTTTTCATTTGTTTTTATCTACAAATAAATATACGAATGAATATTGCAATGTGGCATCACATATCAATGTTAATTACTTGATCTGGGAGTGTAGATGGGCAGAGATGTTGCACTCAGGTACTGTTAGATATTTTTCAGATTTTGCTGTTTTCCCATAACAGATTTTAAACAAATGTTCATCCAACTAGTTAAGGGAGATCTTGAATCCTATTTCTACAGATTTAGATCCGTAAGTTGTTTCTGAGCCAGGTTATTAAAGTCAAGGCTTCATCTTGGTAGACATGAGGCTCCACAGTCCTGGTTAAATCAGAAATTTCAAAAAACAACAAGCTTGTTTGCTCTATGCTTTTGTATACAGCATGCCTAAGAGTTGATTACAATGCCATATTTTTCTGCAATTTTGATCAATTACATGGTATATTTATGTAGCACCAGTAAAAAAAGAACCTTTCACTTGCACTGGCCCGAGCACAAGAGGTGATTGTAATTCCAAAGATACATAAGAAACACATTATAATGTTGTCTTTGTAAGCCGTATCAAGAAACACTCTAAAATGAAGTCTGTTATGAGGTCAGTTTCTGACCTGCTGTTTGCTATTTATTGTTTATTTGTTGAACCATCAGTGTTTGACAAAGTAGCCAATTGGTTTGAGTGCTTGCATGCAGCGCAAAGTGTTAAGCCTCTCATCAAGTGGTCCTGTGTCGGAGCTTTGAGCAACTCCGTCACACACAGTTGCTTGGCCCATCAACTGATGCTTAGTTATTAGATAGTGGCTCCTAATAAATATTGATATATACTACTGTAATATCTTGACAGAACGCACAAACAAGAGGAACAGGCGTCATCACAGTCACAACCAGAAATTTCAGAGTCTTCCAATCATTCTACTGGTTCCTCCATTGCCAACACTCCAGAATCGTCCAATCCAGAAAGCATTGCTCAGGCAATGTCAGAGGACCGAGGCGTGCAACCAAGCACTTACACCAAGGCTATTGTTAAGGACGACAACTGCTGCGAAATGGTCCAAGAGAGAGTACCGATATAGCAAGGGTGATGAGGTTGAGTTTTGAAGAAACACGAGCCTGGTGAAATGTGCTCTCATATAGTTGCGTTGCTCATGCATTTGTCTTTCATCACATTGTAGTGTCAGCGATGTAAAACCTTTTTTCTCCTGTCACAACATTCCATGTTTTCTTTTGTCAAATAGAGTGAACTTATGTGGCCTTAAATGTTGACTTACTGCCCGTAAAAGTAGAGAATGTTTAAATGTTGACTTACTGCCCGTAAAAGTAGCGAATGTTTAAATGTTGACTTACTGCCCGTAAAAGTAGAGAATGTTTAAATGTTGACTTACTACCTGTAAAAGTAGAGAATGTTTAAATGTTGACTTACTACCCGTAAAAGTAGAGAATGTTTAAATGTTGACTTACTGCCCGTAAAAGTAGAGAATGTTTGCTGCCCATAAAAGTGCAGAATGTATTACAGCTTGAGTGTTTTTGTTTCACATTTTTTGCACTTAACTCTCATTGCAATGTGCCTTAGCTTTGAAAATAAATAGCATTTAAATTGAAGTTGAAGCCTTAACCTGAGATATATATTTTAAGTCTTGGCTCATATTTCACATTTTACAATGAAGGGATAATACTTCAGGGTTTCATTTTCTTTGCAAAGGACAACAGTGATTTGATAATTGAAAATGAAAATTGAAATGGATTCCCTCTTTTTCCTTAATCTGCCAGAGTACTAATTGACTGAAATTAATTAGTAAAAATTATAATGCCTGTTAGAAGAAATATAAAAAATTCAGACTGGACTAATAACAATTGTCAAAGGTGCTTGAAATATATGTTCATTTCTTTATTAATCGCATAAAATAATATTTACTGTGTTCCTTTATTGTTATCGATGCATATTCTATAACTGCTTTTTCTGTGCAACGACAGAGTCACTTTGTTTCATCATGTAATGTACAGAAATTTATCAGTTGACTTAGTTTCCTAGAAAATGCTCAGGTATTCAAATATTTTGAAGTATATATATATTTGACAAGTTTTTCTAGGTATTTACTTTATGTGGCAATATTTTATCAAATGCACTTTATTCAGTCATTTCAGTGATGCTTACCAGATTTGTCATTAGCATAAAAAAGGTTGGTTTAATGTAACAACAAATCTTCCAACTTCATTAAGAAGACTTATTGTATCAAGATTTAACAGTTTACACATGCTTGCTAATTTGTAACTCAGGTTAAAAAGCACTTGAAAATGTTGGTGTGTTAAACATTCAAATCTTGAGGTTATCTGAATAATTTTGTTTTACAACTGCAATGACTCTGCTTTACATTTTGCGTGTTTTGATAATTACCGACTGTGTCTTCCATTGGTCATTGTCATTATCAGAAACAGCTACACTGTTTCACCGATTCCAAGGCGTTCACAGGTCTTTGGCGGATTACTGAAAGATAATGAAAAGAATGCTTGATGTTATGCCATGTGATCACTTTCCTGCAATGTTTGCAGTAACAGTTACATTGCTGCTACATCTTTGCCATCAGTAATCATTCACAGACTTATTTCTGATCTTTTCCTGACTGAAGATATCCCAGTTATTAGTCATTGATCTGTAATCTCATACCTCTAGTCTGAAGAACTAGTAAAGGTGGTTTACTTTGTTTTTTTTATGAAATTATTGAAATGTTGATATTTTATTTCATCAGTATTATCTTAATTTCGGCCAGTCATTTATGCCATTCTTAGCCATTTTGTAATTGAAAATAATTTGCACATGTTTGCTTTTAGTAAGCAGCTTCATCATCTCTGATTTGATATGAGTTACAAGTGCCTTTGCGAAAGTTTCATGTGTTAACGTAATGTGTTCTTTACCAACCTAATTCCTTGTGTTAGGGTTTAAATGTATTTGAATTCGTATGCTGTTAAAATCTCATGGAGGACAGTCTATGCAAATCTCAGGGTGGAATGTCACAATAATTTTTGGATCAAATCGGCCAGAAAAATCTCAGGGTTATGAAAATCTCACAGGAAATAAAAATGTTGAAGTGGATTTTTAAGAAATATGGTTTCTGATCAGAGGAAGAGTAAGGTAATCTCATGCCTGTGTCAGTTGTCGTCCTTGAAGGAACACTCCAGATGTACTTAAGTCTGGGGTCTAAAATCACTTGCAGAAAACGGTAGCGTTGTTTTTTTTATGCTACGTAAATGTACACAGCTGCAGTGCCTTTTCTGAGAAATGTAAACTTGATTTTGTGTTAATTGAAAAAAGTCTTAATTTTGTTTTGATTAGTAAGACTTGTAATTTGACAGTACTGTGTTAACCAACATATCTAGTTCATAATGAATTTGAAATGAACAATGGCCGCAATACTTTAGAACTGGATTAGAATACACAGGCTTGTGGCAAAGCAGAAGTAGCTGACACAAACCTAGCTTCAGTAGTGTCAGTATATTTGTACCTGCAAAAATAGAATTAAGGTAGGTTTCAGTCTTTATGTCTATCTCTCTCTCGACGGATTTGAGCATTAACATGTATGTTTGGAAGTTGCACCCTAAAACTGATTTCCAAACGTCTTATTTACTTACCCTCTGCTTCAAGTTTAAGGCTTTGCATTCAGATTCAAACTACTGGATGATTATTTTTATTAATCAGTAACTTTTATAACACCTGTGTTTACTGCACGTGGCATCAAATGATGGTGCATCAAAACCAAACTGTAATCAGGTCAATACCACGAAGGTAGTACTGAGAGAGACATAGTTCTGGTTGATAAGCCAGCTGGATGAGTGGAAGCAAATGCATATTTTGGAGAAAACAATAATATTGTAATGATTATAGTATTATTTTGCAAAAAACAGTGGTTCTGATTACTGTATTTTTCGGTGAAGAACTACAGGTAGTGTTGACGGATGGTGATAAAAAATGATGTCAATTATAGTATTATTTAAAGTGACGTTAATTACAGCTTAGTTCTGAGTTTTCTGAAAATGCTGAGACTACAGATATAACTGGTTATGTATGTATCTGTGAAAGAAAATCTCAGTTAGTATGTTGCAAACCTTTGATTTCAGAAATGTTGTTAATTTGTGTCAGTAATTTATCACAAATAACGGTGATTATTATTATTATTGTAATACTATAGAATTAATTGTATATATCATAGTTTGTGGATGTATGCAAAAAAAGATAAAATATCTGCTTGTCTAGTCCACTTTTCTGTTTCCTTCTGAGTTTTTTCTCATGAGATTCTGCTTACTTTCTAAACTCAGAACTGTGCTGCGGTTTGTTAATCGTAAGTATTTGCTTCAACTTTTGATTGCTCAAACTGTGTGCACACTGGAAATTTGAACATTAATGAAATTTTAAGTATTTCTTTTCAAGAGTTGACTTCTCCGGTTTTCTTTGTTAAGAATTTGTCAGTGGTTGATGTAAAACAGAATGTCAACACTGCTTTTCCTTCTTGCGAGAGGCAAAGACTTGTGTTATGTTTCAGTTGTTCACAATATCATGAATTCCTGGAAGACTGATAATTGAAGAAGTAGTTATTGTGTTCACAGGAATGATTTCGGTTAGTAGTATTGTAAAGTCATATCCAGAATTTTTTTATTGCATAACTGACGTGCTGAAGTTAATGTTAGAACTTTACCGCACACAAGCCCATCCAAAGAAAACGGGGTAAGGTTAGAAAAGTTTACCCAAAAATGCCATACCCATCTCAGGGAAACCTGCCTATGCTGCCATATTATTTCAGGGTTGCTTTTTTATTATGCACAAGATAGTTACATTTGATACCTCACCCAACTACTGTATGTTTCCTTTCAACCTTTCTGCTTTAAAATAAAATATCGGGCTTAGCCAAATCTGGATATCAGATTTCAACATGGCTTCAGCCTGCCATATCCAGTGGATTAGGATTTTTATTGCGATTTCACGTGATGTCTTGGACATTATGACAAGGCGCTCTAAAAGCCATTAGACTAGAAACCCCATATGTGGTCTACTGTTGGCCTTGGAAGAGTAGGGGTATATGTTCCAACTGATAACAAAATCCCATTTGGCTTATGCGGTGAATAAGTCCAGTCTTTATATCTGATTACTGTGGACTCTCTGAAACATTCAACATATATCGAACAATATACACATGTATCCATTTACAACTTTGTGTTAATTGATGTGTACGTGAATCTAATATTCTTCAGAAAATGATTCAGTTAAGCAATAATCTTTGCTGTAGTTTTGCAATTGTTTTATTTGTGATTTGTTATATTGCTGTATTCGAATAACATTACAGTATCAGTATATTCACATGGTGGTTATTCTTCTGGTGCTTTGTTGACATGTGGTGTTCCACGCAGTTCCGTATTTGGTCCTCATTGTTGTCATTATACACCACACCACTACCAGTGATGGGCACTAAACTATTTTTTTTAGTTAAACTAAAACTATTTTCCAACTAAAAAAAATAGTTTAACTAAAGTTGGCAACTGATTTCAGAAATTAGTTAACTAAACTAAAAAAGTAGTTAAACTTTTTCCAGTGTTTTCAAACTTTTTACGACAAGCATTTTCACAATAACAGAAGTTAAGTGAACTGTAATAATGCAGAGTGTCAATGAAAATTTCGCCTTCAAACTATGCAATGTGTACTGTTCTAGCATACAGTTACAGGCATATTGTAAGTAGTGTATAATGAATTTGAAAATATAGGCTGTTAATGCTAAAACCATGCAGTGTTAATCAATAAGTTTCGCGTTGAGTTGTTGACAGTGTTCAATGTTCATTGCAGAAAATAGTTGCGTATTGCTGATTTTTTTAGTTAAACTTTTTTGTTAGCAACTAAAACATTTTAGTTAAACTATGGTTTTAACTAAACTATTTTTTTAGTTAAACTTCACCCTTAACTAAAATTTTTTAGTTAAACTAAAAGTTATCAACTTTTTAGTTAACTATTGCCATAACTGACCACTACATGTTCCTAGTGGTGTGGTGTATAACATCGCTCAACAGTCATTGACTGGGATATTTCTGTACTGGTGATACCCAAATCTACGTTTCATTTGACAGTTTGATTTGTCACTCATCAGTGCAGCTGTTGTCCACTGCCTTTGAGGAGGTGCATTCTTGGGATGGTGGCCAATAAACTCCTCCTTAACCCACCAAAGACTGAATTTCTGATATTGGGCACTAAATAGCAAATTAAGAAATTTGGATGATGGAAATGTTTGAGTCACTGGGTGACTCTTTTGTTGAGTTGGCTAATGCTGCTCTCAGTTTGGACATTCTTTTTGGTTTACTATGTCTATCAGAGGCTATGTAAATGGTGTTTGTAAGTCTTCATATATGCACAATCATGATGCAACCATGATAAGGGGTTATATCCACGTTTCTGCAAGAATATCTCTGGCAAATGCATTGGTTTTGACTCTACTTGATTACTGTAGCTCATTTCTTCTCGGTGTCAGTAATGCAAACTTGATGAAACTCCAAAGATTTCAGAACTCTTTGGCTAGAACAACAACTAATGTGTGTACATCAAAATACGAACTTATAACCCCTCTGTTTAAAATCTTTGCATTGGTTTCCGGTTCGGCAATGAATTGGTTTCATGTTGGAACTGGTAGATTGTAAAACATTGAACTGCCAGTCCTTATTCCTCAGACTTATCATTATTCAACCAGGTTGTCTGATTATCTTTCACTGGTCATACCCACGGCTGTAGTCGAGGGTATATGCGGGTATACAGCGTGTACTCGCCTCTAGAGACCATATACTCGCTTCACAAAATATTTGTACTCACCTCTAACGTGTTTGGGAAAACTAACCGGTAGCGTGTACTCGCCTCTATTTTGTTTAGGAAAACTAACTGGTTGTGTGTACTTACCTCTAATTTTACCACTACAGCCCTGGTCATACCTGAAACTAGTGCATCAGTGATGTATATGAGGAAAGTCAAAACCAATGCATTTGCCAGAGATATGCTTGAAGAAATGTGGATATAGCCCCTAATAATATGTGCATCATGATTGTGCATATATGATGACTTACAAACACCATTCACACAGCCACTGAGAGACATAGTAGAACCGGGTTTAGGACATTTCCTCCCGGACAATTCCCCCTGTAGGATAATTCCCCCCGGACTTTTTCGCCCGTTGAGACAGTGTAGTTGGTCTTGAACAATATCTATCTTTCTATCTATCTATTTATCTATCTATCGGCTATCTATCCATTCCATCCATCCATACAGATAGATAGATAGATAGATAGATAAATCGATAGATAGATAGAAAGATAAATAGATAGGTAGAAGGTCCAAACGGCTTCCCGTCCTGTCTGGATGGATGGATAGATAGATAGATAGATAGATAGATAGATAGATGATAGATAGATAGATAGATAGATAGATAGATAGATAGATAGATAGATGGATGAATAGATAGACAGGTAGATAGATAGATAGAAAGATAGATATTGTCCAAGACCAACTACACTGTCTCAACGGGGGAAAAGTCCGGGGGGAATTGTCCGGGGGAAATGCGAGGGGGGAATGTCCCGGGGGAATGTCCGGATACCAGTAGAACCAATCATGGTGAACGAGCTTTTCAGTTGCTGGACCTAGATTTCTCTCCCTGTATCTGTTCATGCTGCTCAGTCACTGGCGTCTTCATTTTCAACTTAGGACTTACCTTTTCAGATTCCTTATCTACCATAGCCTACCTCTGTGTCTTGGCGGACTGGTCTTCTGGATATTGACCCGATTATGGCGTAGGTTTGGTGTGCCATCGGTTGATGCCTTGTGCATTAGACACCAGCACTGTAGAAATTACTAATTACAATTACTAGCTGCAATGATTGTTTTGGGGCAATGTTTCAAACTAGGTTTTAAATTACCAGACTTAGTCCCATTAGCTGCAACCTGGCACACAGAGGAGGATAGTTGAATGGTAACACTCTTGCTAGAAGAACATAAGATCTAGAAAGACGTGGTTCTATACCCGTAAGCTCCCTATAGATCGACTTGGCCTTCCACCCCTAGGTGGCAGCTGTAAAATGAGTAGGTGCCTAACAGGCTGCCAAGACGAGTGTTCTATAAGATCTTGATAATTGTAGGCTACTGTCATATGCTTCAATGTTACTACAGACTACAGTATATGCAGTCTTGTTGTCAAGACCTTAAACCTCAAGACCAAGACCTTGAACCTCAAGACCAAGACCAAGACCTTGAACCTCAAGACCAAGACCAAGACCTTGAACCTCAAGACCAAGACCAAGACCTTGAACCTCAAGACCAAGACCAAGACTTTGAAACTCGAGACCAAAAACGCGAAAAATGCCCAAAAAATCACAACCATATCGAGACTTCTATTCCTTAGTAAAAAAAATTGTCAAGTCGGACTACTCGCTATTTTAATTAAAACATGAATATTTTATTTTATTCAAACAAAACAACTCCAAATGCAGACTGCAGAGAATTTCGAATTCGTATTTACAAAAGTACTTCATTCGAAATGTCATTCAAAATACCTGTTGCATTTTATAAAAACCAATTCGCTCAGAATTTTCGGATAATAATTCTGCCATGTGAAAAATACGTTCTACAGAGCTGAATTCACTGGCACGCAGAGCAGCTTTTCAAGCACTGGATGTAAATGTACACATCGTGAGTCTATTTTGAAATCATTCTATGGCAAATAACCGGAAATCAAAATAATTGTCCAAAACAACAGTAAAGCCTCATTCACACCGTGTAATACTAAAGCAATTGTATTAGTAATTATTGCATAAATTTTTAAAATCCTTGCATTTTGTTAAATGACTGTTCATATTGACAGCCGGTCTTGGTCTTGGTCTTGCGAGACCAAGACCAAGACTTTGAGCCTCAAGACCAAGACCAAGACCTTGAACCTCAAGACCAAGACCAAGACCTTGAACCTCAAGACCAAGACCAAGACCAAGACTTTTAAAAACGAACTCGAGTGCACTCGAGACCAAGACCTTGGTCTCGAGGACAACAAGACTGAGTATATGTGAAGGCCATTACATGTAGGCCTAGCAGGGAACAATGAAGGCGATCGAAGAGAACAACCCCTTGTAACCCGAAGAACAGGTCAAGTCTGCTGCTTACGAATTAAAAGCCCCATTGTTATTCAATGTTGATCACATATGGCTATATTAATTATAGTGGTCGTACGTGTTGGTATTAAAACCTGTATATCTGTGGTCCTGATCGAGGGCTTATGAACCTCTGCCCTTTTGATTTCGAGCCGATGTTAGAACATCTGAACTTGACAGCCATACGTTAGAGGTACTAGCGACTTCATTTTCTTAGCTTCGGCATATGAGAGCGAGTGGATAGTCGGATTTTAACGTACGAAATACATTTTATACCCTACTGATCGTAATCGTAAACTCCAAATTTCTAGAGCGCTACTCTAAAGCTAAGCGCAGGGCACCAGCTTATTGACGATCGCTGCGTCGTATCAGAGGGGTTGTCAAGAGATCGATGTCCAATGGGGTCCGAGTCCAGTTGTCAGAGAGACAAGAGAGAGGAGGCAGAGCAGCTTTTACGACGGGTTTCGTTGAGGAAGAGAAGGCTTGGCAGGTGGAGGATCGGATGGGTTAGGATAGGAATTATTGAATAGGTTAGACTTAAACTTGGAATGGAAAGCCTGAGGGTGATATTGATATTATAGGCCTATTGTAGCCTACACAATAACTTATTATTTGTAGAATTTACAGACGTCCTTGGTCTCTGAGAATGTAGAGAATATCGGTGCAACATCTACACTCAGAAAATAATATCTTATATAGTCGGACATGTACTAATGTGGTCAGAACAGTAATGTAATGCACCTCTCCGAATTACTTCTCAGCACCATACAACTGGTGCGTCAACGAGACCAGATTAACACCGGCGCTATATCAATTCAATTCCGCGATCAGCGCTGGAGTAGGGCCTAGTCCGCGAAACCAAGGATCCCAGGTTAGTCCGCAAGTCCAATGATCCCTGGTGTTGGTATTAAAACCTTTTATATATGTGGTCCAGATCGAGGGCTTAAGAACCTTTCCCTTTTCATTTCGACCCGACGCTGTAGAACATCTGGACTTGACAGCCGTACGTTAGAGGTAGGCCTACTAGCGACTTTTTTGGTCCACGAGAACAAAGATCCGAGGTTAGTCCACGATACCAAAGATCCCAGGGCAGTCAACGAGACCAAGGATCCCAGGTTAGGCCGCAAGTCCAATGATCCTAGGTTAGTAAGTAGTCCACGAGACCAAAGATCCGAGGTTAGCCCGCGAGACTAAAGGTCCCAGGTTAGTTCACGAGACCAAGGATCTCAGGTTAGTCCGCAAGTCCAATGATCCTAGGTTAGTAGTCCACGAGATCAAAGATCCGAGGTTAGTCCTCGAGACCAAGGATCTCAGGTTAGCCCACGAAACTAAAGAGGCCGTGGCTATTTTCTATGGAAACCATTACAATGTCAACAAATTACAATAGTTGTGTTTTCTTGCCAAAATGTGTCTACATGAGTGCTATTGCCATACATAAATATATACATATAAGGATACCTGTGTAAAAGTGTGTCTATATCATGTAGCTTAGAGTGTATCACCTGTATGACGAACACGCTACTCCTACAGATTCATCCGCCGATTACGTTTGATATAGACCTATTGTCTTCTACAGGTCACACGCACCTGTCACTACGTCACAAACACGTGTTGTCTACGTCATGACAGGTGTCCTCGTCTAGATTATGCGTTAAACGTGTCTTGCAGCATCAGACGGATGACGTAGAATTGTATCGATGACCTACAACACATGGATTGTACACTGTGGTAAAGTTAACAGAATAAACCCAAAGACGTTTATAACGGTATACAGCGACACGCAATCCACCTCTTTGTAATTAGCAGCTTCTAACGAACCGGTGTTTAATCAACAAGGCAACCATTCGAAACAGCATAACCCTTCAAGATGTAGACCCCTTATATTATATGACGTAAATATAGCCTATGAGATCTATAGGTTCATATACTATATAGTCACGTAGGCCTACATAGGCGACGACTTTTGCTTTTGTCTCCGGGTGCCTGGGTCCTACCCCCTCCATTCCCCCTTCCCACTCTCCTTAGGTAGGTGAGTTTTAGCGGATTTTTGGAGAAAGAAAATTGTTTTCCTGTCGAAGGTTACGAGGTCAGAAAAAGTAGGCCTATTGGAAATCGGTGACGACGTTCCAGTGTTATTTATTTTTAAAAAATTATAAATGAATAAATAATTTATAAATGTACGGGCTGTGACTGTAAGATCAAGCAATGTTGGTTATTTGTGTCCGAATTCTTCTGGGTGCCAGGCACCCACTGAACTTTCTCTCTGGGTGCATTGGCACCCAAGGCTCCCAAGAAGTCGGCGCCTATGGTCACGTAGGTCATTGATCCATCCATCCTCATATCCATCCGTCCATCCGTGCGTCCATTCATTTCCAGGTTTCCATCGATCTATCGATCAGTCAATAAATCCATTCATCCATCCATGTATCCATCCATCTATCCATCCACCGATCCATCCATCCATCTATCCATCCATCTATCCATCCACCGATCCATCCATCCATCTATCCATCCATCTATCCATCCATACGCGCCAATTCAAAATCAGACATCATATATAAGATATGTAATATACTATAGTATAAATGAAGCATGTAGTTCTATGACTACCTACAAATATCCATTTGATGCTATGCACACATGACCATATAACTGCTACCTGTTCGAGAAGGCTGGTGCTGCTGCGTGCGTCCGACATCCATCCATCCATCCGTCCATCCGTCGTTCCTCGTCACTGAAGTCGACATTTGTCCGATGCATCGGTCACGGTCGACATCATCTTCTCCGGAAGTTCTTTCACTCTCGACGTCAGGCTTTCCAGACTTCGCGGCACGACTAAACACGACAATTTATCGGCTCTTTACAGATCGCCGGGAAACTATATACGTAGGCCTACTATTATGTTACTTACGTACTAAGTACTTAGTCCATCCCGCTACATGCACTTAATACTTAGTATTTCCAGTGAAGGTCTGCACATCAGACAACGCAGCTTCTCCTCTCGTCTCTCTCCATCACCAGTCCTCCGACCTCGTCCCACGTCCCACGTCATTCCCAAGCACTTCAGTTCTTCTACGGTCTGCCTCTTCTTCTATTCCCAGCAGGAAACCATATTCCTTTATACTATCCTTGACCATTATGCTACAGCCTCAGTGCATTCAAAATCAAACGGTACCAAGGTGAACGCCACCACCCGTAGATACCTGTATCTCCGTTAGTATTGCTTGCGAGCAGCCACTACTAATGTATACAGTCCACAAACGTCCTGAATCTAGAGGGACAGCAGTTGATCACCAATATCTTTATTAATTTATCCATTTCATCATACACAGCATTTATATAGCGCCAAGTGAGGCTATATAGATGGTATTCGAGTACATCCTCGGCGAAATACACCAGTTTTCAAGCATCTGTGAAAGGAGAATGCAGCCAGAAAGTCCACAAACGCAGAGGGAAGCCAGTCCATATATATGGTCCAGGAGAGAAGCCATTCCATACAGCTAGGCCTGAATGGCCCAAGAGGGAAGCCATTCCACAGGCCGACAGCTAAGCCTATATGGTCCAACCACTGGACATGTGCAATTATCCTGTATATCCGACTGGTTAGAGTGCTCGCCTTGTAACGCGAAGAGTAAGGGTTCGATCCTCCTCCTCTGAGGCAGTTAATGTGTACACTGTACAGGGACCTTGAGAAAACCCTTCACCCACAATTGCTCAGCCTCGTCAATTTATCCTTGTTTATTAGATATTGGCGTTTAATAAATGCGTTTAATAAATTCGTGATAATAATATGGCACTAAGTGTGAAGTTAAGCTACTGCATACATAGGCCAATTATAATTAAAGATTGCTCTGAAAGCAACAACTGTTGGAGGTTTTTGTGCACTGCTACGTTAACATCTTAGTGTTAGGTAGGCCTATACAATAAGCCTATAGTATAGGCCAATAGCAATTTTTTAATTGATTGGGCTCTGTATACCGCCAGCGTCATTTTCTGGGTTGTTGCCCGTGACAGTTGAGTTGGTTGCCATGGTTTCGTCCTGTTGTCCTTTGTTCTTTCGTCCTAATCGTCCGTCAAGAGTCGGATCTTCGGTAGGCGATTCCTTCTTCTTTATTCCGTACTTGAAACAGTTATATCAAAACAACAGACGAAAGTATGTATGTATGCATGCATGTATGTATGTAATGTATGTATGTATTTATGTATGCATTCATGTATGTATGAATATATGTATGTATGTATGCATGCATGTATGTATGTAATGTATGTATGTATTTATGTATGCATTCATGTATGTATGAATATATGTATGTATGTATGCATGTATGCAGTGGCGGCGATCTTGTCTGAGAGGTGGGGGGGGGGACAAAGTCGGCCATGGTCTGTTCGATGACCTTTTCTACTTTTCTGGAATTCATCCACAAAAACCAAAAACTTTTAGACTTTCTACGAATTTATCTCCCAAAAAAGTGGATGACTTTTTTTCATTGACTTTTTTACAACTTGCTTTTCAATTATTCGTCTCAAAAATAAATTGCTTACCTTTTTCGAGATTCATCCCCCTTAAATAAATTTCATGACGAATTTTTTATTCTTTCACAGAATTTTCGGGGGACACTTCTCCTACAAAATTGAGTTTTTTTACCTCGTCTGGTCAAAAAGGCAGTGAAAACCATCACGCGCAATTACATTTCTTGCCCTTTTTTGGTGTTTCTTCCAAATTTGGGGGACAAATGTATGGCGTGTCCCCCCAACTCTTAAAGGTGGGGGTCATGTCCCCTCGACCCCTCCCCTAGATCGCCGCCCATGTATGCATGTATATATGCATGCATGTTTGTATGTAGGCCCTATGTATTGTTCAGGGGGTCCTTTAAAGAGAGAGAGTTGATGGCAGCGCGTGTAACAGGGGAGATGGCACCTAGGTTTGGATACAAGGAAAGAATGGGTTGATAAAGGTTGGTAACATTACAACTGATGGCAGCTCATCGTTGTTTGATGTTATATATAAGAAGTGCGATTTGAGGGAGAGAGTTTTAACGTTTAGAGGCAGCAGCTAGACGGTCTTTACTGTTGAACTTGTATCGTAACGGATAGAGAGGAATTTGTCAGACTGTTTCTGTGGCTGGATCTCGCTCATCGTCTCCAGGAACGAGCGAAAAGGCGAGATGCAACAGATGGGAGGTCATCCGGTTCGTTGGTCTATGGAGTAATAAGACTTTCAAAACCATAGGCGTAGACTGGGGGCAGCCGGGGCACGTGCCCCCTTCCAATAATTGAGATGGACTGTACATCCAATGCAACAAGTGTAGACTGAATAACCAAATGCCACTCCCAAATATTTTGGACAAGTTTACGCCAGCGTTCAAAACTATTTATTAAAATGCGTTTTCTTATTTACAACTATGTAGATGGGTTGTCCAGAGATCGATGTCCATTGAAGGTCCGAGTCCAGTTGCCAGAGAGACCAGAGAGAGGCAGAGCAGCTGTTACGACGGGTTTGGTTGCCCGCATGAGCAGATAGTCTATCGATTGCGATAGAGGACTAAGAGGAGGATAGCTAAGCAAGAACCTTTCAAGACAGTTTGCAAATGTATGCTGCAGAGTCAAAGGCAACAGTAAATGCAGTGGGAGAAAATTGGCTTATATATGTATATATGCAGCTGCATGGAAGAAACAGAAAACTTAGACCGATTTAAACATACACCCACGCAGACAAATACCGACACAAGGACCCAAACAGCGCCCTGGATTAGTTTCTCTTGAAGCAGCGCTGTGCAAATTTCTGGTTACAAACAACAAACAGATTGACAGATATCTAGACGAATCACACAGACAGGCAGACATACAAACACGGGCAGACACAAAGACACACAGGCAGCCACAGACAGAGAGACCAGGTTTTGAAGAGCACCAGAGTACATACAGACAAGATAGTAAATGGATCATTTTATGATGTGGACCCAATACTTAATAGGCCTATAGTGACTGGATGACAACGTCCAGTAATACTCAGCTGCTGCAACCGGTCTGCATCCTCATCATCTCTGAGGGAGGTCCCACCGACATTACTGCATCCGAAGCCAGCACGAGAAATTAATGCGCATTGGAATACGAGGCCACTTGGCAGTAAACATGTAAGCTTAACACACACACACACACACACACACACACACACTAATATAGGCCTATATATCAGTCTATATATATGAATGTATATATATATATTATATTATATACTAGTGTATTTGCCCGTCATATTATGACGTCATATTATAGGCCTATAGGCCTATGTATCGTTGGTTATCGCCGTCGTCAAGACCGCCGTCGTCAAGACAACCGGTTTATGTTTCACAATAGAACAGAACCCGTTTGTGACTTAGCGTCCCCCGACAGACGGACAATATATGGATATTATATGTATAGATAAGTACTTTGCCTGTACAGAGTTACAAGCGAATAATTACCATAATTAATACCGGACTAAGCCGCTAAACAGATGACAATGATACCGTCAGAGCATTCTATATATGGAGTACATCTCTTTGTCCTTGAATGTTGGTCCGAAACCGCATGTCATCACATAGGCTGGGCCAAAGTAGGAAATATATATAGGGCCTAGCCGATTGTAATGCACTCACGACGGTTGATGTTTTGGGCCACTATTTCTCTCTCTCCATTCGCCTTTGTCTACTTCCATCCCTCGTCGAGTGTAAACATATATTCATATTGGCGCTTGATAAGTGCAATACATCAGTGAGCTGTCATGAGGTCTCTACACAGCCCGGTCGTTGGATGCTTTGTTCTGCCATGCGGAATGATCCGCGCTCTCACAACTCGACACGTGCACGTCGGGGACTCTCTTTCGCTGGACCATCGTTGTGGAACAATAATGTTTAGTTGTTTACCTACTGAAATTCGTTCTGTTCCATTTGTTGTGGACTGCATTGCATTGCTCGAACATTAAGACCTTAAGACCGCTCTTTTCAGCCATGCTGGAGTCGGGAGCATCTCTGCGTAGTACTCCTTGAAGAGGCGCTATATAAAAGTCCGTTATGAATGATGAATTAAAGACAAACCTTTTCCCATCTAACTGATAACTGCGTGCACACTACACAGCGCCTGTGAGAGGCTCTAAATATACAAGTGTTCTGTTACATTACAACGAAAAAAAATTCACACATATCTCGCCTTTAAAAACAGGTTATGTTAGGTATACTGTTTAACGACGCTATGTCATTACAAAGATGAGTAAGCGTCGCCTCCTCCTTTATGCAGGCTTGGGACTGACGCTATCAGACAGTGGCGGAGTTCCAAAATATAGGGTACGTGTTCCAATCACCTATAGTCCTACACCTTCAAGAAACGCGTACGACTTTAAAGTTTAAACCTACCTAAATACGTGCATTGTTCAGTGCGCGTCTGTGACATATATAGGTCTAGTTTGAATAAGGTTGCGTTGGGTGCCATTTCTGGATGAAGCAGTGGTGGAAGGAAAACCTGCCTCGCTGATGTGCAATTTTCCTCGTTTTCATAGAAAGCGCACCCTTGGTGCAAAATTGTATGCCCTGCGCCCTACGTGCGGGCCTATTATACAACAGGAAGAGCCCTGTAACTTCATTAACGTTGCCTTTTGTAGTCGAAGGAGCAGGAAATATGGCACAGAGGACGTAATTATGGATTGATTGGACAGCCAACGACCATCGCCTCAGTGAACATGGAAAGCAAGAGAAGAAGAAGAAGACTGCGTTCACTGAAGCGTTCTAATTCGCTGCTAACAACATTCGAACGTTATTGTTTAGTGGCATACCTCAGTTTGTATTGCAGGCCGATGCACATGGCTGGGCGCAGTGAAGGAACTGATGTATTACACGAGCCTTTGTCAAATTTCAGATAGACTAACTAAATAACATGGAGGGGTGTACGAAAGTAAAAGAAAAGAGAATCACAATGGTTTATTACTCGCATTAATCAATATTTCATAATGATCTATCTTCGAGACAATATGCTCCTCATGAGAAGTCTATTGAAGAAGCCATGTCCATCGATGATCAGATACTCGCATGCAACAGTGAAACGTAACAAAGGAGCACAAACATATGCATATGATATAGGCCTATAATAGGAAGTGAATTGGCGGAAACTAAGGAGCTATTAAAAGATATGTCCATAGCTGTTAATTGAGAACCCATGCAGGCACTAAGGCGCAATTATGTGTTATGCTTATTTGTGCATTCGGGCCCATTTATGCGTTAGCCCTATTTGTGCATATACTGCATGGTCTATTTTTGTAGTAAAGCTCATTTGCGCATCGGGTCAATATGTGCATTAGGGCCCATTTATACATTATGAACCATTTATGCACTACACAGCATTAGGCCTATTTATGCATTAAGGCCAATTATGCATTAGGGCTCATTTATGCATTAGGACCCATTTATGAATTAGGGTCCATTTATGCATTATGGGCGATTTTAGGCGTTTGCGTCCATTTATGCATTAAGGCTCATTTACGCATTAGGGGAATTTAGGGCCCATTTATTCGTTAGGGCCATTTCATGCATTAAAGGGTCAATTTATGCATCACGGCCCAATTACGCATTAAGGTCTGTAAAAGCCATTTAAATAGGTTTAAAAGTACCAAAGGGTGAGATATTCTAAATATAAACGTGCTGAAAACACTGACCTTATCTCGTATCTCTTGTCTCATCTTTTCTCGTTCCTCTTCCATTTTGCGGTGTTT